>CM045765.1:97830900-98173442 GCA_025200525.1 Camellia lanceoleosa
TGTCCATACACCTCAAAATTTTACATTTGTCACCCTTAACTATTCAATTGGGAGAGATATTTCATATTTTTTAATTTCAGAATTCTCTAAGATAAATTTCTTTATGCTTCATTTATTTGGACGGAGAAAATGGAAAATATTTCTTTGAATTTTTTTTTTAGAAAATGTTTTACGAGAAAATATTTTTTCTTTATATTTGGTGGTGGTGGTGGTGGGATGAAGGTAGCGGTGGAGGTGGTGGCATGGTGGTAGGATGACGATGGTGGTGATTGCGATAGTAATGGTGTCGGTGGTTGTGGTGTGATGACATTGGAAAAAGTAAAAAATATTTTCTCCTCAAATAAGTTTTTTTTTTTTTTTTTTTTTATTGACCATACAAAATGCTTTCCGTTGACTTTAATTTTTCGTTATACCAAATATTAGAAAATTCGAAAAATACTTTCCTACCCAAACAAACGGAGCGTTAATTTCCTTCCTTTTTCAATTGATTGTTACAAAAAAAATTCCTAGTTTGGTGATATTACAAATTTTGCAGTTTTGTGAATTGAGAAATTTCTTAACATTAAAACAATGGAAACAAAATTTGTCAAATTATGTAATTTGTATACGTGTGTTTTATAGGAGAGATTGATTTCATTTTTTTCTCTTTTAGTTTTCAATTGGTTGTTTAATGGATAATTAGAAATTGAAAAAAAAAAAATTTCACATTTTTAAAATTAAAAAAATATATATATCATGTTCATTGAGCAAACCATTAACTCACAGTTGCTAGAACGTCAACAAAGCCTAACAGCTAATAAACCAATAAACCAAGCCCACCAACTATTACTAAGTACAAACAACTCCCACAATGGAGGAGAAATAAACAACTATAGAGGGGAAGTCAAATCCTATGTAGTGCTAAAGTTCTAGTGTAGTCAAAACGACATCGTTTTAACTATCAAAAAAACAAAGAAAAAGAAAGAAGAAATCAAAAACCAAACAAAATCCACCGGCGACCACTTCTTCTCTTACCATTTTCCTCCCCTTAACCTCTCTACCACCAACTACACCTCGGGCAACCCCCTAGCCCTACCATTGCAACACCCTCCTCCTCTCACTACCAACCACCATTGCTGTTCACACATTTCTCTCTCTCTCTCTCTCTCTCTCTCTCTCTCTCTCTCTCTCTCTCTCTCATTCTTCTTCAGAATGAGAGATTGAGGTGGTGACCACTCTCTCTGATGATCAGCTTCTCCAACCTCCAACCTCACCATCGTGACATCCACTTCCTTTTCCTTACACCACTGCTAACCATTATCACCGCCCTTCTCTCTCTTGTTCTCCTTTTCATTCTTCTTCAGAAAACTATTGAGGTGGTGACCGCTCTCTCTGGTGATCAACTTCCCCAACCTCCAACCTTGCCATTGTGGCACTCCTTTTTTTTTTCCTCATACCACTGCTAACCCCTATCGCCGCCCCTCTCTCTCTCTCTCTCTCTCTCTCTCTCTCTCTCTCTGCTTCTTTTTCTTCCTTCTCCTTCTTTGCCATCTGGTTTTTCTTTTTTCTTTTTTTCTTTTTCGTAGCTACCATCCCAAACCATGGATGTAGGGTTTACAATGGCGACAACAAAAAAGAAAGAAAAAGAAGAAGAATGTAGTGGTGTTGCTTGGAGTGGCTGGGAAGTCATTGGAGGTGGTATTTGTAGCAATTAGACCGAATGTAGTGGACAAGGCGAAAAGAAGAGGTCGCTTCGGTGTCTGTTAATTGTTGTTCAAACCATATTTGAATCTGTAAAGAAATATAAAAAAGAAAAAAGAGAAAAATGACATTATTTTGTAGTGTAGTACAAAATGCACTACAGGGGATTCGGATTCCTACAAATAGTATCAAACTCTTTTCCATATGAGTTGAACCCACAACTTCACACCACAAAGGGATACAACCACTAGGCCAAATGACTTAATTAATTCTTAGTTTTCGAAACTGTGAAATTTCTTTATTGTGTGATTTTGTCATTTTACGTGTGTGCGTTTAAAAAAGAGGGAGAGAGAGAGCGAGAGAGAGATTTCATTTATTTTCAATTTCAAAATTGATACTTAGCTGAATATTTGAAACTGATAAATTTCTAAATTTCTTAAATTTTCCTCAAAAGTTCATTTGTTTGTTTGTTTGTTTATTTTTTATTTTTATTTTTGTTAAGAATTTCTTAATTTTGTATTTGAGCATTGGAGAGAGACATAGACAGAGGGATTTCATTATAAAATTCTTAGTTTCACAAATCGAGAAATTTCTTAGGTTCAAAACTCTAAAACTTCTCAGTTGTGAATTTTTTCTACTGAATTTTCTATGTTTGTGTATGTATGTTTGTGTGTTTTAGAGAGAAAGAGAGAGTTTTATTTTAATTTTCAATTGATTGTTACATGAATAATTAGAAAATAAATAAAACTAAGAAATTTTTTAGTTTTGTTGAAACTAACAAACTACTTATTTTTTCAAATGAGAAATGTAGGACAAAATTTCACATTTTCATCCCAATCTCTCAATTCTAAGGACAAAATCTCTCACTGTGAATGAAGTTTCACAAATTTGGAATAGTTTTTTCACAATTTTGAGTTGAAAATTTCATTATAGGTATGAAATTACTCAATTTCTAAAACTGACAAATTTCTTTCCTTCTCAAAATTGAGAAATTTGGTTTAGGTAAATTTTTTAAGACACAAATCAAAATAGTATAGAATTGCTACTTAGAACTAACATCAATAGTCCGTACAAAGATTTGCCTCTTTCAGTTCTATAAACAAAGTATCAAACTAGGGGTTTATTTGTATTTCGGCTTCTACTTACTTTCCAAATTCATGGAAAGACTCATGTCCTTCTCTAATAAAGTAAGAGTGTTTACGTACATCCGACTTTTAACACAATGAACTTTGGTTTGCATTATGTCTATAAGTTTTGACCTTAAATACACTTCCAACTAGATTTGTCAGCTATCTCTATCGATGTTGAAATCTTAAATAGAATGTCATTTCTCTCTTTTTCTTCCTTTCAAATTATTTGTAACGAAGATACTAGTAAAAAGAGATAGAGATAGTTGGCAGCATCATTTAGAGAATGCGACATAAGGGGAGCTAACGTCGTGATGGTGCTTTTGCCAAAACCAAACGGTAATGGAACGTTTGTCGAAGAAATTAAAGAAGGTGGTGTTTTTGACTTTAATAAATAAGAAATTGACAAATCTTCGATCAAAGAAAGCAATGTGAGTGAAGGTGAAGTCATAAAGGTGTTGTCACTACCATTGGACATTGATAGATCTTCGCTTGAAGAAATCAAAGAAGACAGTGAACTTGTAAGGGCACTAATTGATTAAGAGATAGAGCAGTGACAATGGAAGAGTATGGGGTGTTAGGTTTTTTGTAATTGGTGACAAAACTCCATTTAAATTTAATTGTATTTGCTCTTTTTGTATTTGTAAGTTTGTGAGAGTTTAGATGCGTCAAATGAAGAGATTGTTAGGTTTTTGTAATTGGTATCCCTGTTTAACAAAATTCTATTTAAATGTAATTGCTTTTATTTTTTTGTATTTGTGAGTTTGTGAGAGTTTAATTGCGAATCCAACCCAATTTGTACCTGAGTAGAGGAGTTTGTGTTAAAGGAAATGTGTGTTTGAGTAGAGGAGTTACTAAGCTTGTCAAAACTTCTTATACCACTCAAGCGGTCAAGTGTACGCTTGAGTGCTTATTAGGAGCATCCAGTATCTTAGTTTGAACTCTGAGATACTGAGAGTTGTGGTTTACTGCTCGAGCAGTAAGTTTTGCGCTCGAGCAAAGTGACATGTAGAAGTTTGCTTACACCACCTTACTAGTCTCATCGCTTAAGCGGTCATATTCGCGCTCAAGCAGTTTTCGTATGCCTATTTGTTATGAAGTGCCTTGGTTACTAGTTTTAGGGTTTAACTCATCCAGAATTTTCCTTGGAGAGATAAGGTTGATAGTTCTATATTGGAGGATGTTTGATAGTATGTTTACCTTGATGGATTGAGATTGGTCATTGAATCAACAAGTGTGCTATTAAACATTATCAAGTGATTTCTTTCATTCAAATTCATTCATTGAGAGATGTTCATTGATGGATTCCGAGGAACTTGAGCCTGAAGATTTTGTGGATTTCGGAGTGGCTTATCGTTATGGATTCGGCATCGATATTGTGGATTCAACGTTGGGCAAAGCAATTCCGAGGTGAAGATAGTCGTGGAAAAGACACATTGGGTTTGGATTAATTTGGGTGTGGATTCGCTAGGTAATTGAGGGCTCTCGTATGTAATTCTTTTGTATTCTTAGTGGATTGTCTTGTAGTCTTAACCCGTGATTTTTTATCATAATTAGAGGTGCTCCAATTATGATTTTTTTTCCACATTATATCGTTGTGTCAATTTGTCGTTGTTTTTCTTGTAGATATAATTATATTGTTTTTTAATTGGTTAGATCTATGATTGTTTGATTGAGAATTGTTATTCATTACTAAAATTAAATCTGAATTGCAAATCACTATCTCGGATTTTTAAGATCTTCATGGGGTATTTTTTGATTTCTATAACTAATGGGACATATTGCATTACAACATCTTGGTTAGGACTTATTGAGTTATAAGTCCATAAAATGGGAGTTGTGGCCAAATATCTCAAAATAAATAAGTAGATTGAGCCATGATATTTAAAATAGAAAATGTTTTTTTGACAATCTAACCCACAATAATGTAGTATGATAGGTGTTAACTTTTGATTTGTTACACTTTTTTTCAGGTAAAAATTCAGGGAATCAATTCCATCATCCACTTACAAGGGGTCTCAATTAAAATCAAGATAAACTGGATTTAAGAAATTATTTGCACATAAGAAGTTTCGAAACCCCAAATCTTGATTACCAGGCCAATCCGAGATTTCTACCATCCAAATATAAGCATAATAATATCCTCATAAAAAAATAAAAATAATAAAAAAAAACCTTTATGGCAATCTATCGAGAATTAGCTACTTTTTAAGCATGCATAAATAGCAAATTAGATAGTACAAATCAGATTTAAATCGTGGATGATAAATCAATTGATAAGGTCTTGTTTGTTAACGTTTTCAGTTTTAAAAAAAAAAAAATGTTTAAAACTTGTTTTGTGTACAAAAATATTTTCAAAACAAATAAAAATAAAAATTGATAATATATATTTGATGAGTTGCCGGATTTGGTGGTTGGAGATGGAGGGTAGATGAATGTGGTGATCAGTAGTGGTGGATAGCTAAAGGTGTTCGTCGGAGTTAGTAGTCGGATATCGTCAGAGAACATACGGTGGCCTAAGGTCACGACAGTGACCGTCCATCTGCCGGACAGTTGTCGAAGGTTGGCCGGAGCTCGCCATCTACTAGCGGCAATGGGTGGTCGGTGGCCGGTAGTGGCGGCGGCGATGGGTGGTGGCAAAAAATGGTGGGTGAGACGAGAAAGTGAATACTTGTTTTAAAAACAAGTGAAAATAACATTTTTGTGTTTTCAAAAAATTTATAAACTTTAAAATCAATTTCATTTTTTGAAAACAAAAACAATATACCAAACGGGTTTTCATTTTCAAAAAAAATGAAAACCAAAGAAGAAAACAATTTCAGATGATAAATCCTTTCTCTTTGAAAATTGCTATATTTCTATTAATAAATTTAAGATTTGTGAGTAATCAATGGCCACTTTTATTGACAATTATGAAGAGAATTTATGATTATTCAGCTCAAAACAACACATGTATCGTGTAATATTTTGCTACGGTACAATCGAGACTGTAATTTGAGGAAAAATCATACCGGACTTGAGCATTGATATTATCCAAATTTTAAGTTTCGACTATGAAGAATTTGGAATAACGTACGCGTCAAGAAATTTGATACTATCCAAACTTTTATTTGGCTGTTGATTTAAAATAAATAAATAAAAAAGATTGAATTGATTTTTTTTTTTTTTAAATATATATACTTGAAAATATTGAATGAAAAGCTTTTCATTAAGCCAAACTGAGAAATAAAACATATAATTCTACTTTCGTAGAGTAATCAGTTTTTTTTATTTTTACTCAACAAAAAAGATTTTATTGATGTAAAGAAAAAATACAAATTTCTTTGATATTATATGAAATTTTGTAAGTGCGGCACGTAAAGTTTTCAGTCAAAGCCTACATACATGACCCATCTTTCTTTTATTTTTTTGTACCGTACGTTAATGCAGAAAATTGTGCAAGTTTAATTGATTTTTGTCCACGTGACCTAATTGATAATATTATCGTCTAACTTCTAAACAAAAACTATCAATTATCTGAGTTATAAAATTGGACCCTGGTTACCAATTAAGTTACGTTACTTGCCCAATCCAATAGTCTAATGACTAGATTGGAAAATTTTAAAGGTTAATTAAGGCCCAATTTGAGAATTGAGTAATTTGTTTATATATTATAATGTATGTCAATTATAATGAAATAGAATTAATTATAAATTATTGTACAAATCACAGTTCATTAGGAGAGAAACATCAAACATAAATGGGTGACATTTCAGAGGTGCAAAAGTGTAGTCTATCGTATCTAAATTCAACATGAAACCAAACTTAGTTTAAAAAATTAATTTAAAAAAATTTGAATAGTAAAATAATTTATTTTTTTCCCTACAACATGGCAACATGCTCTAATTATAAATCTCTAGTGACGGCAAAGAGTTTTACCATATAGTATTTACAAAGCACTTCAATTTCAACCTTACTTTTAGAATAATAATTATAATTTTTTTATTGTAATTATATACATTGTAAATACACCTATCAATTGACAAAAAAAAGAAAAAAAGAAAAAAGAAAAAAAAAGTTGGTTAACTTGACTATTAAAATAATAAAGTTGAATAAACCGAGTACTACAAGTAAAAAAGGTCATTGCATTATTGAGCATCGATTGTCTCTGAATATTCCTAATAAGGGAAAAATCAATTTCATTTTTTGAAAACGAAAACAATATACCAAACTAGTTTTCATTTTCAATTTTGAAAAAAATGAAAACCAAAACAGAAAACAATTTCAGATGGTAAATCCTTTTCTTTGAAAAATGATATCTTTCTATTAATAAATTTAAGATTTGTGAGCAATCAATGGCCACTTTTGTTGACAATTATTTTGCTAAGGTACATTCGAACTGTAATTTGAGGAGGAAAACTGGACTTGAGCATTGATATTATCCAAATTTTACATTTCGACCATGAAGAATTTGGAATAATGTACGCGTCAAGAAATTTGATACTATCCAAACTTTTATTTGGCTGTTGATTTAAAATAAATAAATAAATAAGATTGAATTGATTTATTTTTTTACTTGAAAATATTAAAATGAAAACTTTTCATTAAGCCAAACTGAGAAATAAAACATATAATTCAACTTTCATAGAGTAATCAGTAATTTTTATTTTTACTCAACAAAAAAGATTTTATTGATGTAAAGAAAAAATAAAATTTTCTTTGATATTATATGAACTTTTGTATGTACGGCACGTAAAGTTTTCCCTCAAAGTCTGCAGATATGAGCCATCTTTCTTTTATTTTTTTTATTTTGAAAAAATGTCCACATATGACAGACATCAAACTATAACCTATACGTTATTTTATTTTATTTATTTATTGGTCTTGGAACCAAACCTAGTTCAAAGATGGTACGGTACGTTAACGCAGAAAATTGTGTAAGTTTATTTTCTCGTGCTCAACTGATTTTTGCCCATGTGACCTAATTGATAATATTATCGTCTAACTTTTAAACAAAAAAATCAATTATCTGAGTTATAAAATTGGATCCTACTTACCAATTAAGTTACCTTACTTTACCAATCCAATAGTCTAATGACTAGATTGGAAAATTTTAAAGGTTAATTAAGGCCCAAATTGAGAATTGAGTAATTTATTTATATATAAATATTATAATGTATGTCAATTATAATGAAATAGAATTAATTATAAATTCTTGTACAAATCACAGCTCATTGGGAGAGAAACATCAAACTAAAATAGATGACATTTGAGAGGTGCAAAAGTGTAGTCTGTCGTATCTAAATTCAACATGAAACCAAACTTAGCTTAAAAAATTTAAATTGTAAAATAATTTTTTTTTCTCTACAACATGACAACAGGATCTGATTATAAATCCCTAGCGACGACAAAGAGTTTTACCATATAGTATTTACTAAGCACTTCAATTTCAACTTTTCTTTTAGAATAATAATTATAATTTTTTTTATTTTAATTATATGCATTGTAAATACACCTAGCAAAAAAAAAAAAAAAAAAAAATTAGTCTGCTAACTTGAGTATTAAAATAATAAAGTTGAATAAACCGAGTACTACAACTAAAAATGGTCATTGCGTTATTGAGCATGGATTATCTCTGAATATTCCTAAAATACTATGTGACATTATTTATGACATACTTTCACTCAATGGAAAATTGCAACATTCTAAGTAGGTTATTTGTTGTCTCTTAATTAACTAATAAGGTGGGCCTACATTATTTCCACTTGTAAAAATTTTCGTTACGCCATTAGTTAAAAATACAATATAAACAGTGTCACATGATATTTCGTGATCACCCAATAATTAGAATTTTTATGTCATCAAAATTAAATTAAAAAATATATATACAAAAAATGATAATAACTGATCCCCTATTCTCATTATTAATTGATAAAGTAATGAAAGTAATATCTCAATAATTCTGTTCTCAGTCAATTTTTTATATTCTTGTCCGCGTAATCAATCGGTCAATCCCTACCAGCGGTAAAGTTTGATTATTTATCCCCCTTATGGGAATTGTACGTAGTGGTTGTAATTTGGCCTATTTCTTATGGTGTTTGTAATTATTATCTTCTAAAATTAAAATTAAAAAAAAAAATAGATGGAAACCAGTGCTCTCTCAATATTCATGTGCTCAATGTGTTAAAAGGGAAAATTAAAAAATAAAATAATTCATGTTTTCTAGTGTGACATTTGCATGGACGTCACAAATTATCCATCTATGTGGCAAATATAAAGAATCCAGCTTGTCAATCAATTTTTTTCCGCACAGAATTTTTTGGATCAGTTATCGATCTGAAGCCTTTACCAATTTTAGATGGTGTAGAATTTGACATTTTAAATAAAAAAATTGAATAATCGAATAATTATCTATGAGTCGTACTTGGTGTGGTTGTGCTAGGGTAAGTCCTATGTAAAAAAAATTATCCCAAGAAGTTTTTTTTCCCAATTATTTTTATTGTTAAATGATTTTGCTCTTAACTAAAAGGGTAAATTACAAATACACCCTTTGAGATTTGATTTAAATATGAATCACCCCTGTGGTGTTGGAAATTATATTCCACCCCTTGATGTTTCTAATTTCATAACAAATCGTCTCTTATATTAATAAATCATAAAGTCAATCAACAGTTTTTAATGATATTAGAAATATGCTTTAATTAATAATTAAAGTAATTTTATTATTGTATTAGAGAGCAATTTTGAATTTTATTTGTTTAGTTAATTATGTTAAATAAAAAATTCTAACAAGGGACATTTGTAATTTTTGAAATCACAAGAGACATCTTTACTCTAAGCAAACCTCAGGGGTGTATTTGTAATTTACCCTAAGTAAAAAGGAAAAGGATCCTCAGATGTGCTGGTATAAAAGTTCGATGGTGTGGTAAAATTTTATCTTTTTTATTTTTTAAACTTTAAAATGTCATAATTTTTATATTACACATCTATTATTTTTTTTTATATAAAATTTATATTTTTAGAACTTGTTGGTTGAATCTATTAAATAAGACTAATATTAAATATTAAATTTTTTAAAAGTAAAATATTAATTCTTTTAACACTGCAAAACTGCGAAAACCTCAATTTGCGAAAGAGTCAATTTTGCATAGTAAAGTTCCATGCAATTCTTTTGCAAAAATACTTTATATATATATATATATAATTTTATATTTAATGTTTGTCTTATATGATGGATTTTGTTGCGTAGATTTTAAAAATATAAATTTTATTAAAATTAAATGTGTATAATAAAACTTATGAAATTTTAAAACTCTCAAATAACAAAACTAAATGTAAATGTTACATTAGCGCCTTGAAGTGTATCCACTTCAGTCAGAAGAAGTTGTTTAGTGCTCCTATATGGCATGACCAAGTGGTGCCATAGAAGATTTGTGATTGGTGAAAGGAGTGAGACTCACAATTTTATGTTCGGGTATGAAAACATAATGTTTGGTGATTGGTGGATGACATTGCCACATAATGCACCTAGCACACATATTTCCAAGTATAGATATTTTAGAAACAATAAATTAACCAGACTTATTAAAATAAAATATATTGAGTAGGAACCTCAAACAATTCCATAAAATAAGACTTCTCACTAAATGCCTCTTGAATTCATATAGAGAAGAATTTGTGTTAGTTGCTGAACTTTGTAAATACTAACTCAATTGATATAATATATTTTTAAATTTGTAATTAATCTCATACTGATTGATAATATATTTTTCAAATTTTTTTTTTTAATTTTTATTGCCAAAGGAAAGATTACATAGGTGGAACAAACGCAACAATGTAGAGACATTAGGGGTTGTTTGGGAAGTGCTAAATTAGCATACTTTTTTACTTTTTATGAAAAAATGTGAAATATGAGTTGGGTTTGAAGTGATGTGGTAGAGAGATGATATGACTCAAATAAGAAGTGATGTGACCCAAATAAGATGATTGTGACTCAAATAAGATGATGTGCTATTTTAGCACATGCCAAACAACTAGTAAATTACTTCTCACTCACATGGAAATTAAGACAGGTACCGTGTGGACGATTTGGTTTGCTTGACGATATAGGGATAACAATTAGGGCCTGCAGAGCCAGTAGTACCCGATTTGATTCAAACCCGAACACGGCCGAACAGGGAATATAGTGAACCCCCAATCCCTAACCCGAATAAGGGATGGTTTCAACACCCTGACACCGATCCCTGCTTCTATATTTTTTAAAAGGGGATCTTCCCGATCTGATCCCTAGCCTTTATCTCCACTTTTCATTTTTAACAATTCCATTTAACAATATTAATGGAAGTATTCCTTGAAAAAAAAAAAAAAAAAATTGGAAGTACAAATTTGAAAACTTTTTCTATCAAATATATATACAAATATTCCCTAAAATATACACTTACAAATATTAAGTTGGACTATCAAATTATAGACAAATAGTCCAGAAAATATACATAGATTTGATTTAAAGCATGCTTATTTCTCCAATATGTTTAAAATAAAATAACTTGTAACAATCTGTCTAGGTAACTGCTCGAGCAGTCAATCGGTCACTCAAGCAGAGATGTGAGACCTCCAGTATCTAGCTAGTTTGCAAGCATGACCGCTCAAGCGTAAGAATTAGACTCTCAGTATCTTCACTGTAGCTTTGAAAAAAACTTATGAGACCTTACGTTTATCGCTCAAGCGGTAGATAGGTCGTTCAAGTGGTCTCTTTGATTTAAATACTTTGCTCGAGTGGTGGAAAGTTCGCTCGAGCAGTCTGTTTAGGACAACACACTTAAAAGTTGATCCAAACACTTTTTCTCTCACTTTTTCATATCTTTTCCCTCTCTCTCACCCATTTCCAAAACCATAGCCTCTAACCTAAACACTTGATTTCCCTTGATTTCTATCAAGATCCACCTTAGATCTTGAAAGAGGGTTGAAGAACAAGCATAGATCAAAAGTCCTACTGATTGTTTTCTCGTTTCTCGAAGCTTGAAGTTGGGTATTCACCTTTTGCCTTCAATCTTAATGTAACGGTAATTTTAACTTCTTATATCTTTGATTTGAGATATGTATGTGATATTTTGATTATATCTCTATGGATATTTAGAAGTATGAGGATTGGTGTTACCTAGTGAGTTTGATTAGTAATGGGGTCATTTCCTATAAATTTCTTGAAGGGTTTGTGTTTTGTGTTGATGATTAAATTATAGGTGATGAGCATTGATCGTCAAATGCTTTAAAAAGGAAAAGCCCTAATTTTTTGTTAAATTCTAGTTTCCAAATTTGCTCAATAAAAAGGGATTTGGTTCAATTGGACCAATAATCATGAAATTGGATGTATGGACTTGATTATTATGTGGAAACATGTAATGTTGGAAAATTTTCTCACAAAATCTTGAAATGACGATTGGTATGACTTGGGAAATTACCTTAAATGGGAAATGTTTAAATTATTGGATTGTTGTGAATTGAAATTACCATGGGGAAGTTGGGATTTGTAAACTCATGCATTATATGCATTCATTAATTATGTCGGTGGCTTGAAATTGTCAAATGATTGGAACATATTGGAAGGGGGTAAATAGCTTATGAGTCCAGATTGTGAGTCAGGTCTTGATTTGACTTGTGTGTTGTAATTGGTACCCGCACGGGAAGTCAAGGTGGCCAATTGCACTATCTTGTACATATTTTCGAATGAATGTGGCAAAGGATTTAGGGTGTCCATGAACCTGCCGTTTTTATAGTCGGCGAATGTGGGAAACACAATTTTGGGTGTCCACGAACCTATCGTTTTTAGAGTCGGCAAATGTGGAGGATGAGGTCTTGGATGCCCAACATCCCACCGTTTCTAGAGTCAGCAAATATGGGATTGTTCTTCTATACATGTATATATATATTTGTGTTTGTAGTGTACGACTCTTGTATCTGGACGTCATAGTGTATTTATACCCCATGACTTTGGAAGGAAACAATTTGTTATAAACATTGTTTAATTTGATTTTTCATCGTTTTGCAAAGGTATGAGCATGGGTTTTACATTCATTGCATAGCATGATCATATTTATATCAATTAATTATATAATTTGTTAATGGTATTTCCTACTAAGCAATTGTTCACCCCAAAACTAACAACATTTTAGGAGATGGTGGTGTCGTGCTACCGAAGTAATTGACTTTGGGAAATAAATTTTGGATAGGAGTGCGGAGGCTCATTTTTGTGCTATGTGGTGAAGCCTAGGGCTATTTTGTGTGGATTTAGAGCTCCATTTTTTGTGTACTCAAGGAAAATCCTTGAAAAGATGTAAGCCCTTAGGGCATTTTGTTTGATCCTCTATTATCTTTTGAACTATTAATGCTTTTGATAATTTTTTAAAATAATGATGTAACCATATGAATAGTTCAAGGGAGAAGAAATGAATTTGGTATATGTAACATATTATTTAGTGCATTGGATTAGTTGTTTTGGTTATGATATTCATGTATTAGTATGTTGAAGAGTGGTGTAATATCAGAGCATTACAAATTGGTATCAGAGCTAACCGAGTTTGAATACCTGGAGCTCATCGGATGTGGCTTATGCCATGATGGTTTATCATGTTAGGATGTGACGTTAGTGTTATATGTTTATGTGACTATGTGGGTATGCGGTTAAGCTTCTAGGATATAACTTGTGCCTACCACATTCATCGAAGTCCTCTTGGAAAGGCACTTGATCAATGCTTTTTCCACTTGGAAGTCCTTGATTATTGTGGGACGAGTTGATATCTTAGGAGGGTGATCTGTATGTGCTCTAGGTGTTTATATGCTTATGTGGTTTGCCTTACGTGAAATAGATACAAGAATACGGTTGAGATTATTCGAGTGTGACGTGTGGGTGGATGTGTGAGTATATGAACTACATGTTAATCCTACTTTATCTTTACTCTTGTGTAAGATGTTTGGACATGGTAGAAGCTGTGGTAAACCTCACCGAAGTGATCGGAGTATTTCGACCTAAAAAAATCTTCCTCCACAAGAAGAAGGGGTTGGACAAAACAATGTGGCCGTACCTCTAGCCTAAGATACAATAGGGGCATTAGCCCGAGAAATGGCTAGGGCTCTTCGGGAGTCCATGAGCATACTGTGAGCTGAGGAAGTGGCAAGAATAATGGAGGGGGAAACTAGGTCCTCCTTTTTGAAGAAAGAGTTTTTTCGTTCTAATATCTCTGAGTTTAGTGGCGAAAGTTGATGAATGGTTAGAGCAAATCCTCACGTCTTTTGAAATCTTGAATATCCGTAAGGGAGAGCTCCGAGTGGCATTGGCTATTTATCAATTAAGGGGGAAGTTGCTCAGTGGTTGAAGACAGTTGAACACTGGGTTGAATACACTTTGAAGGCATTTACTCACACTTTCCAGGAAATTTTTTTGCCTCCTACTGCTAGGGAAAGGTTAAGAAAATAGTTAGAAAAGCTTGGACAACTAGATACACCAGTGGCAAAGTTTGAGCCCACTTTCACCAGTTTGATGTGTTTTGTACCTGAACTTGTGGTGACTAAGGAGCACCGATGTTTAGACTTTGAGAAGCGATTGAGGCCCAAGATCTTGATGAAGATAATGGGCAACATGTGTAAGAAGTACGATAAGCTTGTGAAAGCCGTAGCTTATGTAGAGATCAAGCTAGAGGTTGAGAAGTCTAGACATAGAATAAGAGGTCAGGTTATCCGGAGTCCTGAGGTGACATGGGATCTCCTAAGAAATCGAAGGGTTTTACTTTTTCTTTCTAATTATCACCACAGCAGACTGAGTCTTCGGGGTCTATTTCTTTGAATAGTTCGGGAAGTACGGGTTCGATCCGTATCACTTGTTTCAAATATGGCCAATAGGGTCACAAAGCTTTGGAGTGTAGACAGAGTTTAGGACAGCAGCAATGGGCTCGTTCACGGAGCCAGTCTCAAGGGAGAAGTCAAACACCCGCATGTTATCACCGTGGACAATCAGGGCACATGAAGAGATCTTACCCTTAGTTAGCTAGGACAGTTGGTGCTTTGGGATCTCGGCTGGTTGGAGGGTTATTAGATAGGCTAGAGTCAGAGGCCAACTCATCAGCCATCTTAATATGGACAGGTGCTGAAAGCAGTGTATAGGGCCTTTTTTGTACAATCGGTGCAACCAGCCTATTTTCAGAGGAAAGATTACAGAGAGCAGGGACCACATGGACTAGTTTATGCCATTACTCTGTCCGAGCAGTAGTTTGGACCATCGGTAGTGTGAGGTACTTATCTTATCTTCAATTTACGGACTAATGTGTTGATAGATACCGGAACATCCCACCAATTCATAGCATCTGCATTTGCATCTATCTTAGGGTTAGAAAGTGAACAACTAGAGTCCCCACATATGGTATATAACTGTTGGGGGAAAAGTTGTCTTGAGCTGGGGATGTCATGCGTGTGTGATTGAAGTCACTGATCATCAACTTCCTTTCAATTTTGTGTTAATGGAAATGTTGGGTTTTGATGTCATCCTTGGCATGGATTAGTTGTCCTCTTACCGGGCCATCATTGACTGTTATCGTAGGAGAGTTACTGTGTGCATATCGGGGTGGTGATTGTTTCTCATTTTTCGAGAATAGAACTGACAAATTATTGCCGCTATTGTATGACCCACGCGGTCGAGGTCAACTTAGCTCTCTTCTTACAACCTTCATAGATGATGGGAGTGGTATAACTAGAGATGTATTCCCTAGAGTGGTTTGCGAGTATTTAGATATCTTCCCAAAGGATCTCACTGAATTTCCACCTCACTGTGAGGTTAAGTTTTCTATAGATTTAGTGCCTGACACAGCACTAATCTTCATGTCATCCTATAGATTTATTGAAATCGTTCAAGGAGCAAGCATAAGAATTACTAGACAAGGGCTTTATATGCCCTAGTACTTCATTGTAGGGCGCATCAACTCTCTTCGTCAAGAAGAAGGATGGTTCATTGTGGTTATGCATTGATTATGGCAAGTTAAATAGGATCACAGTTAAGAACAAGTACCCATTACCTAGAATAGATGACCTTTTTGACCAACTTAAGGGTTCTCGATGTTTCTTCAAGATAGACCTAAGGTTGGGCTACCATCAATTGCGAGTGAAAGAAATAAATATTCTAAAGACGACCTTTCGTACTCGATATGGTCATTACGAGTTCCTTGTGATGCTGTTTGGCTTGACCAATGCCCCTGCCACTTTCATGGACCTAATGAATTGAGTCTTCCGAGAGTATCTTGATAAGTTCATATTGGTTTTTGTAGATGACATCCTCATTTATTCACCTTCGAAGAAGGAGTATAAGGGGCACCTTTGTATTGTTTTGCAGTCGCATAGGGAACATTAGTTGTATGCCAAGTATGAGAAATGTGATTTTTGGCTCTTCGAGGTGAAGTTTTTGGATCACATTGTTTCTGGAGTTGGGGTCAGAGATGACTCTTCAAAGATTGAGGCAGTGCAGAATTGGGAGCGACCTAAGAATCCTTTTAAGATCCGTAGCTTTTTGGGCCTTACTAGTTATTATAGACGATTTGTGAAAGACTTATCTATCCTAGCGTCCCCATCAACCAAGTTAACCAGGAAAGGGGTAAAGTTTGTTTGGAGTGAGTCTTTTGAGAAGTCCTTTTTGGAGCTCAAAACTAGATTAACCACTACATCGATTCTAATCATTCCAGAGAGAGGTTGGGTTAAATTGTATATTGTGATGCTTTTAGGGAAGGTTTGGAGTGTGTCTTGATACAAAAGGGTAAAGTTGTGGCATATGATTCATGTTAATTAAAAACTCATGAGAGAAATTACTTAACTCACGACTTAGAGTTAGCCACAGTCATCTTTGCTCTGGAACTTTGGAGACATGACCTATATGGGAAGAAATTTGACGTGTATTTGGATCATAAGAGCCATAAGTACCTTTTTTCCCAAAAAGATTTGAACTTACGTTAGAGAAGGTGGATGGAGTTCATGGAAGATTACGACTTTGAATTACATTATTGTCCAGGAGAGGCCAATGTGGTGGCCAATGCCTTAAGTAGAAAATCTATAGTCACTATTGCTAGTCTTGCCATAAGAGAATAGGAAATGTTAGGTGATCTGAGTCAATTTGACTTACACCTTAGCGAGTCTCTGGAACATGCAATCTTGTTTACTATCCTTACACAAACAACGCTCGTAACACGGGTCATGAAAGCATAATAGAGAGATCCAGAGGTAGAGGCAATTTGACAGAAAATATCCTAAGGAAGGGAGGAGAAGGGTTAGAGAGTACATTCTGATGCTAGTGTTTAGTATCTAGACCGCTTCTTTGTGCTTGAAACTTGTAAAGATGAAGTCCTTCTAGAATTTCATCATCCACGCCGTGCGGTGCATCCGGAAGGCACAAAAATGTATCGTGACCTTAGCTGTCAATTTTGGTGGAGAGGTATGAAGCAAGATGTAGCATTGTTTGTATCTAAGTGTTTAACCTGTCAACAAGTCAAAACAGAACAACAGAGGCCAGCTGGGGTTATTACAACCCTTACCGATAACCGAATGGAAGTGAGAGCATATCACTATGGATTTTGTGTTGAGTCTTCCTAGAACACAGAAGGGTAATAATGCGGTTTGGGTAATTGTGGACGGACTAACTAATTTAGCCCATTTTCTTGCCATGTGTATAGGGGATTCAGTTGACTATTTGGCCGAACTTTATGTCAGAGAGATTGTTCGAATTCACGGGGTTCTAATGAGGATTGTCTTAGATAGAGACCCTCACTTCACTACTAGGTTGTGGTAGAGCTTACAAAGCATTATGGGGACCCAATTGACTTTTAGTACCTTCTATCACCCTCAAACGGATGAGCAGTCTAAGCTCACCATTCAAATCCTAGAAGATATGTTGAGGGCTTATGTCTTAGACTTCAAGAATTCTTGGGAGAGACATTTACCTCTAGCGGAGTTTGCCTATAATAATAGTCATCAAGCTAGTATTAAGATGGCACCCTTTGAAGCTTTATATGGGCATCCGTGTAGATCACTGGTGTGTTGGACTGAAGTAGGGGGATTCACCGATGCTTGGTCCCCAGTTAGTTCGCGAGACCACTGAGAAAGTGGTTCTCATTCGAAAAATGTTGATAACGACTTAAAGTTGACAAAGAGTTATGTCAATCAAAGAAGAAGACCTTTATCTTTTGAAGTAAGTGATCATGTGTTTTTGAAGATATCACCGTGAAAGGGCTTGGTGAGATTTGGGAACAGTGGAAAATTGTCACCTAGATTCATTAGTTTATTTAATATTATAGAACGAGTGGAAGAGGTAGCCTATCGTTTTGCCTTACCACCTCAACTATCCTGTGTACACAATGTGTTTCATGTTTCAATGCTTCGTAAATATAAACTTGATCCTTTTCACATATTAGATTGGACTAGATTAGAGGTAGATGACAAAGCTTCTTAAGAGGAGTGACCTGTGAGGATCTTAGACTCTCGAGAACAAGTTTTAAAGGGTAGAACCATTCATTTAGTCAAGGTGTTGTGGCATCACCACGGGGTAGAAAAAGATACTTGGGAATGGGAAACCGAAGTCTGTGAGAAATACCTAGATTTTTTTTAATAATATGTAACCTTGTTAAATTATTGTTTGTCTTGACATTTTGCCTTTTGGTTAGTGGAGTAATAAAAAAGTGTTACTTTCCTCAAAACATAAACTTTCATGTCATAAATTGAATGATGACTTGTCTTCATTCCAAATTAACGATATTGTCATTGTTGCGAGATTTATAACTTTGGTATTCACTTTCTTGTGGGCTGTAAAAATCGTTGTTGGCAGAAATCATGAAATTTCAGGGACAAACTTCTTTAAAGGGGGTGGATTGTAACAATCTGTTTGGGTGACCACTAGAGTGGTCAATTGGTTGCTCGGACGGAGATGTAAGGCCTCTAATATCTTGCTAGTTTGCAGGCGTGACTAATCGAGCGGTAAAGTGGTCGCTCGAGCGTAGAAATTAGACTCCCAATACCTTCACTGTAGCTTTGAAGAAAACTTCTAAGACCCTGCGTTTACCGCTCGAGTAGTGGCTAGTTAGCTTGAGCAGTCTCTTTGATTTAAATATTTCGCTCGAGTGGTCTATTCAGGACATCACAGTTAAAAGTCAATAAAAACACCATTTCTCTCACTTTTCCATATTTTTTCCCGCTCTCTCACCCATTTCCGAAACCATAACTGTAAACACTTGATTTCCCTTGATTTCTACCAAGATCCACCTTAGATCTTCAAAGAGGGTTGAAGAACAAGCATAGATCAAAAGTTATGCCGCTTGTTTTCTCATTTCTTGAGGGTTGAAGTTAGGTATTCACCTTTTGCCTTTAATCTTGAGGTAGGGGTATTTTTAATTTCTTATATATTTGATTTCAAATATGTACGTGATATTTTCATTATATCTATATGGATATTTAGAAGTATGAGGATTGGTGTTACCTAGTGAGTTTGATTAGAAATTGGGTCATTTCCTATAAATTTCTTGAAGTGTTTGTGTTTTGTGTTAATGATTAAATTATGGGTGATAAGAATTGGCCATCAAATGCTTTGAAAAGGAAAAACCCTAATTTTTCTTAAAATCCTAGTTTCCAAATTTGCTCAATAAAAAAGGATTTGGTTCAATATTGGACAAATAATCATGAATTGGATGTATGGACTTGATTATTATGTGGACACATGTAATGTTAGGAAATTTTCTCACGAAATCTTGAAATGACAATTGGTATGACTTGGGAAATTACCTTAAATTGGAAATGTTTATATTATTCGATTGTGGTGAATTGAAATTATCTTAGGGAAATTGGGATTTGTAAACCCATGCATTATATGCTTTCATTAATTATGTCGGCGGCTTGAAATTGTTAAATGATTGGAATATATTGGAATGGGGTAAATAGCGTACGAGTCCTGGTTATGAGTCGGGTCTTGATTTGAGTTGTGTGCTGTAATTAGTACTATAATGGCCCGAGTTAAGACCCGGCCTTTTGGTACTGTGGCTAATGAGTTTATGTCTTTTTTCGTGTTGGTTTTTGTTTCTTTTTGGAGTTTATGGGCTCTGGAAGCTCTAGTTTGTCCATAACTAGGGCAGAATTGTTTGCTGCTAAGCAGGTCATACCTGCGACCATATTGGTCACGCCCATGTGTGTTAGGTTGGGCCAATGGCAGGCCACAAATAGGCCGCGACCAAAGCCAAGCTTCAGGTCCAATGTATGGGACAGAAGTGTATGGCCCATGAGGGGCTACGAAGGGGGCTGCGACTAGTATAGTCATGCCTGCGGTGAAACATGTCGCGATCGTGATGGTGCCAACAAGGCAGGCCGTGCTCGCGAGATGGATTCTACAACCACAATTGTCCTCTGCCTATAAATATCAATAAAATCCAAAAATATCTGTTTTTGATCCCTTTCTTCTCTAAAACTACTCCAAAAGCCATTTTTGCTCTTTTATGGTCTAAACCCTTGGTTTTGATCTAGTTACACACATCTCCTACCCCTAGTCCCTAAGGCTTTCATGTAGAGCAAAGTTGGGGCTATGTTTTAGTCTGAAATTTTTGACTTTTCGCTGTTGTTGATTTTTGGCTGTTCTTTGGTTGCTCCTTAAGCTTTGAGGTAGGGATTTCTTTAACTTCCCACATGATATTTACCTTGGTTATGTGTTAGTTGAACATGTTGTCATTCGGAAAGTTTTGATTTCTATTTACTAAATGTTTAAAGGCTTAAAAAGAAGGTTGTTTTTGATGTTATTTCCAAACAAAACTCCCTTTAGGCTGAATCTTCTGAAGTGTTGTTGAAAATTGAAGGAAGTGGGGTATTTATTTATTTATTTATTTTTAAAGCAATTTTTTTTTCATTTTTTTCCAAAATCTTGAGGTATGGAGGTAGTTGAGTTATGGAACTATTGGTTATGGAGGTTTTCGATTCAAATGGAAGTAGGGGAAATATAATACTTGTTGTTATATCAAGAATGACAAGTTGGGCTCTTTTATGTGAATTGTCCTTTCTGAATATATTATTGTTTAGAGATAATTGTTTTGGCTATTGATGGAGGATAGCACTGTTAGTTGTAGAAAGTGCATGAGGACTAGGTTGATTAAAACCATTTAACTCACGCATTGCACGTATTCTAATACTTTGTAATCGTGTGTTGAAGAAGGTTTGTTTTGAGAAAATGTGGTGAATACCTTGATGAATCTGGTTGGGGAGTGTGGGTTGTGGTTTTAAGTTGCCCTTTGTGTCCTTGGTGGAGGTTTAGAAACCCACACGATTAGAAGTTGATCCTTCCGAATAGTACTGGTAAAATGGCTTTGGTAGTGCTTGTATAGCCTACTTGCAGACATATACCTAGAGATTCCCACTATGTGTATTTACCGCCATATTTTATATTTTAAAGAAATGATGTATCTTATAACATGTGATTTACACTATGACATTGCATGGTTTTGGGAACGGAGAAAGCGCACAGTTTAAGTAACGACATGTCATGTGCATTCATTGCATGATTTAGTTATGCATCACACAACTTGTCAAATTTTTCTCTACTGGGCGTTAGCTTACCCTATGTGGAAAAACATTTCAGGTACTGATGGTTTGTCTCCGCGAAGAGGATAGCTTGGGAGAAAGTTGGAGCTAAACGCTCATCTTTTGTATTTGGTTTTGTGCTTACCTCTGGCTTTTATGTATTGGGCTTAAGCCCCACTTTTGTTGTAATCAAGTAACAACTTGGGAAGTTGAAGCCACTAAGGCACTAACTTGTAATAGTTTGGATGTCACTGCTTAATGCTCACATGTTATAGATTTAGGATTGCTATCAATGAATGTGTTATGCACGTGTACACATTTTGTAATAATGTAACGCTGATCCCTGCATGTATATACTCCTTATCTTGACTTGCTTATAATGTAACATGGATGAATGCTTGAATTTCGGGTAGTCCATATAATGATATTTTGGGGGCGTTACAACTTGGTATCAAAGTGTACTGGGTTTGAATACTTTGAGATTGCGGCATGTGGTTTATACCATAATGGGTTTATTTTGCTTAGTAGGAATGCATGTTTACTTGGTATGCTATTTGATAACATGCTTCTATGATTAAGTGTGTATAAGATCTAGTTTCAAGGATGTTGATTATGTTTGCGAGTTTCTAGAATCATGTTAAAAGAGCATTTGATCACTGTTAAGTCTAATCGAAGCTCTGGTAACATCGTGGAACAATCATTATCTGGGAAAGGAAATTTGTGTGTGATTACGTCACTTGGTGTCTATGTGGAGTGATTTCTTTGTTGTTTACGGTAATAGACTGTGGGTGTTTAAGTAAATGGCACATCTGTAAGTGTGTTAATGGATTTGTGTTACCTTTATTAGGATGTTAGGCATAGACACGATGAAGGTAGGTGTGGTAGGCCTCGGCGTCAAGAAATGCCAGTGCAGGATAAGATTCTCGCACAAGGGAAGAGGGCTGGTCAGGCTAATGTGGCCGAGCCAGCAAGCCATAGGTGTTCTAGCCTGGGAGAGGGTAAGGACATTGAGGGAGTCGATAGACATTCTTAGAGCTGAAAATCAAGTCTAAGCATAAGTGGCAAAGATGGGGCCTTCCTTTCTCAAAATTGAGTTTTTTCGGTCTAATCCACATGAGTTTGTGGGTGATCCTAAAGAGCTTGTGAAGGCAGATGAATGGCTCGAATAGATGGTTAAGTCCTTTGTAATGCTTGGCATCAATGAGAATGGGTTTAGGGTGGTCTTGGAATCTTTTCAGCTCAAGGGGGATGTGGGTCAGTGGTGAAAGTTCCCCAAAAGCCGTATTGGGGTTACTTGTGAGGCATTTGCTGCAGCCTTCAAGGAAACATTTTTGCCTCCCACTGCTAAGGAGAAATTGAGAGAGCAGTTCTTGAAACTCAAGCAATTAAGCACGCTTGTGGCCGAGTTCGAGGTGGCCTTTACTAGTCTTTCAAAACTCTCTTTCAAAAACTTTCTTTTTGTGTTGAGTTTCTAATATTTCCAGGACATCAGTAAATATGTAAGCTTTTATGCTTTAGCATTTTGTTTGTGTATGTTTTTCTTATTATGTTTAGCATTCTACCATGCAGCTACGTGCGTATTTGATATTAATCTATGCATGCCAGTGGATAAAGGCTGTATTGTTCGATTTGGAATAGAATTGATTTTCATGTTTGTAAAACTCAATTTTTTGTGTTTTGGCACGTTATTCAAAACATTTTCAAAATACATGAAATCAAATTATTCCAAAACAAATGATATAGCCTATACTTGTTTGCTTCACATAGTAATTTTAGCAATTATTAAATAATCAAAATATGAACATATAAAGCAAATAAAATTCATATCATGACTTAGTAGAAGCCAATTAATGATCTTCCCCCCTCATACCTAAGGTTCTGAAATGAAAGCATCATTGGTTACTTACTTAACAAAGGGCCTTGGCACGGGTCATGGGTTTCCTAATTTTTCCAAAATATTAGGTGCCGACTCTAAGGCCTTGTTTGTCAACTATACATTTTAGCCAAAAAGTCAAAAAGTTACCATAAGTTATCACACCACTCTCTCTACTTTTCTTCACATTTTTTCGTAAAAAGCTAAAGAATTACTAAAATAGCCTATTCTCAAGCGAGGCCTAAGATCTGGTGATGTAGTCCATTTCTGGGAAAGATTTTTGCAATAAAATGAATTTCTAAAAAAGTCGCCAAATCTGGACTCTCATCTATGTTTCATATGGCACTCGTGATACTAGATCAGAGAAATCAAGGGTCCGAACTATTTAACGTGCTCGGTTACCCTTGGGTATGTACACACACTGTGCATCCGTTCAAGCAGACTTAGAGCCATCACCACTACGGGCCAGCCTCAAGGTCCACAAAGGGAGGCACTTCGGTTCAATCCGTACACCAGGTCTATGCTCCAAGGGGTGAGCAGGTAAACCAAAGGCCTTTTGGGCGTATGTATGTTATTATCACATCGGAACCTTTATCAGTACCTTCAATTGTGAGAGGTAATTTCTTGTTGTTTAATTCTGTTGCCAATGTGTTGGTTGATACAGATTCATCACATTTATTTATATCATCTTCTTTTGCATCTGCCTTGAGTTTGAAGTTTGATCAGTTAGATTCTCCTTTGTTTATTGAGACATCTATCAGGAACAGGATGGCATTGGGCCGAATATGCCACTCTTGTGAGATTGAGGTCGCAAATCGTTGGCTCTCCTTTAATTTCATTATTTTAGATAAGCATGTTTTTGATGTGATATTAGGTATGGATTGGTTAATTTATTTTTGGGCCTTGATTAATTGTCACTGTAGAAGGCTATCAGTGTGTACTATATTCGGGAATTGTTTTTACTTCTTGTGCAATTGGAAGGATAGGTGTATTCCTTCGTTGTATGACATTAAGGGTCAAGGAGACTTAGGTTTCCTCTTTGCTGTCACTTTGGCTGACGAGGGTAGTATTGCTCAAGGTGACTTACCACGAGTAGTTCAAGAATATCTTGGCATTTTTTGGGAAGATCTCACCTAGTTACCACCACATAGTGAGATTGAGTTCTCTATTGACTTAGGCACGACTGTAATTTCCAGCTTCAAGATTTGTTGGATAAGGGCTTTATCCACCCAAGTACCTCACCTTGGGGAGCACCGGCTCTCTTGGCAAAAAAGAAGGATGGCACTCTGCGGTTGTGCATTGACTACTGCAAACTAAACAGGGTTATTGTTAAAAACAAATACCCATTGCCGAGGATAGATGATTTGTTTGACTAGTTAAAGGGGTCTTGTTGTTTTTCAAAGATTGACTTGAGATCGAGGTATTACCAGTTAAGGGTGAGGGAGAAGGACATCTCAAAGACGAACTTTCATACCTGTTATGGCCATTATGAGTTTGTAGTGATGCCTTTTGGTCTAACTAATGCACCGGCATCGTTTATGGACTTGATGTATCGAGTCTTTTGGGAATTTTTAGATCGGTTTGTGGTTATCTTTGTTGATGACATTTGATCTATTTACCCTCTTAGGAGTAATAGTGGATTCGTCTAAGGTAGACGCACGACATAACTGGGAACAACCTAAGAATGCCTTTAAGATTCGAGGTTTGTTGAGTTTAGCTAAGTATTGTCAATGCTTTGTGATAGATTTTTCTAGGTTGGCTTCACCTTTAACTAGGTCAACGATGAAGGGGATTAAGTTTGTGTGGAGTGAGGCTTGTGAAAGGTCGTTCCAAGAACTTAAGACTAGACTTACCACTGCTCCAATTTTGATCATTTTGGAGGGAGGTTTGGGTTATTTGGTATACTGTAATGCATCTCATGAAGGTTTAGGGTGTGTTAATGCAAGAGGGGAAAGTTGTGGCTTATGGTACAAGGAAATTGAAAACTCATGAGCAAAACTATCTTGCCCATGACCTAGAAGTAGTGGCGGCGATCTTTGCCTTAAAAATCTAGAGGCATTATTAGTTTGGCGAGGGGTTTGAAGTGTTTTCCAACCATAAGAGTCTGAGATATTTGTTTTCACAGAAGGATCTGAACTTGAGACAGAGAAGATGGATGAAGTTTATAGAAGACTATGACTTTGAGTTGTACTATCATCCAGGGAAGGCCAATGTAGTGGTCGAAGCTTTTAGTAGGAAATTCGTGAGTTGTGTGGCAAGTATTGCCATCTGGGAATAGAGATATTAGGGGTTATTGGTCAGTTTGACTTACATCTCAGTAAGTTTGTTGAGTTAGCTACCTTGTTTATCACTATTGCACAACCTACTTTAATTAGTTGGGTTATTGAGGCACATTAACATAATCAAGAAGTGGAGATTTTATGTGTGAAGATCTCTAGTGGGAATGTGGAGAAAGGTCTGAGCATTCACCCTGATTCAAGTGTAAGATATTTGGATTGATTGTTTATGCCAGAGTTTTGTAGGGAGGAGGTACTTCGAGAGTTTCACCATTCATGCTTTGTGGTACATCCAGGAGGCATGAAGATGTATCACAACCTTTGTTACCAGTTTTTGTGAGGGGGGAGGGAGATAAAGAGAGACGCGGCATTGCTTGTTTCGCGGTGCCTTAGTTGTCAACAAGTGAAGGCCGAACACTAGAGACTAGCAAGTTTGTTACAACCCTTACCTATACCCGAGTGGAAATGGGAACATGTCACCATAGATTTTGTTGTGTGTCTTTTGAGAACTCAATCGGGTAGTGATGCTGTATGGGTAGTTTTCGATCAGTTAACTAAATCTGCACATTTCACTCCTATGCAAATGACTAACTCAGTAGACTATCTTGCTGAGCTTTATATTAGAGTCATAATTTGACTTCACGGGATCTTGGTGACAATCATCTCAGATAGGGATCCGCATTTCACAGCTTGGTTGTGATAGAGCCCTTAGAGTGCCTTGGGTACTAAGTTGACTTTTAGCACTGCTTATCATCCACAAATCGATAGGCATTCTGAATGCACTATCTAGATTCCAGAGGACATGCTTAGGGCTTATGTTATTGACTTTAAAGGGTCTTGAGGGAGGAATTTACCTTTAATAAAGTTTGCCTACAACAATAGCTTCTAAGCGAGCATAGGAATGACACCTTTTCAGGCCCTATACGGCCGACCCTATGGATCACATGTGTGTTGGGCCGAGGTGGGTGATACACCTATGTTGGGGTCGAAGTTGGTTCAAGAGACGACGGAGAAGGTGAAAGTTATCCATAAAAGGTTGGTCTCGGCTCAGAGTCGTCAGAAATGCTATGCCGATCGTACGAGGAGACCTTTGTCGTTTGAAGTGGGGGATCATGTGTTTCTTAAAATCTTGGCGAGACGAGGGTCGATGAGGTTTGGTAAGAGTAGGAAATTATCTATGAGGTTCATTGGGCTCTTCGAGATTTTGGAGCGGATCAGAGAGGTAGCACATCGTTTAGCTTTGCCTCCTTGACTTTCTGGTGTGCATGATGTATTTTACATTTCTATGTTTCAGAAGTACGAGCTGGGTCCTTCACACGCATTAGATTGGACTGATTTAGAGATAGATAAAGATTCATTGTATGAGGAAAGACCGGTGCAGGTTTTGGACACCCCAGATCAAGTCTTGCGAGGCAAGACTATCCCTCTGGTTAAGGTATTATGGTGACACCACGAGGTCGAGAAAGCCACTTGGAAGCGAGAAGCAGAAGTCCGTGACAAATATCCGGACTTGTTTTCTAGTAATTGAGTATTTGTAATTATTTTGACATTCCATGTTAATATATGGGGGTTGTATATCCTTTTGTAAAAATACTAAGGTTTCTACGTATGTTGAATTAGGATGTTATGTCTATATTTGTGCGTTTGTGTTGAGGTCATAGAACTGGAACATTTGTTTTTTGTAGTTGAATCTAATTTCGGGAACGAAATTCTCTAAGAAGTGGGAGGTCATAGCAACCCGAGTTAACACCTAACCTTTTGGTACTATGGCTAATGAGTTTGTCTTTTTTCTGTGCTGTTTTTATTTATTTATTTTTTTCTTCGTCTCTCTCTCTCTCTCTCTCTCTCTCTCTCTGGGTTTGATGGGTTCTGGATGCCTTGCTTTGTCCACAAAAGTAGTGCATAATTTTTTACTGCCAGGTAGGTCGCTCTTGCGATGGGCTAGCCATGACAGCGGCAGGCCACGAATAGGTTGCTACCAAAACTAGGCTTCAGGTCCAATGTATGGAGCAGAAGTGTGTGGGACGCAAGGGGGGTGCAACCAGTATGCTCGTGCCCACGGTGAAGCATGTCGCAACCGCGATAGTGCCAGCTAGGCAAATCGAGCCTGCGAGATGGAGTTTGAGCCCGCGATTATGCTTTGCCTATAAATATCTGTAAAGTGCAAAAATATCTATTTTTGATCCCTTTCTTCTCCAAAACTGCTTCGAACACCATTTTTCCTTTTTATGGTCTAAACCCTTGGTTTTGATCTAATTACACACATCTCCTACCCCTAGTCCCTAAGGCTTTTATGTAAAGCAAAGTTGGGGCTACGTTTTAATATTAAAATTTTGACTTTTCGCCATTGTTGATTTTTGGTGTTTCTTCAGTTTCTCCATAAGCTTTGAGGTAGGGATTTCTTTAACTTCCTGCATGATATTTACCTTGGTTATGTGTTAGTTGAACATGTTGTCATTTGGAAAGTTTTGATTTCTGTTTACTGAATGTTTAAGAAGGTTGTTTTGATGTTATTTCCAAACAAAACTCCCTTTGGGTTGAATCGTCTGCAGTGTTGTTCAAATTGAAGAAAGTGGAATTAAATTTTTTTTTTTAAAGCAATTCTCTTTTCATTTTTTTTCCCCCAAAATCTTCAGTTGGAAGGTATTGGAAAAATGGTAGTTGAGTTATGGAATTATTGGTTATGGAGGTTTTGGATTCAAATGGAAGTGTGGGAAATATAATACTTGCTGTTATATCAAGAATGAGAAGTTGGGCTCTTTTATGTGAATTGTCCTTTCTGAATATATTATTGTTTAGAGATAGTTGTTTTGGTTATCGGTGGAGGATAACTTTGTTTGTTGTTGAAAGTGCATGAAGACTAGGTTGATTGAAACTATTTAACTCACGCATTGCGTGTATTCTAATACTTTATAACCATGTATTGAAAAAGATTTGTTTTGAGAAAAATGGGTGAATACCTTGGTGAATCTGGTGAGGGGGTGTGGGTTGTGGTTTTAAGTTGGCCTTTGTGTAATTGGTGAAAGTCCCAAAACTCGTGCGGTTAGGTGCCGATCTTTCCGGATAGTACCGGTAAATGGTTTTGGTAGTGTTTGTATAGCCTACTTGCAAGCACGTACCTAGAGATTCCCACCGTGTGTATTTACCACCCTATTTCATGTTTTAAAGAAATAATGTAATCTTATAACATGTGATTTACAATATGGCATTGCATAGTGTAGACCGCCCCGAACTCTCTCCACGCAACCCCCTTTTTGGAGAGGGCGCGAATTGGGTTCTAGCTACTACAGTTCGGACTCCTGTCACGGTTCTGTATCTAATCTCACAAAGTACAATGTAAGACTGATAAATCACCAAAGAGTCCAAATCCGGCAAATCATTTTGGAAAATTGATTTTAATAAAAAATCGCCAAACATGGACTGCTTTGCCAGATTACAGAGTCGCTACCTAAATGTTTTGTTTTGGAAAATTTAGGAAACCCTGCCTCACGCCAAAGGCCACGTGTCCGTCATCACCAAAGTTGCCTCAACTCGGGAACTTGGGTACGAGGGAGGAAGGTCATGAAATGAGCACCCCCGCTTGCCCGATCAAAGGATCGGCCTCTACTAAGCATGATATGTTGTTTTGAAAACGCATGTGTTCTTACCTGATTATTAGCTAACTTACTATGTGATGTGCATAACACACAAGTATAGACTAAATCACTCGATTTGGAACAAAACATCTCATGTTTGTTTTTCGAAAATGGTTTTGGAAATGCTACTCACAAGTAGGCTAAAATGCGGATTTGCCACTCTCAAGTGGGCTTGAAAACATGATGATGTGCCACTCCGCAAAAGTGGGCTTAAAACTCACATTTGATGAATTGTCCCAATTCAAGCAATAAAGCCTTCATCCACAGGCATTCATGCAGTTAAACACTTAAGCAAATAGCCTAATGTCAAGCATGTTGAACATGGCAACACTTACACTCATGCAAGGATGCTAAAGCGTAAACACTTATAGGGTACTCCGATCCAAAACAGAAGCTAGTTAGAAATCATGCATGATCCTAATTATGTCAACAATGCCTAATGCAACACATGCAAAATACAACTAATAGGCTCGGCTATTTAAGATGGCATATGAATGCAACACTTGATAACATGTTTTGGAACACGTATTCAAGAAAGTGTATTGAAATACAATGCAGTTTGAATGATGCGCCGAGCCCGGTGCATGCAAGACGAATGAATGATGCACGCATGCAAGCATAAGATATGCTAATCAAAATATGCCCTAATCTAACCACTGAAAGCGAGTAAATAAAAGGCAGAAAGACGTGGGGTTGGAAGATATTCACACACACATGCACGCTTGTTACAACATTTGCCCTCTCGATGGAGGGTCCGAATAAATAAGCTAACTAGCTACGCTAAGCTATGCTACTTATTACAAACCAACTCATTAACTATGCTAAACTAATTAATTATTACAGACTGAATTGAATACTAGCTAATCTAAGCTAATTAGAATGTTAAAAAATAAACTAAGCTAAATTAATTACAGCACATGTAATTAACTACAAGTAGCTAAGAAAGCGATAAAGATGGCCTCGCGGGTGAAGGAAGCATGCATGCTCGATTGGCGTCATCCCGGGAATCCATTGCTTTGCCATCAATTGCCTTTATTTACACTTGTCTTGATTGCTAAATATTGAACCAAACCTCCAAGCTGTTTCTGTTCCAAAACAGGCTGATTTCTGCACAAAATTGGACTGGTGGCCGGTCGGCCACAAAAAGTGGCTGCCGGCCACCTTAACTGGTCGGTCAGCTAGTAAAAGTGGCCGGTCGGCTACTTGAACTGGCCGGTCGGCCACCTGTTGCTCCAGACTTCTGGTTTTGCTGCAATAGAGGACAACAGAGGCACGACAATGTATTTTGCAGGAAATGTATGTTCTACCACACTCCTTATCATAACTCAAGCTCAAAGGAGGGTGGCACTCGGCTTTCAAGCCACCAACTAAGCATCTTGATGCATGATGGCCCGAAGAACCAAGCTTGTACAAGTTTAATGAATGCACAAGTAAGACTCAAAAGGCCTCCACCCTATCATGCACAATCTAGGGGGACGTCGACCAAGAAATAGGACACGTTTCATCACTTTGAGTATGAAACGTGCCATATTTCTTGTGTTTAGATTAACGTCCGATCCAAACACATGCGATGCAACACACATGCTTATCTTTCACAAGTTTTACTTGGTCAATTCTTGTTTATTCATTTTAAACTTACCAATTAGTCCATTAACCGGTTAAGTTCAATTGTGAAAAGTCCTCTAATTTGAAAGACAACCTAAGTTTCGAGTGCCTTGAGCATGAAAGAAGTATCATGCTATTGGTTAATAGAAATCCTTAAGCGAGAATTAAAACCAATAGGCATGAATGCCTCAAGTTCATACTCAAGCCAACAAGGGGCTTAAGGCCACTTTCAAGGTGAATGAAAGATTGAAACAATGGAGTGCAATGGCATATATTTCAGCACTGAAATGGCATGCTAAGTGACTTAAAAAAGATGCAAATAACTCATGTAATGCATGCTCAAAAGCCAAACTCATTAAGCTAATGAAAGGGGTTATGCCGTCACCTTACAACACAAGCCTCAAAGGGCTAAACTAAATCAAGACAGACCTCAAACATGCCAAAACAGTGGCCACTTCTTGCTGAGGTTGAAGTTTACAAGGTAAGAAAATCATGCACACTGATTGGCCAACAAATAAGGCATAAGGCTTAACTCTTGGAAGCAATGAAGGAGTGGCACATGCAAGAGTATGACAATGGTATGAGCTTTGAAATTACATGCTAAATGATGCCACATCATGGAAATAACTCAAACAAAGCATGCTAGGGGGCCCAAAACATAAAGCTAGCAAAGCCAACTATACCGTAGCCATACAAGGCAAGCCTCAAAGGACCAAGGCCATTCAAAACCGAGCTAAGGCATGCTAAAATATGAACAAAAACATGCTGAGATGGAGCTAACACTAGCTAAAATGATAGGCTCAAGCATGAAGCATGTTAGGCCAACAAGCATGATTGCACTACAAGTATAAAAAGCAAGCAAGAGGTGGCCAAACCAACCAAAAACAGAGCTAGAGCAGGTCTAAAAAATCACAAAAAACATGCTTAAACTAAGCTTCAAAAGGGGAGAAATACATGCTCACTTGGTAGGCCCTCTATCCATACAAACAAGATATAAAGAGAGGGGACCACCCCCTCTCATTTTGAGCCTCAAAACCAACTTTCTACCACTGAAATTCCTCTGAGTTTCAGTGGTAGAAAGGCCAAACAAAGGTCACAACAAAGGCTAAGAATGATGGCTCAAGAGGCTTTACAAGCCATAGAGCAAAAGAGGGGAAACATCCCCTAACCAAACAAGACTCAAACCCACATTTTAAAGCCTTAAAAATCAGAGTTTTTAAGAGGCTAAAACCAGCCTTAAAGTAGCATGCAAAGGTCGTTAAGCTATTAATCAAAACAAAGCTTAAAAGGGGTATAAGCTTACCCTTAAAGACCCTTGAAGAACAACAGCAAGAACAATAACTTCTCTGAGCTAAAGCCAGTCCTAAGACCTCAAACCAAGCTCCAAGGGACCTCAGCTCCAAAGTGAAGGTGTTTGACTAGGTGTCTTACTGCAAATGTATGAAGAAAACACACTTTAAGGCTCAATATAGCACAATATATAGAGGGAGAGAGAGTGAGGATTCTAGAGAGAGAGGGAGATTTTTAGCTCTGAGATTTTCTGAACCCCTCTAAAGGGGGAGGGACCTCCCCTTATATGGAGGAAGCAAGCACAAGCTTGCTTGAGAAGCTTACAGCTTGTTCCAATCCTTCCATACATGTGTATGGAGGATAGTCTCATTGCTCAACAACTGGCTCAAAAATATCTGAAAATATCTAAGGAAAGAGAAAATTGGCCACCGGCCGCTTAAGGTGGCCGGCCGGCCACCTCCCCTAGCTGACCAACCACTATAAGTGGCCTACAAGAGAGAAAAGTGGCCGGCAGATGCAAAAAGTGGTCGGCAGCCCTTCCCCTCCCTCAGGCAAGAGGCAACAAGGTTTTAGCCCACAAACCAAGGCCAAAACACAAAATGTTAATAGGCTCAAAGACAAGGCACTCAGCTGAGACCTTCGGGCACTCAAAACATGCACAATCATCGTGTGCACAAACGATGACGTCAAAGTCTTAAGGTCAGTCAAATATGGGGTGTCTGCAGTTGCCCCTCTTTGACAGAACTCAGAAGTCATGAAATGACGGGAGTGAATGCCAAAGTCCAGAGACGACCCATTTTTGACAAGGCTAAAGACTTAGACAAACAAGCAAGGTAACAATACAGATGCGCTCCCAGGCAGGGGCAAAATGCAAAGGACACGCACAATGTAAGAGCATAACTTATGATTATACAAAGAGGGCTGTAATGAAGCATTTATGCAAAATAAATACAACATTTTAAGCAAGTGAATAAGGAACCACAGTCTCACACATTTCAGTAGAAAGGATGTAAGAAAATTATGCAATCTACACTGCGTCTCGCGCAAGAAAGGCTCAAAGCGACCATCGAGAACACCCAGAGTCTCAGACGAAACATCTCTTAGCGTATCACACACGAGAGAGAAAGGAAACACCTCTCAGCGTATCACACGTAAGAGAAGGAACGGCCACACCTCTCAACGTATCACATGCGAGAGAGGGAAAGGACACACCTCTCAGCGTATCACACGCGAGAGAGAGAAAGGACACACCTCTCAGCGTATCACATACGTGAGAGGGAAAGGACAAACCTCTCAACGTATCACATGCGAGAGAGAGAAAGGACACACCTCTCCGCGTATCACACGCGAGAGAGGGAAAGGCACACCTCTCAGTGTATCACATGCGGGAGAGGGAAAGGACACACCTCTCAGCGTATCACATGCGAGAGAGGGAAAGGCACACCTCTCAGCATATCACACGTGAGAGAGGGAAAGGTATACCTCTCAGCGTATCACACGCGAGAGAGGGAAAGGAGCGGTGTAAATACCGAAGGGTGGCATAAACACCGGGTACACGTCCCATGCGATTCTAACCAAGACAGAGGTGGTATAAGCGTCGAACACACATCCCAAACGCTTCTAACCAAAGAGTGGTGTAAGTGCCCGGCACGCGGTCCAATCACTGCTAACCAAAAGGAGTGGTATAAGCATCGGGCGCACAACCCAATGTCTCTAACTAAAGGAGTATAAGCGTCGGGCATACGCCCCAAACGCTTCTAACAAGGCGCTAGTGTAAACACCGGGCATACCTAGGTGTTTCTAACCAACGACATATGGAAGAGGAAAGGCTTTACCCGGAATTCCTCTAAATGAACCGTACATACCATATCGTGCATGTATGAGAATGGAACTAGATAGATACAATGCAATGTAATGCAATGCAATGCATGTCTCCTGCGAAACGAATGACAACGATGCATATGCAATGCAAGATAATCAATAATGCAGGATAATCAACGAGGCATATTCAATGTAGGATACATGCCTTATGCAAACACGGTAATGCATATTCAATGCAACATGGTAATGCATGTTTAATGCAACAATTCAAAATGCATACTTCATGCAACGATAAAAGCGATGTTCATTCTATGTAGCGACAAGAGCATATGATAGAGACAACTCAAAGGTAACTCCCGATTTACCTCTCGGCGAGTTGCACCATGTTAAAAAGGATACAACGTATATGTGTTGAAGAACGATGATCACTGTGTACAAAAAACACAATTCTGACTCCCACGGAGGCATTCTGAATCAAATTTTGAGGATTACTGAGTCCTCTCAACCGAGGAAGAGAATGAAGAGGGCTTCTCAGTCCTGAGTTGGATGGCACTAATTCAGATGTTTTTTTTTTTTTTTTTGCTTTATTTTCTTTTTGCTAGTAGTATAGTACATTATACAGCCTTAGTTAATTTTATTTTCTTCAAAACTTGTACTTTTGTAAAACGAAACGATGATGGGAATGAAAACAGTTTTTTTTTTTTTTTTTTTTGGGTTCAAAAGGTGTTGCATTTTATATTTTGAGCATCACATCGCACCATTTTTCACAAAAATGAGATTGATCTTTGTTTGAAAACTGCACATTCAAATAGCATTGCTCTTAATCAGGTAGTGAACCAACCAACAATTGAAAGAACAAAACAACTCGATAAACAAAACAAAGCCTTCACAAGCTAGACAATGTAATTACAACCTGATAAACAAAGTGCGACAACTTGATAAACAAATTGCAACAACTCGATGAATGAAACAAACACAACTGTTAAACAGAACAACAAGACGCATCCGAAGTAGAATCGAACTTAGATTTTCAGCATCTTTAGCACATAGGAAGGCTAAAAGCTCATTTCTGGAGGCTAGAAGTGGCTTCCGGCCACTTATGCTCAGTGCCGGCCACTTTTCTTCATTGCCGACCACTTGGGGTGACCGGTCGGCCACTTGAACTGGCTGGCCAGCCAGTAATTCTGGGGATCTCTAGATTTCTGCCATTTGTCCTCCACTCAATGCCTTATCTTCTATAAAGGACCCAACTTCGTGGTTCCTTCATTGCAACTCCATTTTTGCCTCAAATGGAAGCATTTCTTATCCAAAACCTCACCAATTGGATTGCAAGCTTGGATGGCTCGGAAAAGTTAAATTTCTGGGGTTTTGGAATAAATGCACTATTCTCGCTGAGCCGCACCCCGTTGCGTTTTCCATTCCTCCATGCCGCGGCTAGGTGTTGGAATCCGGTAACTTACGTTTTCAGCTTTGGCGGACAAGAGATATGTCCCACTTTTGAAGATTTCCAAGTTTTGATGGAATCCTAGCGCGATGAAGAGATTTTTCCCCAATTCCGTTTTGGCCATATCCAAGCTTTAGGACGGATGTGTCGGCTTACTTTGCATGACGCTCGGTCTTTGATTCGCGACGGAGAGCTAGATATTTCGAGCTTGATTCATCGGTTTTCTGACGCTGGTGACCGCGGCGACCATCTTTGGCAGGGTTTTCGACGACACGCCCTCTGCTTATGCATGCTGTCTCATTTCTTGCTTGCCCCAGGCTCTAGAGGGCCTAGTGTCTGTTTGATTGAGGATGCCCAAGGCTTAAAAGAGGGCAAGAGCTGCATTGGCATGACACTAGCTGAGACTGTAATGGGTTTGGATGCCTTCCATTGCCAGAAGACAACAAGATTCGCAGGGAGTCCACTACTCTTACAGGTAATGTTTCCTGCCCTTCTCACATGTATATTTGTCACATCACTCGGCCCTCAGGCTCAGTTTTTCTCTTAAAACCTGTTCTCACTTTTCTCTTTACGTACACCTCTTTATTCTTTAATCTTTCTTATTTTTCATGCCTCCCCAGATATGGTTGATGGACAAGTTGAAAATGGTGGACTCCTACCCAGCATATTTAGCATGCGGCTATTTCTTCCGGCAGCGACTAGTGGATGCCCCAGATGAGGGATGGTGGTGCGAAAGGATGTGCAGCCTATCTGCTGTCGACATTGCTTGGCGCTGCCCTTCGCTCAATTTGCCGATGATGAGCTACAGCATGTCTTGCCAGCTGGGCATTCAGTTTGTTAGCTTGACACACTGTGTCTTTTACTTCCCATTTCGATTCCAGTGCCAATTTGGACATGATCAGACTTGCCTGGAAGATGGGGTAGAGTACCCTACTGCATTTCCAGTCTGAGGCTCACAGCTAGCCCGGTATGCCACAGCATGGTGGATGAAAGAACTTCTGGCCCCCGCTCCCACTTTTAGTTGTGCCCTTTCTAGCAAGTGCATAGCTTGGCTCAATGAAAAGGTGCAGACCGAGCCTACTTTGGCATCAGAGGCTTCCACAAGCTCTGGGAGGGGGCGTAGGAACACCTAACTATGCCCCGAGCTTATTGCTTTAATCTGTATTTTCAAGTTTTCTTTATAAATGTAATAAAATGCAACTTCAATTTGTATTCAAGAGTAGGAGAACTTTGTACGAAAATCAATGAAATTGAAGGTTGTGGGTACTGAAAATTTTTCGTTTGGTCCAAAAATGGTCTATGTTGTAAAAAGATTAATTTGAACAAAATCAACTTTTATTAAAACTTTTCAAAACCATTTTCGATATGGAACACAACTGGACACGCCCGAGATCTATCACTAAGATGTACAACCCCGAATCCAATCAATTGGAAAGTTACCCCTAGTCTGAATAGCATTGCACTGGAGATCACAACTGAGCTCTTGGATGCAGAATAGACAAAGATGACCAACATGATCACATGGACAAAGTTGATTTGGAAGTGTTTATGGCTGGACTTCATAATGAATTTGCCTACGTATCCCAAAGATGGGAATCAGGCCTTACGTAGTTCGATTCAGGTTCACTCATGTATTAACACTCTCCTTTTACGCTCTTACTTTTGCCAAGGCTGCCCTTTCTGGGTTTTCAACCTTGCGAGCTCAGTTTTTATTATTTCAAAATTTTCATGCTCTAACTTTTGCCCTGGTTGCCCTTTCGGGTTTTCGGCCTAACGAGCCACTCAGGGATAGTATTTCTTCAACTTATCCATGTTGATCGGCTGGGAAAGCTCAAGACCATCTAGGTCCATAAGAACGACAGCTCCACCCGACCAGATTGACTTGATAATGTAGGGACCAGTCCAATTGGATTTGAACTTGCCCCTAGGGTTGTGGATGGGAGCTCGGTTGTCTTTAAGCACCAAATCCCCTTCTTTTAAATTCCTAGACTTAACCGTCTTGTTGAAAGACCTAGCAACCTTCTCTTATCAAACAACATGAGTTCTTCGAATTTGCTCTACTGCAAATCTGCCTCAGCTATCTGGCACTCAGTCATTACTCACAATGACGGAACCTCAACTTCGATAGGCAGAACATCCTCCATCCCATAGACCAAGGAATACGGAGTTACCGAGTAGAAGTTCGAATTGAAGTCTGGTAGCCCCAAAGAGCAAACAACAGCTTATCTGGCCAGTCCCTATAGGTTTCCACCATCTTCTGCAGAATGTGCTTGATGTTCTTATTGGCAGCCTCAACAGCTCTGTTGGTTTGCGGCCGATATGTGGATGACTTATGAAAAGCCATGTTGTATTTTTCCAACAAGTCGATCACCTCCTTTTTGAAGTGGGAGCCATTATCCGAAATAATCTCATTCGGGACCCCATAGCGACAGATGATGTTATTCCTGATGAACTTAGCAACATGTGATGCCTTCAGCACAACATAGGATTGGGCCTCAACCCACTTCGTGAAGTAGTCTATCGCTACCAGAATGTACTCATGCCCGTTCGATCCCTTCGGAGTGACTACCCCAATCACATCAATCCCTCAGACTGAAAATGGCCATGGCGAAGTCACGTCGTATAGCTTCGACGACGAAATGTTCATGCGGTTTGCATGGATCTGGCATTTGTGGCATCACCGGACAAAGCCAATACAATCCTCTTCCATGGTTGACCAATAATAACCCTGTCTAAGGATCTTCCGGGCTAGCATCACCCCACTCATGTGCGCTCGGCACTCTCCTCCGTGGATGGCCTCCATCAAGCGCTTGGACTCTTCAGCATCAACACACAGTTTGTGCATCCCCAGATTACCCCACTTGTAAAGTTTACCCCCGCAGACAATGAACTGAGCAGACATTCTTCGTATTGCCCTCTTATCTTTGGCATTTGCCCCTGGTGGATAAGCCTCCTTTTCCAAGAAGTTCCAAATGTCATAATACCAGGGGTTTTGATCTTGTACTTCGCTCACGGCAAGAATCACCAGAGGTCAAGACGCAATTGCTCAATGATGATTGGACATATCCGGACTCCAAAAGGGATGTCTATCATAGAAGATAGAGTTGCTAATGAATCAGCGAACCTATTGTTCTCTCTTAACAGATGAGCGAAGTTCAGTTTCTCAAACCGAGGAATCAGTACGTCCAAGGTCTAGTGATAGATTTTCATCTTTTCTTCTTTAACTTTCCAATCTCCTTTAGCTTGAGATACAATAAGGTTCGAGTCCCTAATGGCATCCAACCATTTTGCCCCTAGTTCTAGGGTGGCTTCCAGTCCAGCAACACATGCCTCATACTCTGTCTCATTGTTTGATACTTTGAACTGGAGTTTGAATGCTAAAGGTATACGGGAAATGTCAGGTGCTATCAGCAACACCCCTATCCCTTACCCGTATTAGTTTGATGCTCCGTCAAAGTACATAGTCCAGGTTTCTTCTTTAACATGCAAAATGGCCTCGTCCAGGAACAGATATTCTACTGCTTCATCCCCGTCCACTGGGTGATAGACTAGGAACTCTGCTACCACTCTCCCTTTCACTGACTTGCGCGTCATGTACTTCAGATCGAATTCAGAGAGAAGAAATAACCAACGGGCTAGCCTACCCGTAAGTGCTGGTTTCTCAAAGAGATATTTGATGGGATGTAATCTCAAAACCAATATTACAGAGTGAGCTAACAGGTAGTGCCTCAACTTCCTGGTAGCCCATACCAAGGCCAGACAAGCCTTCTCCAGCGGAGTGTAGCGGGTCTCATAATCCAGCATTTTCTTGCTCAGGTAGTAGATAGCCTTCTCTACTTTATCCTCAGATTCCTGAGCAAGCATGCAGCCCATCGTCGTTTCGGTCACTGATAGGTACAAAATCAACGGTTTCCCCGGCTCTGGTAGTGACAACACATATGGGTTCTGTAAATATTGCTTGATCTGCTCGAAAGCAACTTGGCATCGGTCATCCCATTGGAACTTCTTTCCTTTCTTCAGGAGACCAAACAGTGGTTCACAAGTCAAGGTTAATTTTGCAATAAACCATCTTATGAATTGCACTTTACCCAGAAAGCCTCGCACCTCCTTTTCAGTCCTTGGTGGTGGCATTTCTAAGATGGCCTTGATTTTGGAAGGATCGACCTCGATACCCCTCTATGTGATCAAGAACCCCAGCATTTTCCTTGCTGTAACATCGAAAGTACATTTCTGAGGATTCAGCCGCAACTGATACTCTCTGATCTGTTGGAAAAATTTCTGCAAGATAGTGTAGTGGCCCTCTCTTTCCTTGGACTTGACAATCATGTCGTCCACGTACACCTCAATCTCTTTATGGATCATATCATGTAGGATCGTGGTTGCAGCCCGTTGATATGTAGCCCCAGCATTCTTCAAAGGACCAACTATACCGTAGCTATACAAGGCAAGCCTCAAAGGACCAAGGCCATTCAAAATAGAGCTAAGGCAAGCTAAAATATGAACAAAAACATGCTGAGATGGAGCTAACACTAGCTAAAATGATAGGCTCAATCATGAAGAATGTTAGGCCAACAAGCATGATTTCACTACAAGTATAAAAAACATGCAAGAAGTGGCCAAACCAACCAAAAACAGAGCTAGAGTAGCTCCAAAAAGCCACAAAAACATGCTTAAACTAAGCTTCAAAAACGGAAAAATACATACCCACTTGGTAGGCACTCTATGCATACAAACAAGATATAAAGAGAGGGGACCACCCCCTCTCATTTTGAGCCTCAAAATCAACTTTCTACCACTGAAATTCCTCTGAGTTTCAGTGGTAGAAAGGCCAAACAAAGGTCACAAGAAAGGCTAAGAATGATGGCTCAAGAGGCTTTACAAGCCATAGAGCAAAAGAGGGGAAACATCCCCTAACCAAACAAGACTCAAACCCACATTTCAAAGCCTTAAAAATCAGAGTTTTTAAGAGGCTAAAACGAGCCTTAAAGTAGCATGCAAAGGTGGTTAAGCTATTAATCAAAACAAAACTTAAAAGGGGTATATGCTTACTCTTGAAGACCCTTGTAGAACAACAGCAAGAACAACAGCTTCTCTGAGCTAAAACTAGTCCTAAGACCTCAAGCCAAGCTCCAAGGGACCTCAGCTCCAAAGTGAAGGTGTTTGACTAGGTGTCTTAGTGCAAATGTATGAAGAACACACACTTTAAGCTCAATATAGCACAATATAGAGAAAGTGTGAGGATTCAAGAGAGAGAGGGAGATTTTTAGCTCTGAGATTTTCTGAACCCCTCTAAGGGGGAGGGACCTCCCCTTATATAGACGAAGCAAGCACGAGCTTGCTTGAGAAGCTTAGAGTTTGTTCCAATCCCTCCGTACACGTGTCTGGAGGATAGCCTCAATGCTCAACAACTGGCTCAAAAATTTCTGAAAATATCTAAGGAAAGAGAAAATTGGCCATCGGCCAGTCATGGTGGCCGGCCTGCCACCTCTCCTAGCCGGCCGGCCACTACAAGTGGCCTACAAGAGAGAAAAGTGGCTGGCAGATGCAAAAAGTGGCCGGCAGCCCTTCCCCTCCCTCAAGCAAGAGGCAACAAAGTTTTGGCCCACAAACCAAGGCCAAAACACAAAGTGTTAATAGGCTTAAAGACAAGTCACTCAGCCGAGACCTTCGGGTGCTTAAAACAAGCACAAACATGCGCAATCATCGCGTGCACAAACGATGACGTCAGAGTCTTAAGGTCGGTCTAAAATGGGGTGTCTACACATAGTTTTAGGAACAGCATGTCATGTGCATTCACCTCATGATCTAAATTTAGTTACGCATCATATAGCTTGTTAAATCTATCTCTACTGGGCATTAGCTCACCCTATGTAGAAAAATATTTCAGTGCTAGTGGTTTGCCTCCACCAAGAGGATAGTTTGGGAGGAAGTTGGAGCTAAACGCTCATCTTTTGTATCTAGTTTTGTGCTTAGCCTGGGGCTTTTATGTACTAGGCTTAAGTCTCCCTTTTGTTGTACCCAAGTAACAACTTGGGAACTTGTAACGACTAAGGCACTAACTTGTAATAATTTGGATGTTACTACTTAACACTCACATGTTATAGATTCTGGGTTGTTATCAATGAGTGTGTTATGCATGTGTATTCATTTTGTAATAATATAATTTTGATCCTTGTATGTATATACTCTTGATCTTGACTTGCTTTTAATGTAACTTGGATGAATGCTTGAATTTCGGGTAGTCCATATAGTGATACTTTGGGGGCGTTACAGGTACCCACGCGGGGAATCAACGTGCCCTATTGCCCTGTTTTGTGCATATCGCCGGACGAATGTGAGAAATAATGTAGGGTGTCCAAGAGCCTACCATTTTTAGAGTTGGCGAATGTGGAAAACACGATTTTGGGTGTCCACGAGCCTGCTATTTTTAGAGTCGGCAAATGTGGAGGATGAGGTCTTGAGTGCCCAACGTCCTACTGTCTCTGAAGTCAACAAATGTGGGATTGTACTTCTATAAATGTATGTTCATATATATATATATATATATTTGTGTTTGCAGTGTATGACTCGTGTATTTGGACATCATAGCTTATTTATAACCCATGACTTTGAATGGAAATGAATTTGTTATAAACATTGTTTAATTTGATTTTTTAGCGTTTTGCAAAGATGTGAGCATGAGTTTTACATCATTGCATAGCATGATCATATGTATATCAATTAATTATATAATTTGTTAATGGTATTTCCTACTGGACAATTGCTCACCCCAAAACTAACAACTTTTAGGAGAGATGGTGACATGCTACCAAAGTAATTGACTTTGGGAAATAGAATTTGGATGGGAGTGTGGATGCTCCTTTTTGTGCAATGTGGTGAAGCCTAGGGCTATTTTGTGTGGATTTAAAGCTCCGTTGTTTGTGTACTCAAGGAAAATCTTTGTAAAGATGTAAGCCCTTAGGGCATTTTGTTTGCATCTTGTCTTATATTTCGAACTATTAATCATTTTCATAATTTGTTTAAACAATGATGTAACCATATGAATAGTTCAAGAGAGAAGAGATGACTTTGGTATATGTAACAAATTATTTAGTGCATTGGATTATCTGTTTTTGGTTATGATATTCATGTATTAGCTTGTTTAAGAGTGGTGTAATATCAGAATATTACATAGCTCATCTGTATAAAATGCTATTGTCCAACAACTATAACCCAATGATTATACAACATCATCAAGCAACAAAATTAAAATTCAGCAATTGTCCAATTACATTGCAAATTTCATAATCCACCAAAAAATAAAATTAAAAAAGTGTCCAACTGAAAATAACGAGTTCCATAGTCCACCATACATCTTAAATGACAAAAAAGAAAATCAACAAATTTTATCAACATTTCAGTCCAACAAGCCCCAAGCTCCAGCAATAAGTAGCAATTATCCAGTACCAATAAGAAGTTTCAAAATCAAACAAGAAACTAAGAAAATACCTGTGATGTAAAGAACTAGGCAATATGTTAATCCTCAAAATAGCTTTTATTTATCAAAACAATTAGGAAAATGCATTTAATTGAATTATTAATATAAGATTCAATATCATTTACTATATGATCAACACTTAGGGTGCGTTTATTTGGATGGACGGAATAAGGGGCATTGTAATCCACTGGACTGTTAGTCCTAGGATACCTTGTCCCCAGACTATTAGGTTGGATTGGATTTGTATCTTATATTTATTTAGTCATAGGAATTGGAATATTTTATTAAATCCTATGTTTGTTTAGTCACGTGACTAGATATTTGAATTGAACTATTCCATTAAATCCGATATGTATCCTATTTTATTTAATTTTTTTTACTAGAACTTTTTAAAAAAAAAATAAATAGAACATCAATAAAAATTATATTAAAATTTATTTTAATTTGTAGTTGAAATTTTTTAACTTTATTTTAAATTGAACTTTTAATAAATTGATTTTTTTTAATTAAATAAATTGAACTTTTAAAGGGGGATTATAATACATTTGACTCTTAATTTAATTTAATTTAATTTTTAGTTGAGATTTTTATATTTTATTTTATTTTACTAAGTATAATTAAAAATAATATAAATAAAAAATTGAGGGCAAAAAATGAGAGCAAAAAATGTCATTTTAACCTTCCAATCCGGAGGAGTTATCCCACCCCTTTTTATCTCACATCCTCTAATGAGACGCAATAATCTCACAAATAAGGGATTAATAGTTTGGTTGGACTACTAATCCAACTTATATTTTTTGAACGAAACATCGGACTATCACATGCAATAGACATGGAGTCTTATTCCACGCTTTATATCCCCCCAAACAAACACCCAAAGTAAACTCACCACCACCATCATCATTCATTTCATTGTTAATGATTTCAAAACCAATTGATATTTTTTTTACTCCATTGGCACGTCCTCTTTAAACAAATAAAAAAACAAAAACGAAAACATTTCAATCTATTAGAAGAATTATAAAAAATAGAAGATAAGATGAAGATAAAACTAAATAGACGAATAAATTATCTTCAATCTCAATGAACCATAGCCAGCTTTGAGCACACATCAATGCTTAGCCTACTATGTTGTGGACTCGCCACTCTATTGCTAATGCTAAAAGCAGACTCTAAAGCAATCGTGAATATTGTTATAGCTAACACATCCCTTGCTATGGCTGGCAAAGTTAGGTTCTTGAGTCCATTTGACTTCCACCATGTCAAGATTATTAAAATCTCGACTTCTTGGTAAGACATCTTCTTGCAAATAACTCCGATTCCACATCCAAAAGTCTTACACATCTTTTACGAAAACAAATAAATCAAAGTTGAAGAGGTCATCTTGAACACTAAAATCCAAGTCAAAATGGCTTGAAGAATCACCAATATGGCCAAGCTTAAATTGGTAATCCTTAGGCAAGTCGTAACAAAGTTGTTTAACCCTCTCACCCTTAAAATAAGAGTCATCCCCATAAATTTTTGCAAAATAATATTCTATCAAATTCATTTTTGTACCTGGGATCAACAACTCCTAAAATGCTATCAATAATTGATTAATACTTGTCATATTTTTCAAACATATTTAATGTCATAGTCTTTGCCACCTAGGCGGAACACACAATCCAATGGTATAATACAATTTTAATCTCACAAAACTTTCGGGAAAACAAATTTGAAGTAGGATACCTAGTCCCACTAAATAACTTAGTGATGTTATAAAATATTTTCAATTTCTTACAAATTTTCCTAATAAACGCCCAATCACTCTCTTTTACTGAAATCTTATACTGAGACTCACAGATTTTCAAATGAGCATCCTTTTATTCTATGGCCATTTGAAGCATCAGAAAGGTATAGTTCAACCTTATAACACAATCAAGACACAATTTCTTAGAATGAGAGATACACAGCTATTGGATTGTTTCTATAAACTTATCTTCTCTCTTTGGTGGTCTTGTTTAATAAACTGCACTCAATTTTTTTCAATTCCTTCCTTAATCACATTTAACCCATCTTTCACAATCAAGCTAAGAATATGAGCTACACAACGCATATAAAATAAACTTTCACCTAACAAACGAGAGTTATGATCCAACCTATCTAAAAAATTGGAATCATCACAACATTACTCGTACAATTATCAACAGTGATAGTTGAACGTTTCCAATCAAAATTCCAATCTAAGAAATCTATCAATCCATCGCAAAGCACTTGTGTTGTGTGTGGCCATGGCCCGTAAGCAAACCTAAATAGAAAAATTATAAATAATAATTAGTAATAGGAAAACTAACAATTAAATAATAAACTTACACTTTCAAAAAGTGAGCAAAGTAAACTGACATAGATTAGTATGCTACTTTACAATGCGTCTTTGTAATTTTCAAAAGTCTTCAATGAATTACGTCGTGATAATCATAATTTTTTTCTTTTGATTGTAAGATGTACATATATCGGTCGTGACCAAAACTCTACTTTTATTTTTCTCAATCAACTTCAATGTCTTTATCCTCTCAAAATCAAATATTTTTAAATATTACTTTTGATAGTGTTACACCGCACCATCTTATACACAAAGGTTAAAGATCATATGAATACCTCTTAAGTCCAGTGTGCTCCACTATATAAAGAGAATATTCATGCATGATTCTCATGTTAGCTAACTCTTTTCTAGCAAATTCTTGGTCAAAAGTACAAGTCTGAAGTTTCCTTTACCCTCCCTTCATAAGGCTTGGCAATAGTGTTGGACAACCTTCACTGTATTCGAAGTATTAAAGAAATGAGAGAAATTGTTTGATTACAAAAATTAAAACAGTATATAAAATAAAATAAAACAACCGATTCTTATTTTGTTACAAAAACAAAATCAGAATCTAATAAAAATAAATAAAGCAGAAAGTAAATTAATTACTTACCTTATTAATTAATTTGTCGAACAAATTTTCGATCAAGTCCAGTGTTTAACAATGTGTCCTTAAGACAGAATTGTCCTCTCCACCACATTTTTAGATTGTGGACGTCTATCTTCCAGGATAAAATGATCATCAGTGAATAATAGCAGCACTACCAACTATTCACAAAGTGAACACACTTTGTGTTTACACTTTTTCTCACAGGAAAAATTAATGCAGCAAAATATGTAGAGCAATAGCAGTATTGAGGACGAAAATTCAATGAAAAACCAAATGAAAGACTTGTCTATTTATAGGTGCAAAGATGGCTGTTTAAATTTGAATGAACAGGTAGCAAATTTGTTTGAACAAGTACAAGACCTGTTCGGTTTGAATGAATAGATATGGCACTGTTTGGATGGAGAAAAATCTAGACACTATTTTGGAATTAATTTCGAAATTCAAATTCCAAAAATGGTAAGAATTTAGTTTTAGAAAAATAAATTCAAAAAGTTTTTGGCCCCAAAAGATAAGCATTGGGCAAGACAAGCACAACCCAACCTCATGGCACGCACCCGCGCCCAAGCCCAAGCCCAAGCCTAGCTCTGCCCAGTTTGCCTGACCGACCGGACGGACGGACGACGATGGCAGCAGCGCGCATGTATGTTTGTTTTGGGTTCAATGGGTCGAGCTCACTTTGTCCATAACCTTTCCCTCTACAAAACTTGAGTGCCCCTTGGGGCCTACTCCAAGTTCTAATCCCAAGCCTTATAAACCCATACAAAGTTTTCCTACCAAACCAATGTGGGACAAGCTTTAACTCAACCTTTATGGAAATTTTACCAAGAACACTATTTCTATGGAGCTTATTTTGGCTTCAATTTACCATTCACTCGATAATGGTTTTAAGCAACCAAATATACTATCTGAATCAAGATGCGACATAAAAACGCGTTACCACTTAGACCCACCCACTTTGGCTCATGGGTCCTACCTAAAAATTAGACCAAAGTTGAGGAATTTTTCCAAAACCATTTCTAACAATCCCCCACATGAATGAAATTTGATGACAAAGGAAATGCAACAATATGCAGAATTTGTCGAAAGAGTATAAATCGAAAACATCTTGCATCAGGATAGGTAGTTTTCGGCCTTGAACCTTCCCTAGTGATAATCTATTGGACTTACTAGCTAACCAATGAATGTAATGCTTTGAATTGTTCAGCCGTTTGTGTATGCCAAGACAATAGATTTCACAAAAAGTATCTTCTGACACATCATGGTTCTCACGGTTGTGTTCATTTTGGACTTGAACGCTCCTGGTTGTTCATGAGTGATTCTAGAGAATTTAGCATCTTCATTGTCATAGAACCAGCCTTAGTTCAACACTTATATAGGTGATTCTTATTGTGAGTATCTTTTATACTCGTCTTAATTTTTATGTCTAAATCAAGATATAAGTAATCATTAAGAGCAAAACTTATCCTTAAACCCTTGCATATAACATATATTGCAGATATCACTCTCACCATAGGAATGGGTAGGGAATTTTAATCCCTTGGTGATTTCTGGTGAGCCACACATAACTTAGTTGTCCCTTTGAACTTAGTTTTAGGGATCTCCAGTCATTTAAGTAGGGTTACCATTATGATGACTCTTATGTAATAAGCATTAATCCTATCCCCTTCGATGAACTATACACTTGCTCTTTTGTCAAACCTTTTGTTAATGGAATCGCAATATTCTCTTTAGATTTTATATAATCTATTAGATTATTCCATTTGATAGCAATTACCTTACGATATTATGTCAAAGATAAATGTGTCGTGACTTACCATTATATATATGACTTTGTGTCATGCCTATTGTAGATTGACTATCATAATGAGTGCAAATAGCTGGCATAGGTTTTCGCCATGCTAGAATGTCTGCTACGAAGTGGTGAAGCCATTCTGCTTCTTCTCCTGCTTTGTCTAAAGCAATAAACTCAGATTCCATTGTGGATTGTGCGATGCATGTTTGTTTCATGGATTTCCAAGAAATAGCAACGCCACCTAGAGTAAAGACATATCCACTAGTGGATTTTGAATCTTTAGCATTCGATATCCAATTTGCATCACAATAGCCTTCTAGTACTGTAAGATATCGAGTAAAGTTCAAACCATGATCACGGGTAAATCTTAGATATCTAAGAACCCAAATGATCACTTTCCAATGGTCTTCTCTGGGGTTACTAGTGTACTTACTCAATTTACTGACAGCATAAGGTATATCAGGACGAGTGCAATTCATTAGATAAATTAGGCCTTCAATGATTTGAGAGTATTTTAGCTGAGACACCGCATCACCTTTATTTTTTGATAAATAAAGACTGATGTCTACAGGTGTTTTTGCTACATTCATATCATCCTTAATATATTTACCAATAATTTTCTCAATATAATGAGATTGAGATAATACATATTGTAACAAGCTCGCGGGGGACCTCGCTACAGCTCGGACTCGATTTTTGTGTCACGGTTCTTAATCTTGAACCAAAGAGTCCAAATTCGGCAAATCGATTTTGAAAACAGATTTTTTGAAAAGAAGTGCCAAACATGGACTGCTTTGCCAGATACAGAGTCGCCACCTAAATGTTTTATTTTCGGGAAATTTAGGAAACTCTGACTCGGTGCCAAAGGCCACGTGTCCGTCATCACCAAAGTTGCCTCGGCTCGGGAACTTGGGTACGATTGGGGAAGGTCACTTCGTGAGCACCCCCGCTCGCCCGGTCAAAGACCGGCCCCTACTAACCATGATATCTTACTTTGAAAACATTGTGTGCTCTTATTCCGGTTATTAGCCTAGGTTACTATGTGATGCGACAAAGATACAAGCATAGATCGAAGTCGCGAATTGGAACAAAACACTTCATGTTTGTTTTTTGAAAGATGGTTTGCTACCTGCAAGTAGGCTTAAAATGCAGATTTTGCCACCCTCGGGTGGGCTTAGAAAGATGGTTTTGCCACTATCTAGTGGGCTTAAGACTTACAGTCAATGCATTGTCCCAATTCAAATAACCCAACCTCCACCCACAGGCATTGAAGGCAGTTATATCACATAAGCAGTTAGCCTCATGGTAAGCATGCTATTCATGGCAGTCACTCACATGCATGCAAGGATGCTAAAGCATAAAACTCACCGAGTACTCCAAGCCAAAACAGAAGCTAATTAGAAATCCATGCATGAATCCTAAGTATACAGAAATGCCTAATGCAACACATGCAAAAATGCAAACTATAGCAGGCTTGGCTATTCTAAACATGGCATATGGAATGCTACAGCTAACATGTATTCAATTTGGAATTGAAATACAAATGCAGTTTGTATGATGCGCCGAGCCCGGTGCGTGCAAAACAGATGAATGATGCAAACATGTCATTACATCAGTATGCTAATTGAAACATGCCCTAATCTAACCATCATAAGCAGGTAAATAAAAGGGAAGAAAGACATGGGGTTGGAAGACATACATCACACTCACCCACACTTATTACAATTATGCCCTCGCGCAAAGGGTCCAAATAAATATACAGTCCCGAATGAAAAAATAGTACAGTCCAAATAATACAGTCCAAATAATGTACAAATTCCTAATTAATTTACAAATTAACTAAGAAAATAATAAAATTGGCATGCAAGCCAGGGACTGCCTTGATTCTGCTCCAGATGATGGAATGATGCATGTTTAGGCTACCTTGCGCGGAAATCCACTGGGATACCCCAATTAGCCTCTGTTTGCACCTGTTCTTGAAATGCGTGCCAAGTCTCGGAAGACTGTTGATTCTTTGATTTTGCTGCAACAGAGAGCAGGAAAGGGGCATGGCAATGTATTTTCACAAATGTATGCATGCCTCGATCCTCGTGCCACCAATCACGCATCTCGATGCATGATGACCGAGGAGCCGAATTGCACAACTCAATATAGAATGAATGCACATGAAAACTCAACTAAACCTAACTCCATCATGGATAATCCGGAGTGTCGGTGACTGGAGAATTGAGACACGTCCCGTCACTCGGAGTACGAAACGCCCCTCGTTTCCCGTGCTCGGGCTAACTCCTATCCCGAACACAATGCAATATGCATGACATGCATGAAATGCAACTAAGATACATCCTAACATGCAAAATGTTATGGAATGGCATACACGATGCACGAGGTAACATGGCATACACAATGCAATAACTTACATCCTAGCATACACGATGCTATGAAATGAAATGGCATACACAATGCAGTGTGGACTTACACCAACACAAGTGGACCTCAGTCACACTCACATAGGAGGCCATAATGATGAAAACAAGACAACTCAAAATGCGTGCACGCGGGCATGCAAACCGAGGACCGACCTTTAGGCACCGAAATGCCACTCTAATGAGACATGGCAAAGAAATGGAATATGATATGCAAACATGAAAAAATCAGTGACAAAATGAGGGGCAAAACAAATAAACGAGGCGAAATGGAACCCAACGCAAGGAACGAGTCCCGAAACATGGAATTAAGCACATGAAATGGCCTACAGCTATGCAATGCATGCATGATTCGTACATGAAGTGTGAAGAAAGAAGCTAGGCAGCCTGAAAACAAGAATTTTTACAGTTCGAAGCATGGCCAAAAAGTGGGTACAAATAGGGTAAAATTAGTATGCAAAAATGGGGGGGCAAGAGAGGTAATGAAGCAAGTCATAGCTGCTGATCTCAAACACAGAAGGCCCCTTCTACAATGTTGAATAGAGGCCAAAAATATGATGTTTTTCAGTAGATGACAAGCCCCAAAAATAGATACAAGTATGGAAAACAATTCATGCAAGAAATGGGCCAACAAAGGGGCAAAGAAGTAACTGATGTATGGGGGTCTCAAAAAAGTGAGGGACCTTCAAAAATGTTGAAGAGGGTCCCAAAATATGGCATTTTACAGTAGATGATCGAGCCCAAATCAGTATAGAAACATGCTCAAAATGCAATGCAAGATTAAGGCCACAAGAAGGCTATAACACAAAGTATACAAAATATTCACCAAACAGCCAAAGACCCTTAATGAAACATGACAAGGGGATCAAAACAGGGCCACTTTCAGTTCTGATCATGGCCTAAAAACAGAAGCAAGATAAGCTAACAAATCATGCAAAAATGGGGACCAAAGAGGGGTAGAATGGCAAGTGATATATGGAGGTCCCCAATAGTATTGAGCCCTTCTTCAATGTTGAATAGGGTCTCAAAATAGGCCTATTTACAGTTTACATCAGGCCCCAAAACAGATCACACACAAGCTAAAAATATCATGCAAGAAAATGGCATTCAAGAGGGTATTGAAGCAAGTGCAACATGGGGGGATCAAACAGTGTTGAGACCTTAATGAAACAAGAAAACGAGCTCAAAAAAATGACCTTTTCAGTTTTGGTCAGAGCTCGAAATAGCAAGAAAATAGGGCTAAGCAATGGTACAAAATAAGGCCCAAAAAGAGGGGAAATGAACTTACTCTTGAAGACTACTCCTTGGCTGCCTTTTGAACTGAGAAATGGTGCCTCTAAGCCTCTGAGAAGAGCTCCAAGCTACTGGAAATGGAGTGGTGGTGGTGGTGCTAGGTGATGATATGAAAAAGGGGTAGAACTTGGGAATTTTTGAGGATTTTGGGAGAGGGGAAGGAGGAGGTGTGTATGCAAGCTCTTAGGGATTTTTTGTAACCCCAAAACCAGGTTTGAGAAGTTGGTTATATGGACCAAAGAGGGGGAGAAAGGGAGGGAAAAAGTGGGGGGAAAACAAGCCAAGTTTCCCCCCAAAAGTTGTTCCCTCCGGATACAGGTTTTTGGAGGGAAAACAAATATACAGCTGTAATGTATTCAACCTGAGGATCATGGCCGGCTAGGTATTGGAGCTGCAGGTGGCCAGCCGGCCACCCCCCATGGCCGGCCGGCCAAGGGTCAAAATGGTCAAAAATATTTTCTGGCCGGCCACCAGATATTGGTGTCCTCCTAGGTGCCCTCAACACAATCCTGTGGTTCAAAACTGGCAACTGTGAAACTGGAGAGAGAACAAGCCATTTTTCAATGGGGTTCAAAAGGTTCAAGTGGAATTAATGGCCGGCCATATAATATTTGTGTCCTCCTAGGTGTCTACAACACAAATATGAGGGTTAGGATTGAAGAAAGTGACCCTAGGGTGGTCAACATTGGCTTAGAAGTCAAAAAAACGGGCGTCGGAGGGCGCCGAAGGAATATAACTGGTTGTTGAAACAATTGCTGGCCTCCCACCCTTCTACGACCTTCCTGGTGATGAAACAGAGGTACCTGCCAAAAATGAACGAAAATCAATGCAAAACGAATGTTCGGGGCGAACGCAGCGATGGGCCCCAAAATCGATTAAGCCGAAAGTGGCGTTCGACCACAAAGTGGGTCTCTCAGACCTCAGTGTGCCTCAAAAGGGAGTAAACAAGATGCATGCCAAAAACTGGAGCAATCAGAGATAGTTAGGCGGTCTCGAACCGAGGCACATGGCCTGACGGCTCCGAAAACCGGGAACCGGGCTCCGAAATGGGCAAAATGGCCTACAGCTACAAAACGTAGCCCACGGCCACTGAGAGATGGTCTACGGGACCTCTCCCTCCCCTCAGGAAAAGAAACAGAGAAAACCGAGTCTGGTTCGCAAACCGAGGCAAGGCACAGAAGAGGGTTCGGAAGTCCGGAGGCAGGGCTCACGGCCGCGACTCTGAGACTTCTGAACGAGCACAATACGCAACATCACCGAGCACTCAATTGGTGACGTCTGAGTCTTAAGGTCGGTAAAAAATGGGGTGTCTACACATATTCATCAGGTGTTTTAGTAATTTTCATTCCTAATATTACATCTGCGACCCCCATATCTTTCATATCAAATCTTTTGTTCAGCATTTGCTTAGCTGATTTGATCATGTTTTAACTGTTTCCAATGATAAGCATGTCATCCACATAAAGACAAACGATGACATAACCTTTGTCAGTGTTTTTAACATAAACACACTTGTCACATTTGTTTTTCTTAAACCCATTAGTAAGCGTAGCATGATGAAATTTCTCATGCCATTGCTTAAGAGCTTGTTTTAATCCATAAAGAGATTGTACAAGCCGACAAACTTTCTTTTCTTGCCCTGGCACTACAACCCCTTCAGGTTGCTCTATATAGATCTCTTCATTTAGATCACCGTTTAAGAAAGTTGTCTTAACATCCATTTGATGTATTTCTAAATTATACAACGCTGTTATAGCAATAAGCATGTGGATGGATGCTATTCTTGTCATAGGGGAATATGTGTCGAAATAGTCTAGACCTTTCTTTTGTCTGTAACCATTTACCACAAGTCTTGCTTTATACTTGTCTATTGAACCATCTGCTTTTATTTTTCTCTTGAATATCCATTTATATCCAAAAGGTTTAAAATCGGGTAGAAGATCCACCAATTCCCAAGTATGATTTTGCATAATGGATTCAATTTCATTATTAATGCTTTTTCCACAAAGGTGCTTCAGGACCTGTCATTGTTCCTTAAAGCTTTAAGGTTCATTTTTTAACAGGTATGTCAAAAAATCTGGACCAAAAGATTTTGATGTTCTTGCTTTCTTACTTCGTCTTGGTTCATCATTAGTTAAATCCTGTTGGTCGAGACCATTACTAGTCTCTTGCGTTTGATTTCCATTAGTCTCTTGACTTTGTGTACAATCTTAAGTTATTTTCTGTGAACTTAATTCCTGTCCTTTCTTGTAAGGAAAAACATGTTAAAAAAATACGGCATTTCTTGACTCTATAATAGTGTTCACATTTATATTAAGTATTTCTGATTTATAAGTCAGAAACCGATATGCACTACTATTCTTAGCATAACTAATAAACATGCAATCCACTATTTTTGGTCCTATCTTAGTCTTTTTCATAACAGGAACTTGTACTTTTGCCAAACACCCCCACATTTTTAAGTATTTGTAGGAAGATGGTCTACATTTCCACAATTCATAAGGATTGCTATTTGTTTTCTTTTGGAGTATTCTGTTGAGAACATAATTAGCAGACAACATTGCTTCCCCCCATAAGTTTTGTGGTAAGCCTGAATTTAGTAACATGACATTCATCATTTCTTTAAGGGTTCTATAGGGTTCTATTCTTCCATTCAGTAATTCCATTTTGCTGTGAAGAATAAGGGCCTGTAGTTTGGTGAATAATGTCATGTTGTGTACAAAATTTATTTAAAGGTGCATTATATTCATCACCCCTATCACTTCTAACCATTTTAATAGTTTTACCAAGTTGATTTTCAACTTCAGTTTTGTAGGGTTTAAACATTTTCAAAGCTTCATCTTTACTTCTAAGTAAATATACATAACAATATCTTGTGCAATCATCAATAAATATTATGAAATATTTTTTACCTCCTCTAGTTTGGACAAATTTAAGATCACATACAACAGTATGAATTAATTCTAGATGTTTGGTTTTTCTTTCAACCGATTTAAATGGAGCCTTAGCTAGTTTCGCTTCTACACAAATCTCACATTTGTGATTATGATCAATTTCAAACTTTGGTATATAATCTAAACCAATTAATTTACGCAAAACATCAAAATTTACATGTCCTAATCTATCATGCCATAAATTTGACTTAAGAATATAATCAAAAGATGTGTTATTCTTATTAATGAAAGTTTTTGTACAACAGTCATTACATTCCACTTGAAAAGACTATCATTCATGTATCCCTTACCAACATACATACCACTCTCTGTTAATACAAATTTATCAGACTCAAATACAAGCCTAAAACCATTTTTACTTAACAAAGAACCAGAAACTAAATTTTTTTAGATGTCTGATACATGCAGTACGTTGTTGAGGGTCAGTTCCTTTCCCGATGTCATCTTCAAGATTATTTTCCCTTGTCCAGCCGCAGTAGAAGTAGAAGAATTTCTCATGAACATCTTCTTGTCTGCACAAATTGACAAGTTACCTTAGTGTCGACCCACAATTTCTTAGGATTTCCAACCAAATTAGCCTCAGACACCACAGCAGAGAGATTGATGTCATTTACCCCATCAGAGATACAATCTAACTCTGTCACATTGGTTTGATTGGTGGTCTTCTTACTTGTACTTCCGCAATCCTTCTTTGGGCGTCGACAATCAGAGGCACGATGTCTAGTCTTGCCACAGTTATAGTATTTACCTTTGAACTTTTTATTGTCATTGTTGTCTCCCTGTTTAGGACCATCTCTAGTAAACTTCCTCTTTTTGTTATGTGGTTTGGACACATGTTCAACCACATTAGCCTTGGACTCAATGGGATTCTTACCATTTCCCTTTTGAGCTTTACGATTATCTTCCTTAATTCTTAGTCTTACAATTGGTTCATCTGTGGTCATCTCTTTGTGTTTTTTATGTTTTAAATAATTTTTAAAATCTTTCTAAGCCAGTGGTAATGTTTCCACTAACGCAGCGACTTGGAAAGACTCGGTAAGAGACATACATTGAGCATGAAAATCATGCAAAATTAATTAAAAACTTTGAACTTTAGAAATTACCGTTTGAGAGTCCATCATTACAAAGTCTAGAAATTTACCGACAACAAATTTCTTTATGCCGGCATTCTCTATCTTGTATTTTTTCTCCAAAGAATGCCACAATTCTTTTGCTATTTTCAAAGGGCTGTAAACATTATATAGCATATTGAGGATGCAGTTTTTGCACAAAAAATAAGAATGTTTCTAGGTGTCTACAATGACAACAACTTGCCGATCATTTTCATCATTTTTCAGTACTGAAGCCTCTTCACAGAAAAACCAGGCCAGATTTAGAATTATAAGATAGAACAACATTTTCTGCTGCCATCTCTTAAATTCGGTGCCATTAAATTTTTTTGATTTTTCTCCATAATTTATTGGAACTTGAACATGGTTTTAGATAGGGACCAGAGAAGTTGTAACAATCGGAGTACCACTTTCAGTTGCAATAGCCATAATATTTGATTACAAAAATCAGAAAAACCAAACACACAAAGGTGTCGTTTGGTAACACTTACGTTTTTAATTTTCTGTTTATATTTACAAAAATTTAAAAAACTCAAATAAAAACTTATTTGGTAAAATTTTTGATTTATAAATCAGTGGTCTCAGTTTATAAATTTGGCCAAAAAATGAAAACACAAAAAATGTGTTTTCATTTTGAGTTTTCAGTTTTTTTTTTTTTTTACCACCCAACACTAGCCACCACCCGCTATCATTTTCCACCATCGTCTTCCGCCACTACCACCCACCACCCACCCTCTACCACCCACCTGTCATCACCACCCACCACCTACCACCACTTATCACCCACTACCTGCCACCATCCACTCACTTGCCACCACCACCTACCCTTCGCCACCACCATCCACCTGCCATCCACCCGCCACCACCCACCACCCGCCACTACCATCCACCGCCCACCACCTACTTGCCACCACCACTCACCAGCCACCACCAGCCACCCACCACCACCACCAACCACCCCCCCCCCACCACCACCTACCACCCCTCACCACCACTTACCACCACCGTCACCCACCCACCCACCACCACCCGCCATCCGCCACCACCACCACACCACCACAACCCCTACCACCGCCACCGTCACCCACCCACCCACCACCATCACCACCCATCACCCATCCGCCACCACCCGCCACCCTTACCCACCCACCCACTACCCCCACTCGCCACCACCCGCCACCCACCTGCCACCACTACCCACCTGCCACCGCTACCCACCTGCTACCGCCACCCACCTGCCACCACGTCCACGACCACCACCACCACCCATCACTTGCCACCGTCACCCACCCACCGTCACCACTTTCCACCACCGTCTTCCGCCGCCACTTACCACCACTTGCCATTTCTCACTCTTTTTTATATTTTAAAAAATTTCTAAACATTTTGTCAATTACCTAACGCGTTTGCAGTTTATGTTGTTCTAAAAATAAACAAAAATCAGTTTATAAAATTTTTGTAAATATAAACTGAAAATGTAAACATTACCAAACACACCCAAATTAATTGTCTAATTACTAAAATCAGAAAATAAATTATAACACAAAATATTTTTACTTTTCTAGTTACTAAAACTAGAAAAATAAAATACTACACAATAATTTTTTGTAACACTATTACACAAATTAATATTCTGAAATTGTTAATGACAAATAGTATATTACTATTATTTATCAAACAATATATAACTACTATTTGTATTTTTCAACCAGAATATCACTTTGTAAAAGTACAGAAAATTAATAAAATGAAGACACAGAAAATAATTTTGTCTTAAGATTGTTGAACAATCTTCATTGTATTCGAAGTATTAAAGAAATGAGAGAAACTATTTGATTACAAAAATCAAAACAATATATAAAATAAAATAAAACAACAGATTCATTTTTGTTACAAAAACAAAATCAGAATATGATAAAAATAAATAAAACAGAAAGTAAATTAATTACTTACCTTATTAATTAATTTGTTGAACAAATTTTTGATCAAGTCTAGTGTTTAACATTGTGTCCTTAAGACAGATTTGTCATCTCCAGGGTGTTTTTAGATTGTGGGCGTCTATCTCCCAAGATAAAATGATCAATAGTGAATAATAACAGCATTACCAACTATGTACATAGCGAATATACTTTGTGTTTACACTCTTTCTTATAGGAAAAATTAAGGAAGCAAAATATAGAGAGCAATAGCAGTATTGAGGACGAAAATTCAATGAAAAACCAAATGAGGGACTTCTCTATTTATAGGTGCAAAGGTAGCTACTCAGATTTGAATGACCATGTAGCAAATCTGTTTGAACAAGTACAAGACTTGTTCGGTTTGAATGAACAGATATGGCATTGTTTAGGTTTTGAATTTGAACAGATTTGACTCTGTGCAGACATAATTTAAAAAGATATAAAATCTGGACACCACTTTGGAATTAATTTCGAAATTCAAATTCCAAAAATGGTAAGAATTTAGGTTTAGAAAAATAAAATTCAAAAAGTTTTTGGCCCAAAAAAATAAGCATTGGACCGGACAACCCAACCTCACACTACGCACCAACGCCTAAGCCCAGCCCGCCAGCTCGACCGGACGAATGGCGGTGGCGGTGCGCGCGTATATTTGTTTTGGGTCCAATGGGTCTAGCTTACTTTGCCCATAACCTCTCCTCTACAAAACTTGAGTGCTCTTTGGGGCCTACCCTAAGTTCCAATCCTAAGCCTTATAAACCCACACAAATTTTTCCTACCAAACCAATGTGGGACAAGCTTGAGCTCAAGCTTTATGGAAATTTCACCAAGAACACCATTTCCATAGAGCTCAGTTTGACTTCTATTTCGCATTCACCTGATAATGGTTTTGAGCAATCAAATATACTATGTGACACAATGGTTTTGAGCAATCAAATATACTATGTGACACAAAGCAACATAGAACGTGTTACCACTTAGACCCGCCAACTTTGGCGTATGGGTCCCACCTAAAAATTAGACCAAAGTTGAGTAAAAATCTGATTTTTCCAAAACCATTTCTAATAGATAGAATATTTCGTTCATATTTTCCATTGCTTTTTGTAAAGAATAAAATATTATAATGATCATGTAAGTTTGTAGTTCCATTTTTAGACTTTGCTCCAAAAGCCTTCTTACAATAATTACATATTGCCTTGTCTAATACATTAATTTGTACCTTGACAAAATGTTTCCATATTGTACTTCTTTGTCAGTTATTCAACATTATCTTCAAATTAGAAGAGAAAAGAGTTATCCAGCAATGTTGGTGCTTGGAAGCTACCAATGGGTGTTAATGTTTGAGTGCGATTAATTGGTATTAGTGTGGAATTGCCTTCTGATATGGACATAATGACTGGTTTACAAATAAAATTGCATAAAATGAATAAATAAATTAAAGCACATTGGGAATCCATGTTGAAGCAAATAACATATTATATAAGAAAAAAAATGAAACCACTAAGCAAATAGCAATTCACAACACAATCTTCTTTATCATCTAAGATTAGCGAAGTGGTTGGTTAGTGATAAGGTTATGGAGCTGTCTTCAAGTGTATCTGATAAAGTGGAGTAGTAGGACTTATGAGGCTGCAGAGTAGCATAGCGTTAGTTTCCCATAACTGTATCTTGTTATAGTAGTTGAGTCTATTAGAGTACGTCTGATATAGAATAGATATAGGTAGTTGTGATCTTCTTCTTATGTACATAAAAGAGTTGTTGTACATCATTGAATCATTGAAATAGAAATTACACATCTTTTTCATGGTATCAGAGCTTCTGCTCTAACGAGCTAAGCTTTCTTCAAGGTCTTTCAATGGCATTCATGTGTTCATGGAGGATTCATCAAATACTCTTCCTCCTAATCTGACACTTTTGATTTCTAATCTAAAATCTTTTATTACTGTCAAATTAGATTCATCTAATTACATTGTATAGAAGAATCAATTCCAAAATATACTTCGTGCTACAAACCTATTGAGTTTTATTGATGGATCTGTTGCATGCCCTTCTGAATTGGTGCCTGATTCGAGTGGAACAATGGTGAGTAACTCAGATTTTTACAAATGGCAATAGATAGACGCTCATCTACTTAGTTGCATTGCAACAACTCTTACTCCATCTGTGTTTACATCAGTTTTTCAGTGCTTAACTTGTAGAGAAGTTTGGTCTCTTCTTGCTAAGAAATTCACTTCTCTCTCTCTCGTTCTCATATGCACTAACTCAAGAATCAGTTGAATAATATCTCAAAGAAATCATCTTCAATGGAAGCCTATCTTCTTCAACTCAAATCTATTTCTAATCAATTGGCTCTTGCATGTTTGCCTATACCAGATGAAGATCTGGTTCTTATTGCTCTGAATGGTTTCTAACTGAATACAATGCCTTGAAGACTACAATTCGAGCTCGAATTGAACCAATTTCTATAGAGGATCCCTCATCTTTGTTGTGCTCAGAGGCTTTACATGTTGAAGTTTCTATTCACACTTCTTCATTATTAGATCTTATAGTTGCCTTTGCCACAATGAAGGAGCCTGTTCCTTCCAAATCGCAGTCCTCTCTGTTTTCTGGTTTTCGAGGCAACAGGTCATCTTATCCAAGAGAAGGAGGTTATAGAAATGGTAGATCTTCTCATGGTTCTCAACCTCGTAGGGGTGGTGGTAACAGATATTCTTATCATTTTCTCAATCTCAAGCTTCTTCCTTGATCTGTTAGATTTGTGGCAAGCCTAATCATACTGCTCTCAACTATTAGTATAGAATGGATACCTCTTTCCGGCCTTCATCTACTTCATCTTAGACAGCTTTTGTGGCTTTTTTTTTTATCTTCTTCATCTCCTAATTGGTATGTTGATTTAGTTGCAACATCTCATGTTACTCATGATATGAGTCATTGTTAACAATATCAACCATATTATGGTTCAAATTAGGTTACTATTGGCAATGGTCAATCCATTCCTATTCAACACACTGGTCAAGGTATCCTTCCTACTCCTTCATTTCCTTTCAAACTCAACAATATTGTTCATGTTCCCTCCATCTCCTCTAATTTACTTTATGTGCATCAGTTAACTTCTTATAATCATCGCACTATCATATTTGATTATCAATCCTTTGTGATTCAGGACAAGACCAACAAGAAACCTCTCTATAGGGGTGTCCATTGTCATGTACTCTATTAGTTGCCTTCTAGTTTTCCTCCATCTTCATCACCTACACCATCCTTTTCCCATGCTTTCCTTGTTGCTGGTTTTGTCTCTCCTACTACGTGGCATACCAGGCTTGGTCATCCCTCTTCTCAAAAGATGCAAGGTTTGTAGAAGCATTTTAGTTTAACTGTTTCTTCTTATTGTAATAAACCTCATTTGTGTACTCATTGTGCTGTGGCCAAGAGTCATAGATTACCTTTCACTTTGTCTAATTCAACTGTGAATAAACCTTTGTCGCTCATCTATAGTGATGTTTGCAGTCCTTTCTCATCTTCTAATTGTAGTGTTAAATACTATGTTCTCTTCATAGATGAATTTAGTAAATTTACTTGGATTTATCCCATGTGTTACAAAAGTGAAGTGTTTTATAAATTTCAAGAATTCAAACTATTTGTTGAAAATCAATTTGAGACTAGTCTTAAAAATTTTCGCACTGATGGTGATGGTGAGTTCACTAGCAATCAATTTGTATTTTTCCTTAAAAATCATGGTATTTTGGTATCATATTTCTTGTCCTCATACTCCTCCTCAAAATAGAGTTGCAGAGAGAAAGCATAGACATCTTATTAGTACCGCTATTGCTCTTCTTCATCAATTTGCTCTTCCATTGTCTTACTAGTTTGATGCTTTGGCAATAGTTGTGTTCCTTGTTAATCGACTCCCTAGTTCCAAGTAACATCATCAAACTTCTTTCGAAGTCATGTTTCATCAAGCCCCTGATTCAGCCTTTCTCAGGAGCTTTGGTTGTAGATGTTTTCCTTGGCTTAAGCCTTATAATTCTCACAAACTTCAACCTAGTTCCTTGCTTTGTATTTTCATTGGCTATCATCCTTCCATCAAAGGCTATAGATGTTTGGATCCCCTTACAGGAAAGGCCTATTTGTCAAGACATGTTGTTTTTTATGAAAATTTGTTTCCTTTAGTTGCTCATGTTCCATCTTCTTTTTCCTCTAGTCCTATTCCTACATTTCCTCAGCTTTATTCTTTTTTTTGGTCTAGTCTCTCTTCTGTTCCGACTCAGCCGAATGGTGTTCTTTCCCATGCTCCTGTTGTTATTTTCCTTGTAGCTACTGCTGCTATGTCTTATGCAGCTCTAGCTGCTACTGGTTCAGAACCTATTGTTCATGCTATTGCTGGTTCAGACAAAGCTACTGCTCCAACTGCTGTTGGTTCAAAACCTACAATTCTTGGTTCAGATAAAGCTATTACCCTTGTCTTGTCTTGTGCTCCTCCAATAGATCTAGCTTTCATTAGAGTTGCTTTTGTCACAGCTATAGCTTCTAATAGAGCTCCTGCTGTTGTTGCTGTATCACTTGTCTCAGGTGTTATCTATCCTACTACCCAGTCTTCTGCTTTACCTACCGTTCTTTCTATTGGTTCTCTCATTGTTGATCTTCGACCCTCTTCTTATTTAGCTCCCACACCAACTCTTCCTATTAATCATCATCCTATGGTTACTCGCTCTAAGGCTTCTCATTTCTCTATGCTTCCTTCTACTTCTTCTTCGGATATATCTCTTGTTGAACCTCATTCTCATACTGAAGCCCTTCAAACTCCAGCTTGGACTCAAGCTATGAATGATGAATTTCAAGCTTTGCACAGACAACAAACTTGGACTTTAGTTCCTCTGCCATCTCACAAATAAGCTATTGGCCGTAAATGTGTTTTTCATCTTAAGAATAATTCTGATGGGACATTTGCTCGACATAAAGCCAAACTTGTTGCTAAAGGCTATTTGCAAAAGGAAGACATTGATTATCATGAAACATTTAGCCTTGTAGCTAAGCAGCCTACCATTTGAGTGTTTCTCACTCTAGCTCTTTATTTTAATTGGCAAATCAAACAGTTGAATATTTCTAATGCCTTTTTGCATGGTGTGCTTGAAGAGGAAGTTTATATGATTAAGCCACCTGGGTTTGAAGATTCTAAATTTCCTTCTCATGTGTGCAAAATAAGTAAGGCATTGTATGGCTTAAAACAAGCTCCAAGAGCTTGGTATTTCACATTTTCCTCCTTTCTTCGTTCTTCAGATTTTGACAATAGCAAATGTGATTCCTTTCTTTTCATTCACTCTTCTTCTCACCTGGTTATGTTGTTGATGGTATATGTGGATGACATTCTTATTACTACTAATGATTCTAAGAAAATTGCCTCTTTAGTCCAGCATATGGACTCTGCTTTTTCTATGAAGGAATTGGGCAATGTTGCTTACTTTCTTAGTATTTATGTTCACTCCACTTTTAATGGCCTATTTTTATCTTAACAAAAGTATGCTCTTGAGATCCTTGCTAAGGCAGGCATGACCAACTACAAGTCCTATGCTTCTCTTATGGCCACTATGTCTTCTCCTCCCAGTGATACTCTCATTCATTTTTCTCAACCTAATATGTATAAAAGCATTGTTGGGGCTTGACAATATCTTACTATTACTCGCCCTGATCTCCTTTGTTGTGAATCATGCTTGCCAATTCATGCATACACCTATTGTGGCTCATTTCAATTCTATTAAAAGGCTTTTGAGATATTTTCAAGGGACTTTTGATTGTGGTTTACAATTTCCTCCTAGTTCTTTAGATCTTCATGTTTACTCTGATTCAGATTGGGCTGGGAAGTGTCATAGATCGTAGATCAACCACTGGTTACTGTACTTTTCTTGGTTCCAATCTTGTTTCTTAGACTGCAAAGAAATAGTGCACAGTCTCATGTTCCTCCACTGAAGCAGAGTCTCGAGCTCTCGCTCAAGCAGCTGCTGAGTTAGCATGGCTTCGTATGCTTCTCCGTGAATTACATCTTCCTTCCGCTACTCCTACACTATGGTGTAACAATCTATCTGCTATCTCTCTTGCTTCTCACCCAGTATTTCATGCCCGGTCCAAGCATATTGCTGTGGATTATCATTACATTCGAGAGCAAGTTGTTACTAAACAAGTTATTGTTCAGCATGTTTCTTCTATGGATCAAATTGCTAACATTCTTACTAAGCCCTTGTCCATTGATCGGTTTTCAATTCTCCAAGCCAAGCTCATGGTTCGTCCCTCTCCTTTTCGCTTGAGGGGGCCTAATAAGGTTATGGTGCTGTCCTCAAGTGTATCTGATAAAGTGGAGCAGCAGGCCTTATAAGGCTGCGGAGTAGCATAGCATCAGTTCTCCATAACTGTATCTTGTTCACAATTCACAACTGTATCTTGTTATATAGAATAAATATAAGTAGTTATGATCTTCTTCTCATGTATACAAACAAAGTTGCTATGCATCATTGAATCATTGAAATAGAAATTACACATCTTTTTCAGTAAGGTTATTTTCACACAAAGATGTTTAAAGACCTAAAACATAAAAAACTAGCCTGTATTTTTCATAGACCAACAAGTTCCATAACCTTAAGGCGAAAACAAGACTACTTTCTTTGTATACACCCAATGACAAATAAATTTTATATGCTCAGAATTGTTTAGCAATAAAACAATCCTTAAGTCCTACACAAAGATCTAAATATCAGACGGTACGTATTGTACCAGCCAATTCATACCAAAAAATCAGAGCGCCGATTCAGATATGGACTGATATACTGGTGAGAATGAAATTCACAGTCACAGCGTCTGAGTCCTAGTATGTAACGGCCTGAATTCGATACATGGGGCAATACAGTCCGATACAGATTTCTAGACACCGGTACAAATGAAATTAGAGCAGAGAACCTATTTTGTTGTTGTTGTGCTATGTTTTTGGTGAGTTGTTGTGGATTTTTCCATGCTCTATTTTCGTTTCGTATTTCATTTTTTAATTTATTTTTAGTGTTGATCTAAAGCTGGAATATTTGTCTGGGCTTGGTCGGAAAAGCCATTGTTCTGCAACTTTTGATCAGCATCAACCATCTTTTAGAGAGAGAGAGAGAGAGAGAGACGATAGGAATGTTTGTGGTTATATTATGCTATGGGAGATTGTAATGGGTAAGAAGAGAGAGGTACATAAAAGTGAATGTATTTATGGTGGATTTGTAGATTGTAAATGTTTAAGGTTTTTATTTATTTAGTTAGTTATTTGTTTATACACCTACATCAATTTTTAAAAGTTCAACATATCAATTTTAAAAATATTTTCACATCAATTTTTTATTAAAAGTTTAATATATGCCAAAAAAAGCTTGGGACTAAAATAAATGCATGTCATTTAGTTGAAAATGAGTCAAAACTGTTCCTACATATCAAAATTTTGATTAAAATGTGACAAATTAAGGCTAAAAGAGTCCAAATAAATAAATAAATAAAATTGAGTTTTAGAGGGATTGCTAATGATTTTGAAAATTTCACGGTCGCGACAACCGATTCCCTATACATACCAGCCAATACTACTGATATCGATACTCCACGATTGATACCGTTACGTTACCCAATACCACGATTTAGAACTATGGTCCTACACACAAAAACACTTCAATTCTTGAATGAACTCTCAACATTAACCCAACAAAGAGCCATTACAAAGCTTATCGCCACATACAGGGATAAGGTTTAGATTTTTAGAAGAGGAGATTATCAAAAGGATTTTGGAAATGGCATATCTCATTACCACAATTTCATTGCCATTAATCTCATCACCACAGCCACCGCCTTCGCCTCTACCACAACCATTATCTTAGTGTTGCCACCACTAACGCTAAGACCTTGTCGCCGCTAGACCACGATCTCAGTGCCATTGCCAACGATTTCAACTCCACACTCTCTTGTCTCATTACTTTAATAAGAAGAGATCTAGAGAGTGAAAGGAGACATGAGTCACTGTGAAGAGAGTTTGAAAAAAGTGTGAGATATAGAGAAGTTAAAGAGAGAGAAATTTCTTTGATGAATTGATAAGACCGAGAAAAATCATATGAGAGAGAGAGAGAGAGAGAGAGAATGCAAAAATGTTTCATTGGCGAGTTGTTTGAGTAGGGTGAATTAAAGCTAAAGTTATGTTAGGGATCCCAAATAAATTACAAAACCTGTCACTTGGGTGTGAGAGCTATAGAAACCACATGTGTTGTTAATCTTACACCCATATGAGAGGTTTGGCAATTTATTTGGGACCTATAACAATTTCCTTAAAGCTATGATGCATTAGAAGTATATGAGAACTTTAACGCTCTTGGTATGATGCAATTATAAACTTATGATGGATAGATATTGCTGTAATTCTAAGAATACTTCGTAGCTCGAAATTCCTTTGGCCCGAGTGGCTTGACTGCCCAAAATGACGTCGTTTTGGATTTTTTTTTTCTCACTCTTATATTTTTGAAATAGAGGAAGGAAGAGAAAAAAGAGAGAAAAAGGAAAGAGAAAGAGAAAGAGAAAGAAGAGAGAAGAAGGAAAGAGAAAGAGAGAGAAGAGAGAGGAAGAGGGAACAGAGAAAGAGAGAGGCTCCACCCATCACCGGCGCCGCCATCCTCTGTGTGTATACACAGATCTATTGTGTATGTCTCTCTCTCTTTGTGTATATGTATAGATCTATTTGTGTATAGATCTATCTCTCTCTCTCTCTCTCTCTCTCTCTCTCTGTTCTGAGTTATGGAAGAAGAAAAAAAAACAGAGGAAGAACATATACGAAGAAGAAAGGAAAAAAAAAAAAAAAAACAGGTGCCAAAACGTGTTGATAATGATGATGTGGTGTTGTTTGTTGTTGTTCATATTCTACAATTTATTTATTTATTTTATTTTTTTATTATTATTATTATTATTATTTTTTTTTTGGTGATTGTTTGTTGTTGATGATGATGTGTTGTTGTTGATGCCTCCCTTTTCTCTCTTTCTTCTTCTTCATCTTCAGAGAGAGAACAGAAAGGAAAAAAAGAAAAAGAAAAAAAATGCCCAAAACCACTACCCAAAACGACATCGTTTTGGGCAGTCGAGCAACTCGGGCCAAAAGAATTTCGAGCTACCTAACAGTGCTGTTGTAATTCATAGGCACACTATACGTGGGAAATGTAAAAAGACTATAAATTAGTCGGGTTATAATGGTTTTCTCAAATTCACAATCAGAAATCGACTCAAAACTCAATAGTTTGGAATATTGAGAATCGCAGCTAACCATGTAAGCTTCTAAAATTGACCGAATGTGGGTAGGGCTAGGTGGTTTAGGCCGATGGGTCGGATTCTTAAACCGCCCTATGAAATGATAATAATTACATGCATCAGAGTTCAAATATATACTAGATTGACGAAACCTTAAATGAATTTATATATGTTTATTTGTGTGTGTATGCACATGTGAGTAGATGTTAGAGGAGGACTGTAAAATAGATGTTGAAAGTAGTATGTGAAGTTTGGATCATCATAGCCACCTTAACATCAACGGAGGCTGTCGAAAGATGGCGGAGGACGAAGGAAGCCGATGGAAGTTGTCGGAGTTCGGTGGAGGCTAGAGGAGATTGCCAGAAGCTATCAGAGTTCGGTGGAAGCTGGAAGAGAACAACGAAAGCCAAGGGAAGCTAACGGAGACCCGTGGAGGCTGACTGAGATTGACAGAGGCTGATAGAGGCGTAACTTGACTCTCCTAAAAAGAGCATTGAGTTGAAAGTGTAGGGCTTCTGCGGATATATCTATTAGAATATTCTTAGAGTAGTGGGGGTTCGGAGCAAGGATCGAGGCTAGTATTTAAAACTAATGCTACGCATCATGAAATAAATATCATGAAAAGTTTCATGAAACTAATCCAAGGGTGATTGCATAACATACAATAAAACACTACAAACGCTATAAACTAATCCAAGAGTGAAGAATCTTCATGAAGACTTTTCATGATACTTCTTTCATGATACCTAGTATTATGGCGTCAATATATGTTTCGTGATTGAATCAATGAACCAATGTGAGAGAGGTACTTTGTTGGTGCTACAATCGCCTGCACAATTGTTACGTTTCCTTCCAAATGAATGTAGTTTAGACCAATGTTCACGCCAAATACGACTTTTAATGCGGCTACTACTTTATTGTGATAAATGTCATTTCCATATTTGGTTCTCGATCCCTAGAGCGAGTGAAGATCAAAATCTTCACTTCGCATAATTGGAAGATTACTATTATTCTATTTGATGTTGGGATTGAACTGACTACTAACAAATTACTATTTTAAAATATGTGTAGCCACTACATAACATGAATTGTGTGCATTAGGGCACCCCGACCTAATTCATTTGCAATTAGTCGAAATCTAGTTTGTGAAAATATATTAGTTTCAAAGTGCTGGAATTTACTTATCTATGTGGGTGTTTACAAACGCAAAATGTATGATTCTGAGTTGTTAGTATGAGAAACAATAGTTGGGATCTAAAATTTACTGTTATGAGTAAAGAATGTTTTCCGCACACTATCACGTCATTTTAAAATCTTGTTTTCTCGACTTGACTTTTTAATCTTGGGAATCAATTTTAATAAGAAAAATAATAAGAGAAATTAGACTGAAAAAAAAAAAAATTTCCAAGGTTTGACCATAATAAAAACATAAATCTTAAATTTTTAATTTTGTCAATTTAAACCCTATAATATTTTGATTTGATTTTCATTTCAAACATTCATTTACTTTTGCTTTTTGTTTTATAGGAAAGCATGAAGCTTAACACTTTCCACACACATGACAATAAGTCATCCAATAAAGTGCAACATAGTACAAAGTGTATCCAAATAGGGATAAAGAAAACCTCCACGCAGGAAGGATTCCATATGGGGAAAAAACAACAAAAAATAAAATATAAAAAACAAAGCAATTACTACCAAACAAATATTACTAATGACCTTCACAACTCATGTGTCATCACAACCGATAGTTGTGGTACCTTAATCCCCACCTCATGTTATAAAATAAAATATTATGAATCTCAGGTCGCCTGTGTATAAAAGTGCATTTAGCAGTGTTATATCTTGGTCATGAATTAAATCTGAGTCTAAATCTAAAAGTTTTCTAGATGGTAAGCTAACGATGGAGATGAAAGGAATTGTAATGGTTGGCATGGTGATGAACAAGAAAGGAAAAAAGAGAAATTGCGAGAGTTAGGGTGCTTGCAAGCCTTCCGATGATGAAATGGTAATTACTTCATCCTTAGAATATTTAAAGTTGTTTGGAGTTGTATAAACCTGTTTTGGGCAAAAAATCAACTTTTTGTGAAAATGACTCCCAAACCCATTTTTAGCCAAAAATTAACTTTTTAACCTTGAGAAAGAAAAAGAGGACCGATTGTATTTTAATCGAATATATTTTCCAAAATTAATGACTGTAAAAGGAGAGAATTTAAATGGTTACCATAATCATGGGGGTCGCCTTTATTAGGCGAATTAGTATCATTAAATAAATATCAGTCAAAACCCAAGAGAAGTGAGTCAACTAGAGGATCGAACGAAATCCGACCCGTTTGGGCCAAATGGGCTGTGAGTGAAGTCCAAGAGAACTTGCTGAGATACTACTTGCCAAGGCCCAGTTGTTGAGGAAAACCTACTTTAGTGCCCCCATTTTTATTACAGCGTTGCCGTTGTCCACTCGCTAAAGGAAGGGAAGCAGTGGCAACTCCAACCTCTACAATTACCTTATGAGGCACAATAGCATTCGATGTAGGCCTCATCCATACAAGATAATGCATAGACACTTGGCACTGATGGCAGGCACCAAGGAACTAATAGCGAATGGCTGATAGCAGGCCCGAAGCTTATATAGCTTGGTGCTGATAACAGTCCCCAACGCTTATTGGCTGGAGTTGACAGCAGGCACCAAAGATGCCAATATACCATGGCGACCCCTGTGAAGATAGGAGCAGGATAACCTGAAAGCAAAGGACTTCGTTTCCATATACCCAAATCGAAGACCTGCCTTGTTTGCACAAGCAAGACTAAGGAAACCCGCTTGGGCGAGGTAAAAGGCATAACCCTTTCTGTGGCCCACAATCTAGAAAGGTGTGAAGTTTGTGGTTAGGTGGCAAAGGATAGAGGAGTCGCTGAGGTAGACACTAGTTTGGCTGATAGTAAGTCATAAGTCTTGAGGGTACATGTTTTAGGAAACCCAACTGAGAAGGCAAGTGCCGCGACAACTAGGACACCTGCTGAGGTTCGTACCAAAAAGGTGTATACTAAGATTCATGCCAAACAAATAGTATAGTGGCACTTGCTAAGGTTTTGTGCCAAACAAATAGTACATGCCAAGGGACATGTGTCTACCAAGGTCTAGTGGTTTAGAATGGAATATCCCATCACACGTGTTGCCACCCTATTTGGCTACTTAGTATATTCTGATATCAAGGAAAAACCAATCCGTAGGGCCTAATTCCCAAGGTTCAAGAGATGATGTTTTGGAGATTGAGGGCATATGCTGTCTATTAGGTTGCACAATCATTTCCTTCTTCTGAACAACTGGCACCACCCTAACTTGATTACTCACTCTCCGGCTAACCTAGATTATGGACTCATTAACATAGCTTTGCCTCTCTAAGTGATATTATTACTATTCATTTTGGACCTCTCACAGTGACCAATTTTATTAAAAACATCGATCAGAAGGCAATTTGGTTTTACTTGAGCCAGAAGCAAGACAAGTGCATAGGACCCTGCACTTGTGCATGCATGCACGGCACATGTACCAGGGCAAAACGTTTAGTTGTGAGTGCGCACAACATTTGCGCATGCACACATCCAAACGAGAGAAAGTTATTTTGGTAACTCAATTATGGTGGATTTCTCGTGGGAGGTAGAAGAGAAAGCGATGGGGGTTGCCCTAGCTTGCCCCTCACGCTTCCTAGTGCTTATATAAGCACCCTCTCAGCCTTTTTTTCAAAGGGTTAAGAAATTCAGCCGTTTTGTGAGCATTTGAGAGCCAAACACTTACCCTCTCCCCACTTCTTGCATTAACTCCAAAGTACACACTCTCACAACAATTCAAAACTTCTTAAAACATCCTAAGGATTGAAGAACTTGACCCCAACTTGGAACCTAAGCTTGAGGGATACTTGTTGTAACACCGCATAGGGGGGTACCTGTGCGCATTAAGTAGTTAGGAGCCTTGATTTCTTCAATCTAGTCTCACAAGTGCAATGTGAAACATAGGTGAGAGTCTATATTTGGCAACTTTTATAGAAAATCCATTTTATTACAAATTCTTTGCCATAAATAGAATATATCACCAGAACTTAGAGTCGCTACCTAATATTTTGGAAAAATTAAAAAACCCGTGACTCATGCCAAGGCCACTATTCATCGTAACCACTGATATTTGGCTCGGAACCTTAGGTATGAAGGGGAAAGGTCATTAATTGAGCACCCCTGCTCACTCATTCAAATGGTCGGCCTTTATTAAGCCATGATATGATTTTTATTAATTTTATATGTTCATATTCCAATTATTTAATAAATGCTAAGATTACTATGTGAAGCAAACAAATATAGATTATGTCATTTGTTTTAAAACAATTTGATTTCATATATTTCGAAAATGTTTTGAATAGTGCAATCATGAAAATCAATTTTAATCCAAATTAAACAGCACAACCTTCACCCACTGGCATGCATAGAGTTATATCAAATAAATAAATGGCCGCATGGTAAGATGCTAAACATAGTAAAAAAAAATACAAAAGCAGGATGTTAAAGCACAAAAACTTACATATTTACTGACGTCCCGCAAATAGATACAAAACAAAGTTAGCAAACAAATGCATGATCCAATATACAAGATCATAATGAAATTCACTTATGAAATGCAACGAATGATCCGGCTTCTAATGTATGACTTGTGAATCATCTCAAAAACATGAGTTATTGCACAAAATCACATAATAATCGACTAAACTCATAAATACAAATTTTGCCTAATCATAAGGCATAAAAGATGGATGCAAAGCATGGATATGATGACAAACATATATACTACATATGTACAGATATGGAAAACAAGTAAAAGAACGAGATAGAAAGAATTGGGAGTGGGGAATTATTGCATCACTTTGAATATTACAAATCTGAATAAGGAAGGAGAGGAATAAAAATATTAAAAAAAAAAAATCACTTACAAACACTCTCTAATTAAAGGAAAAACAACAAAAATAGAAGGTGCAGGTGGCCTTGAAGACCATCGGAAACTATTCTACTCAACGCTGGAAGGCTACTGGGTTCTGGCCAGGAGAGGTTGGCTGGTTGGCCAAAAGATGAACTGGCCGGCCGACCAATTAGGCTAAGCAAAAAATTCTGTTTTGTTCAAACACCAGAAAAATAAATGAAAAATATGCAAGTTACTCAACTAACCACTTCCAGTTAGCTGACAACATATTTATAACATGAAATTGAAGCAAGAAAAGTAATATAACAAAGAAAATGCAAGGAAGTAAAAGAAAATGAAAAGTGTGCAAAATTTACTTTCCTAGGAAGGATTTGATTTCTACACTTCATTTTGATCACCCTCAGTTTAGGAAGTGTGCTCTCAATTCTGAGCTTGGAAATTTGAAATTCTAGTTAGAATGGTGTTTTTGGGTTATTTAACAGTGTGAGGATGGGAGGAGTTATACAACTCTCTATTTTTCTCAATTTTAACAACATTCACTCTCTTTTGGATTAAGGCTCAAGAATATGGTCTCACAGAATTTCTAGGCTAGTTTTGATATATGAAATATGGTATATCAATGTATGGAAGCTTATAGCTCAAATGTCAAAGACTTCTCTCTTTCTCTCTCTATATCGTCTCTCTTTTCTTTTAATTCATTCCTCCCTTCTTTTTCATCCCATCATTCTGATCCTTTCTATCTCTATAAGCAATTAGGAAAGGCTATTAAGCTAAGGAGAAAATGGGAGACAAGGATAATGGGATGACAAGGGTGGTTGAAATGGATGCAACCTTATGGAAGAGGACAAATGTTTTTTTGACAATGAAGGCCACAGGAGCATAATAGAGGGGAGTGGGTGTGTTCCTCGTGCGCTGAATGTATCAATAATATCTGAATTGGTATGACCCACACACATTCAACAAGAATTCTCCCAAAATTTCCCTACTTCTGGGCAAATCAGCTGCTGGCCGGCCAAAAATCCTCAGTTGGCTAGCCAATTATTTGGTTATGGCTGACTATCTTGCACAAAATAGGATTTTTTTTGACAAAGTTATCATCCTTTCCTCCTATTTCCACACTGTTCTTTGTTCGATTTCCTCAAACAAAGTTTCATTTTGATGTTTAAAAATGAGCCTCGGAACATTACGAAAATATTCGAAACAAAGTGCGGAAAGAAGGTTTCGAAAGAGAGTTTTGACTGGAACTTAAGCACTTGGTCAAAACAAGTTGAGGATTAGAACTGAAACACGAATAACATATTTCTTACTGAGAATTATGCAAAAAGCACATTCTTGTTTTTACCATTGGGTAATAATAATAATAATAATAATAATAATAATAATAATAATAATAATAATAATAAAGCACACAAGTCTTAGGGCCGATCAAAATAGGATGTCTACAGTTGTCCTTCTTCAACAGAACTCGAAGTCATTTCTTGACGTGAGTGAATGCCAAAGCCCAAAGACGACCCTTTTGACAAGGTCGTAAGACTTGGGCAATTAAACAAGATGCAAATGTAGTTGGTTGAACCCGAAGGTTGCCTACGTATTCCCTTGCAAGGAATCAAACCAGCGTAATTCAGAGACAGAATGCAAATGACATGCTTGAAATACAAATGAAAACTGGACTTACACGTTTAACAAAGCCCCTTTTTTTTGTTTCTTGAAAATACAAGATTTACAATGCGATGCAACAGGTAATATGCGAGACAAGCCTCATGCAAATTATATGAAGCATAACAAGGGATACAATCCAGACACACTCACATAAGAGAAGGAAATGTAACCGATGAATATTTTTTACCTACAACCAAAACAGGGGTGGTATTAACCGAAGATGGTTTGAACCGACAACCCAAGAAAGGATAGTATTGTTATCCTGAAGAGGGGCCAACTTTAACCGATGGAAAATGTTGTCATCAAATGTTGATACGAATAGATTGTAGCCAAGTGATGCAACAATTGTAACAACCCAGATTTTTAATTATTCTGTAGAATTTATACTAATATTATTTAATCTCAGTTTGGAAAATATATAATCTATTATATATTATTATGTGTAATTCTGTATAATAATATAATTATTAAAAGTTTAGGGGTCAAAATATAAATAATAATAATATAGATAATATTAATAATAATAATAATAATGGGTGTGATAGTAAAATAAATAATTTATTTTTTGTTGGTATATGATAAAGTATAATGTAATTAGAAATTATTTTATTTATATAATTATATTAAAATATTGGGTCAAAAGGTAATTATCTTAAATATTTATTAAGGATAACTACGAATCTAGGAATGAATCTGTGAAGGATTTGGTGGGATGCCACGTGTTGGCTCAAGAGGCTTTCACCTCCTTATAAATGAGGAGCTGATCAACCGTGAGAAAGAAAAGAAAAGAAGAAAGAAAAGGAAGGAAAGGAAAGGAAAGGAAAATGGGAAGAAAGAAAGGAAAAATGGTGGAAGTTGAAAGGATTTTTGATAGTAGAAGGAAAGAGTAAGGTATTAAAGTTAAGGGGAGTTATATTATACCTTGAGTCACCAAAATGTATTTTACGTATGTTTTGACTTACCAAAATCTATTTTATACAAGTTATATTTTATTAGTATATTAATAAAAGTTATGTTTTATAAAGATTTCAGTTACGTGGTTTAATTTCTGAATCCTATTTGCTAAAGTGAAACCCATGGATATGTTTGTTTTACTTTTAGAGAATATTTGACTCTAACCTTATATACAATTATGTTTTGTAAGTACCACCACGGGAGTCCCACGCCTTTGGGGACTTAAATAACCATTGGCCTTTGTTTGACCACTTTGTGGTCCTCTGTTTGTCATGGATACATTGACCTCTGTTTTGTGCGGACCAAAGTGTTGTACGGAGCAAAGTGCTACACTATTGTGGGAGCCATCTCTAGAATCCGTACGAGCCACCTCTTGAATCCGTACCTCTGTTTTGTGCAGACCAAAGTGCTGTGCGGAACTAAGTGCTACACTATTGTGGGAGCCACCTCTAGAATCCGTACGAGCCACCTCTTGAATCCGTACCTCTGTTCTGACTGTCACTTCAGTGACCTCTGTTCTATTTTGTTCAGTACCGTGATTATGGCTATATATTTACATAATTTATGTATTTCAGTTTCTGCCACTTACATGAAAATAATCTCAGTTTTACTACTTAAAAGATTATTTGTTCTGACTAAATTATCTTAAATGTTTTGGCCTAACTAACTATCCATGGTTATTTCGTATCCCTTATACTCTTGGTATAATATTTCTCACTTTGCCATGTGCTTATAGTTGTTTACCAATTTTCAGGAAAGTCTTAGATGCGGGGCTGCAGAATAAACACACTCACAGTATTTTTATGATATTTTTATATGTAAATATCGGCCTTTTTTTGTCAATAAATTTTGCAATAAAAATAGAAGCTCCAATGATTATTTTGGTACCCTTATTTAAATATTACTTCCGCTCGCGTTTATTAATTTGTTTATGATTTGGCCGGAGATAACCTCAGTTACTGGCCATCACGATACTTAACCCTTGGGTACGGGGAGCGGGTCGTGACAATAATGATAGTTGCAACCATGCAAATGATATGCTAAGGCAATTGAAAGTTGAATTCTTTTTTTCCTTTCTTTTTGAAAATGCACGATTTATGCAATACAAGATGTGATAAATGGTGAGGCAAGCCTCATCCAAATGAATCATAACAACGGGTACAATCCAAACACATTCACATGAGAGGAGAAAAGAAAGTTTTAATCAAACAACGAGGCCTAGACCGTACCTTGATAAAAAATAGGGGATTGATTTCAATTGGATAAAGAGAAAAAGGGGTCTTAACAAATATACCAGACCTAGACCATACCTCAATACGAAATAGGGCAATGGTTTTCAACCGGGTAAAAGAGAAAGGGGTCTTAACCAATAAACTAGACCTACACCATACCTCAATACAAAGTAGGGTGATGGTTTTCAACAAGGTAAAAGAGAAAGCGGTCTTAACTAATATACTAGACCTAGACCGTACCTCAATACGAAATAGGGAGATGGTTTTCATCCGGATAAAAGAGAAAGGGGTCTTAACCAATAAACAACACTTAGACTGTACTTCAATACGAAATAGGGTGATGGTTTTAACTGGGTACAGAGAAAAATGTAAGAACCCGAATGTAAAGATTTGGTAAATAATTAATAATAATATTACAATCTCAAATATTTTATTGTGAATTTTTAAGTGCAAATTAAATATTATTGGAGGATCGTTTAACTAATTTTAAAACCTAAAATAAATTTATGGTGAAAGTCTGTAATTTAGAAGCAAAATTTATTATTTATAAATAAATAAATAAGTGTCAAATTAGTAAACATATGTTGATCTCATAATATTTGTATTTTATTTAAATTAATGGAGAGAAAAATAATAATAATATAAAACCAAGGATAATTATTTAGAGTTTTGTTTATATATATATAACAACCCTAGGGTTCCTAATCAACACTATAGCAGTAGCAGCAGTAGAAACGTGAGAGAGGAAGAGAGAGCAAGAGATAGAAAAAAGAGAGGGAAAGAAAGCACCCTTGTGTCTCAACAACTCTCTAAGGTATTAATCAATCTATTCTTGTTCTATTATAATATGTTGTTTACATAGTTATGGTGTGTATGGGTGTTGTGAGTTGGTGGAAGAAAAATGAATGGATTGGCTGATTGGGATAGTATTCTAGAAATTTTAATTGAATTCATAATGTTGCTCCTAAGAATATTAATCTGCCATCAAACTTTAGAAATCATGAAACCATATCAAATGAATGAATTTTGAACTAATATTTTTACATTAGATCAATTACATATTGAATTGCATATCTGAATTTTTTTCATAATTTTTGGGAGTCAAAATCCATATAAACTGATGCGTTCAAATCTGTCTAGAAAACTAGTTTAAATAGTAAATTTGGGAGTGTTGTTCTCTGTGGGTATAAATTTGAAAATTATCAAATTAGCGTCATTAGAACCAGTTGCGAGTCTAGTTTCTTACATTTTTGGCCTTGCATTGATTGCTCCTGTACACTAAGAGAACCATTAATTTATTTAAAGTGCTGCAGAAAACAACCTGTTTGGGCATAATTAATTGTAAATAATTATTTTGATAAGCAAATCAAGTAAAACCAATTGGGTTTGAAACTTAGGATATATTAGATGATATCTAGAGGGTTTTGGAATTTTTCGAATGGTGTAGAGTGGGCTTTTAATTTTCAGAGTTAGCGAACAATTTAGGAAAACCTATCAAAAATTATATTTTATCTCAAAGTCACATTTAATTAAGTTTCAACTGGAAGCCATGTCTTGGGTGATTTTAGACCTTGAAGAACATGAATTTAGGTAATATTTAAGAGTAATGGTGAGTTGGGTTGAGCTGTGTTGTAGACACCCCATTTTTGACCGACCTTAAGACTTAGACGTCGTCGTTTGAGCACTCAATGATTGTGCATGTTTATGCTTGTTTCGAGTTTCGGGGTTTTCGACTAAGTGCCTTGCCTCTGGGCCTCTGAACTCTTTGTGTTTTGGCTCGGTTTGTGGACCAAGCCCTGTTGACATCGCCTGGACGGGGAGAGAGGTACGTAGACCACCTTTTGTGGTTGTAGACCACTTTTCCCTCTTGGAGACTAGTTTTCGATTTTCGGAGCCTTCGGCCGCGCGCCTTATATCGGGACCGCTTAACGTTCTCCTCTTGGCTTGGTTTTTGAATCATGCCTTGTTTTCCCTTGCCTGGAGGGAGAGAGAGGTTTGTAGACCACTTTTTGTGGTCGTAGACCACTTTTCCCTCTTGTAGGCCGAAACCTTCGGCCGAGCGCCTTGTCTTGCTTCCTTTTTGGTTTGGTTTTGCACCAAACCTTGTTTTATCTTCCCTAGAGGGAGAGAGAGGTCTTGTAGACCACTTTTCCCTCATGTAGACTAGTTTCCAATTTCCGGAGCCTTCGGCCGTGCGCCTTGTCTCGGGATCGCTTACCATTCTCCTTTTGGCCTGGTTTTCGAACCATGACTTGTTCCCTTAGTCTAGAGGGACACAGAGGTCTTGGAGACCACTTTTCCCTCGTAGACCACTTTTGGTGCCCGTAGACTAGTTTTCGAGGCTTCCGGCTGCGCACCTCAACCCCCAGACTCTTGTCTTGCATCTTTTTTGGTTTGTTTTTGGCACAAACTTTGTTTTCCTTGCTTGGAGGGTAGAATGAGGGTTGGAGACCAGTTTCTCTCCATGAAAACCACTTTTCTTCCCCGCTAGCCAATTTTCTGGTCGGACAACTAGCCTTGGTGGTCTTTGGACCACCAAAAGTGGTCGGCAGCCATGCCATCACCTTGTTTTTTTGGTGCAGACCACCTCTCCCCCTGGCCGACCACTTGCTCTTCTTGCAGACTACTTTCACTGGTCGGCCGACCACTTCAAGTGGTCGGCAGCTTTCCTGCATCTTTTTGAAGATATTTTCTTGCCAGCTGTGACCGCTGGTGAGCACAGAAACCATCTTCCATACACGTGTATGAAGGGATTGCATCTAGCTTCAAGCTTGTTCAACAAGCTTGAGGCTTGTTTTTCTATAAAAGGGAGGCCCTCTCTCCCTTCTCCAGGGTCAGAAAAAGTGCCTTCAGATATACATATCACCTATCTCTAAATTTCTTCCTTTCTCTCTTATTTTGTGCTTAAAAGCCCCTTTTTCTTCTCACTTTTGCACACAAACACATAGTGAAACACCATACTCTTGGAGCTGAGGCACTTAGAAGTTGGTTTTGGTGTTTTTGGATTGGTTTGAGCTCAAAAAAGCTGCTGGAGTTGTAGCTTTAAAGTTGTTCTTCAAGGGTGAGTCAACTAGCCCTTTAAAGTTTTATTTTGTTTAAGCTTTTGGACCTATTTGCATGCTTATTTTGGCTTGACTTTCTACTGTAAAAAGTTCTGATTTTTAGTGCTTAACATGTTTGTTTAAGGCTTCTTTGGTATTAGGGGTGATCTACCCTCTCTTGTGCCTTGTTTGGCTTTGTTTTTGTGCTATCCTTTTAAGCTCTTGGGACCACCCCCTTTTGGCCTTCTCACCACTGAAACTCAAAGGAATTTTAGTGGTGGATAGTGTGTTTTGCGGTCCCAAATAGGAGGGGGTCACCCCATCTCCTTGTATCTTGGATGCTTGCCTTATTGGCCTCATGTTTGAGCATGTTTATCTAGCATATGTTGGCTCCATCTCAGGCTATTTTTGGCCTTATTTTAATATGGCATACCTCTATTTTGGCTTAGTTTAGGCCACCTTTGCATGCTCTATACACTTGTAGTGTAATCCTTGCAAACTAGCTTTAAATGCTTGTGTTGATGGCTCATCTTTCTAGCATGTTTTGGTCCTATCTCAGAAAGTTTTTGGTGTTGTTTTAGCATACCTTAACTCTTTTTTAGGTTGGTTTGATAGCATCTTGCATGCTCCTTGCACTTGTAGTGCATTTCCATTCACTAGCCTAACAAGCATCATGCTTTTGACCATCTTTCTAGCATGCTTTTGGCTCTACTCAAAGAAGCTTTTGGTTATGTTTTAGCATGCCCTAGGTCTGATTCATGTTGTTTTGGTCATGAATGCATTGCTTTGTATAGCCATAATGCATTCTTGCTTACTAACTTTGTGTGTTGAGTCCACTAGCATGCATTGCTTGGGCTATTTGCATGATTTGGAACCATTTGTTATGTGCTTTCAGAGCATGTTTCATTGCCATGCCCTCACATCTTTCATTCATTCAATGCTTTGGAGGGTTCATGCTTTATGATTTAAACATGAGCCTTTGTGCATGCCATCTTGCCTAGCCTTTTGGGCCACCATTTCAATGTGTATCTGGTCCTATTTTGCCATGATACAACTCGGATTTTTGTTGGTTAAGTCATATCATACTTGGTTTTGGTAGGTGTAGTGTAATCCTCCTTGTTGGCCTTGCGTGGTTGTTGTTTTGGCTCTTCATGCTAGCTTGTTTTGGCTATACTCCGTGCATGTTTTAGCCTTGATTTGACATGCTCTAGGACTATTTTGGGTTGCATTGGTCATATGCTTCATGTATTGCATAGCTATAGTGCAAGTGCCTGTGCTAGTTTCAAGCTTTGAGTCTCCTAGCATGCTTCATTTGTGACATGTACATGATTTGACATCATTTCGCATGTTATTTCAGAGCATATAGCATTGCCATGTTCCCATTTCTTTCACCATTTGAATGCCTCTAACGGTCATGCATTGTTGCCTTGTTTGTGGCCTAACTTGTATGCATGCATGCCTAGACCTTTGAGCTCCCATCTCAGCATGTTTTGGTCCTTGTTTTGACCTATTTGAGCTCTGACCATGGCTGGTTCATCCATTTGTGACATGTATTGCATGCCTCTTGTATAGTCCCCTTCACTAGCTTTAATGCTTAAGGACCCTAGCATGCTATGCTTGCTTTGTTTGAGTGATTTGGCATCATTTCATTCCTAATTTCAATGCTTATAGTGTGGCTACACTCTTACATTTGTCACTCCTTGAGCACTTTTGAGAGTTGTGCTCTTGTGCTTAATTGATAGGCCATTGCATGAACATCACCATTTTACCTTTCGTGCCATCATTTCATCACATTTTGGCCACTGTTTTGGGCATGATTGAGGTCTGTCCACATTCGGTTTAAGTCCATCAGGCATGTTGTTTGAATGTTGTTGTTTGCATTGTGTTTGTATGCTTGTTGCATTGCATTATGTTAGCATGCATTGCATTCAGTTTGCATGCCTTGCATTGCACTGTGTTTGGATAGGGTGTTAGTCCAAACACGAGAGATGAGGGATGTTTCATATTTGAAGTGATGAAACATGTCTCATTTCTCGATCACCGACCCTCTTGATCATGCATGATAGAGGTTAAGGCCGTTAAGTGTTATTTGTGCATTCATTTACATTGAATTGTGCAATCTTGGCTTCTCGGCCATCGTGCATTGTGATGCTCGGTTGGTGGCCCGAGAGTCGAGAACCACACCCCCTTGAGCTTAAGAAATGATAGGGAGAGTGGTTGTACACACATATCTTGCAAATACATTGCAGTGCCCCTTCTTGTTCTCTGTTGTAGCAAACTAGAGAAGTGCAGAATTTTCTGGTTGGCAAACCAGTAAAAGTGGCTGGCCGACCACTTTTTCTGGTCTATAGCAAAGGTAAGTGGTCAGTAGGTGGTTGGCAACACCAATAAGTGGTCGGCAATGCTCCTGGAGGTCTCCATGATGAAGTAGTAGCTATCTGGAGCTTTGTGCAGTGTCCTGAGAACAATTGCACACAGAGGCAAGTTGGACATCACGATGGATTTCCGAACGAGGCGACCGAGCATGCATGCGCTTTTCACTCCGAGGCCCTTTCTATTTTCTTTACTTAGTTGCTTTGCTTAAGCTAGCTAATGGATTGGTTTTTGTACTTAAGTAGCTAATGCGATTAGCTATTCATTTGTATTTAATTAGCTAGTGTAGTTAGCTAATTAGCTTGTTTTGTAATAATTAGTTAACTTGTTAGTTAATTAGTTCTGTTTTGTAATAATTAGTTTAATTAGCTTAGATTAGTTAGTTAGCTTATTATTCGGACCCTCCGTCGAGAGGGCACAACTGTTGTAATAAGTGTGCATGTGTGTGATGCATGTCTTCCAACCCCCATTTCTTTCTCCTTTTTACTTATCAGCTTTTGATGGTTAGTTTTAGGGCATGTTTCAATTAGCATCCTTATGCTAGCATGTTTGCATTCATTCATTCATCTTGTATGCACCGGGCTCGGCGCATCATACAAACTGCATTGTATTTCAATTCCAATTTAAATACATGTTATCAAATTGCATTCACATGACATCTTAGAATAGCCGAGCCTATCTTAGTTGCATTTTGCATGTGTTGCATTAGGCATTTCAAACATAGCTAGGATCATGCATTGATTACTAACTAGCTTTTGTTTTGGCTCGGAGTACTAGGTAAGTGTTTATGCTTTAGTATCCCTACATGAGATGTGAGTGTTTCCATGATAGCATGCTTGCCATGAGGCTATTTGCTTAACTGATATAACTGCATGAATGCCTATGGATGAAGGTTGGATTGCTGGAATTGGAACAATTCATCAAAATACAAGTTTTAAGCCCACTTTGCGGAGTGGTAAAATCATGTTTTCTAAGCCCACTTGAGGGTGGCAAATCTGCGTCTTAGCCTACCTGAGGGTAGCAACTTCAAACCATTTTCAAGCAAACAAACATGAAATGTTTTGTTCCAATTTAGGCGATCTAGTCTATACTTGTATGTTGTGCGCATCACGTAGTAAGATTAGCTAATTAACCGGAATAAGAACGCATGTGTTTTCAAAAACAATATATCATGTTAGTAAAGGCCGATCTTTTGATCGGACGAGCGGGGGTGCTCATTGCATGACCTTCCCCTCTCGTACCCAAGTTCCCGAGCCGAGGCAACTTTGGTGATGACGGACACGTGGCCTTAGGCACGAGTCATGGTTTCCTAAATTTCCCAAAAATAAAATATTTAGGTGGTGACTCTGAAATCTGGCAAAGTAGTCCATGTTTGGCACTTCTTGATCAAAATCGATTTTCCAAAACGATTTGTCGGAATTGGACTCTTTGGTGATTTATCAGTCTTACATTGCACTTTGTGAGATTAGATTCAGAACCATGACATGAGTCTGAACTGTAGTAGCTAAGAACCACGATTCGCGCCCTCGCGCATGGAGCAGAGTTCCGGGCGGTCTACACGTGTTAGTGCACTTTAGTTTGAGGTTACTTGGTTCCTATTCTTTAGTATTTTTAAATTAGTAGTGACGTGTAGTTTTCATACTTGGTTCAGAGCACTAGTTGGACTTTATACTCTATTCGAGGATAACATTATTCTGTTTTCAAGTGAGTACTTCCATGCTACATATTTTTATAAATGTTCCCCTACCCCGAACGGTTGGAAAATTAAATTGTTGTTTCATGACTAAACTGTTTTGATAAATTATTATATTATTAATGGAATAAAATAATTTCTGAAACATGTGTGAACTTGGCATACTGTAAAATATTTGTTTTTCTCTCACGTTTGTAATGATGAACTACCATGTTTTGCGAAACTGATGTGTATTGATTATTGGGACTATCTGTGTATTTAGTCCAGGGAAATTATTCCACTGTGTGTGGTGACTCTGGCCACTAGGGAACAGATTCGGGTTGGGCCGTAATGACTCTAGTGCTCAACAATTGTAAGGAAAAGACCTAGGTTAAGCTAGGTGATCTTCAATCGGATCGTCTTTGAGAAAAGGCCCAGGTTGCTATCCAGAGGATGACTCTTAGTTTGGTATTGGATCCAATGAGGCATATAGCCTTGAGAATTGTGTGGCATATTATTTGTTATTTCTTGGTACCAAAAAAATTATTCGTGTTCATGTTGTAATCTGTTCTAAGTGAAAAATGTCATTTATCATGTTCTTGAGAGACATGAGTATTTTAACTGTTGAACTGTAGAAACTTCATTTTGAAACAGATTCTCTTTACCAAACTGTATGCCAATCTAGTTTCTGTGATATATATCTTATGTTGGAATTGATCCCTATTTTCAAAACTGTATATATTATCCATGCTGCTACTCACTGAGCTATCAGCTGACTTAGTTGTTTATCACTTCCAGGTGTTAGAAGGACTTAGAGTGGACTCATGGCGTAGCGGGGACTCAATTGCATGGACCTCTAGGAAATTCATTTATTTTGTTTTAGATTGTTATGTGAAGTTTGTGCATATTTCTTTTTATTTTATTTTTTTTTGGGTTCATTTAGGATTATTTTGATATGTAGGCTGTTTATATCCCATAAGTTTGGATGGTATTCATTACAGTTGGTTTTACCATTTATAATTGTGGCATGTCACTGAATTAAGTTTTGGTTATTTATTATTGGACCATTGTATAGTCATTCAATGTGTTCATGGATTCGTGTTTAGGCTTACGTGTGCCTTGGGCTAAGTCCCTATGGGCCACGGTCGGCCATACCTAGTTTGGGATGTGACAAAAAATGTGTAACCAAAAAGTTTGAAGTGATGTGAATGGATTGTAACCATGTATGAAAAATGTAATAAACAGTGCAAGTGTCATGGTGAATGTAAAAACACAAGGGGGCAATATGGGACATACAATATGCAATGATATGATATGATGGATGCACTACAGATAAAATGATTTTTTTTTCTTCATTTTCCAGAATTTTCTTCTTTTTGTTGTTGTTGTTTTTGTTGCTGTTTTGATTTTTTGAAGATTTCTTTTTTTTTGATTTCTTTCAAATTTTCCTTTTGATTGTTTTTTTTTTTTTTTTTGACAATTTATTTTTGATTTTTTTTTGTTTTTGTTTTCTGTCTTTGTTTCTTTTTTTTCCTTTTCAACATTTATATATATACCATATATACATATATGGACACAAACGATATACGAAATACGTATCATGTACATATACATACACATACAAAATATATACTGCCAAACAATATACATATACAAATACATATATATACAAACACAGACATACAGATACGGATACACAAACATATACATACGCAGAATTATGGATACACAAGCATATACATACAAAATATATACAAAAATACACGAGTCACAGGTTTCCTAATTTCCCAAAAATATTAGATGGCGACTTTAAAATCTGGCAATACAGTCCATTTTGGGGCATTAATAGATTTTTCTAAGATTTGTCGGATCTGGACTCTCATTCATTTTTTTTTTCTGTTTCACATTGCACTTGTGAAACCAAATTCAGAACCATGGGAGTATGAATTGTAGAAAATCACATCCAAGGAGACTAAACGCCTCCGAGGAGCACAAAAAACTAGCTACAGTATCCCACTATGTAGGGAATGCAGTCTTTTCCCTGTCCTCTGATGCCATCAAGATCTAGTTGTACCCTGAAAACCTGTCCATGAATGAGAACAACACGTGTCCAGTGGTGAAGTCTACCAACTTATCAATGTGCGGTAATAGAAAGTCATTCTTGGGACTAGCCTGATTCAAATCTCTAAAGTCGACGCAAACTCTGATTTTGTCATCTTTCTTTGGAATCGAAACAATATTGGCCAACCAAGTCGGATATTCAGATACCATCAAATATCCTGCGTTGATTTGTTTGGTGACTTCCTCTTCAATTTTCAATGCCCAATCTGGACAAATTCTGTGAAGTTTCTGCTCATGGTCGGGCTCGGGGTTGAGAGGGATCATGCGCTGTATAATCGTAGGATCAGTTCTAGGCATGTCTTCGTAGGACCACACAAAAACATCATTAAAATCTTTTAACAAAGCGATTAATCACTTGCATTCCTTCAAAGACAACATGGACCAAATCTAGACTAAGTGGGGATCTTTCTCAGTACTCACTTTAATTGAAATGATCTCATCCATGTAAGGTTTAGCACGCTTCTCCTCCTCTTGCTCAATCAAGTTTTTTAAAGCCCGAGAAATTTCTTCCTCTTCATTTTCATCAAAATTTTGAAAATCCTAGTGAATACAATGAATTAACAACATAGAGAAATAAATGAAAACTACGGCATTTTCATTCAAAAGCACTGTGTAGACACCCCATTTCGACCGTCCTTAAAAGGTTGTGTTTCCAACATGGCAGAGCCCACGACCGGCCAGCCTTTTGGCAAGCTTTTTAGGCAAGCCTCTTACAAGCCGTCTACGAATAGCAGATGGAAAACACAGTGACTTAAGAGCACCAATGCAAATGCAATGCAAATGCAATGCAAAGAACATATATCAATAAATAAAATTTCACATTATGAAGTTCGAGTCAAGTTCTCTAATTTCTCCACCAGAGTCGCCAGAAACTGTAGCTTGCTTTTCATGTTCTTTGGAGGGGTTTAGTCTCCTTGAATACAATGGCTCTACAGTTCGGACTCCCGTGGCTCTGAATCTGGTTTCACAAGTGCAATGTGAAATAGATTAAACAAATGAGAGTCCAAATTCGATAAATCTAAGAAAATCCATTTTTCACCAGAGATGCCAAAAATGGACTGCATTGTCAGATGGTAGAATCACCACTTAAATATTTTTGAAAAATTTAGAGAACCCATGACTCATGCCAAAAACCACTTGTCTATCATAACCAAAGTTTCTCGGCTCGGGAACTTAGGTATGAGAGGGGAAGGTCATGAATTGAGCACCCCACTCACCTGATCAAAGATTGTCCTCAACTAATCATGATGTGATTTTTATTTACACTATATGCTCTTGTTCTGATTATTAATGCTAACTTACATTATGAGGCACACAAGTATAGACTATATCACCCACTTTGGAATGCTTTGATTTTATGTTTGTTTTGAAAAGAGTTTTGAATGTGCTACTTGAAAAAGGTGAGCTCATATGTACATTAATCAAATCATCCCAACTTAGGAGAAATAGCCTTCATCTACCGACATTCAAAGAGGTATATCAAATAATCACTTAGCCTTATGGTAAATATGCTTGATATGGCAACACAAATATACATGCAATTTGCTAAAGCAATAAATGCTGACCTAGTACTCAACCGAGCCATGCTAACTTACATTATGAGGCACACAAGTATAGACTATATCACCCACTTTGGAATGCTTTGATTTTATGTTTGTTTTGAAAAGAGTTTTGAATGTGCTGCTTGAAAAAGGTGAGCTCATATGTACATTAATCAAATCATCCCAACTTAGGCGAAATAGCATTCATCTACCGACATTCAAAGAGGTATATCAAATAATCACTTAGCCTTATGGCAAATATGCTTAATATGGCAACACAAATATACATGCAATTTGCTAAAGCAATAAATGCTGACTTAGTACTCAACCGAGCCAAGCCAAAATAGAAGATAATAGTTTGAAAAATGCGAGAGCTAATAAGCAAGTGACTAATGCAACACATAAAAAATGCATCTACTAGATTTAGTTTATTAACATGATATATGGCTCAACTCAAAGTATGCTACAGCGCACGTATTCAAGTAAGTAGGAAATGACAATAATGTTAGAATAATGAACTGAACCCAATGCATGCAAAAATGGATATTTACACATAGTATGATATGAAATCAAAATATGATACTACATGCAACCATCTTAAGCAAGTAAATAAAAGGGAGAAATAATGGGGTTGGAAGATATACATAGTATTACAAGTGTGCCCTCGTACAAGAGGATCTGAATGAATATCCTAATTAGCTAATTATTACAACACCAAATAAATGAATAAACTAAATTAACTAATTATTACAAATTTGAATTAAGCTAACTAATTAATTACAACACACTAAAATTAAAGCACTAATTTAACGGAATGAGAGGCAGGGAGCCACAAGTGCACAACTGAGAACATCCTCCCGGAAAACTCTCTGTTTGCTACAAAAATCTGTTATGTTTTGTAGTTAGAAAATTATTTTGTTTTTGTCTCAGCTTTTTCTCTATTCTACCACAAAAATACCATTACCTATACAAAATAGTGGCTGGTCGGCCTTGAAAAATGGTCGGCTAGACAAAGTTGTGGCCGTAGCCACTGCTTTTGGGAAATGCCATGCTACAACAGAATCAAAATAGAGCAAAAACAGAGCATTTCTAGGAGATATTTATCCTCTCTACCGTTTCCTATCATGAAGATGATCAATAGATGAGTAGATTTGATTCACAAATCATCAATAATCGCAAATTTGTTACGTAATGATCTATGAATCGATAGGACAAAAGCTCAATAAAAGAAAATAAAAGACCAACAACACCTCCTCCTTATCATGGAGTTGCCTCAAGGGAAGGGATGAACATTGCTTCTTGAATCATTAAACATCGCCAAAGAGTATGTAATGAGTCAAGACGCAATAGATTCAATATAATGTCTGATTGAACCCAACTCAATTTCATTACCTTTTTTTTTAACCTCTTTTACTCCAATTTTATTAGCCTCTTTTACATTACCTTTCCATTCCTTATGTTTTATTCCTTTTTGTCTAAAAGTCATTACTACGTCCACAAAGTCCAAAAGCAATAAAGAGTATCAAGCATTGACTTAACCCGAGAAAGGACCCTTTCAAGCCCTTTTTTATAGGGGAAATTAGAAAGGAAGAGTCAAACTCATTTACAAGCGATAATGAATTCTAAGTCAAATCTGAAACGAGTGATAATGATTAGTCAAACTCAAAGAGAGCGATAATGACTAACCAAACCCATAATGAGCAATAATGGTTGTAAATCCAAACTTAATAACAAGCTATAATGGCACTTTCCTTGGTGATTTCCAAAGGTCAAACTAGAAAATTAGTCCTTTAGAAGTAAATGCACCGATGATAAAGAGAAGTGACAAACAAGAGGTTGTGCTTAACACAAATGGCTTGGTAATGAACCTCTGAAGAGATTAAACGATGCTCTTTCTTATGCTTGAAAACTCCTTATTCAAAATAAACAAAGAATGGAGGGTGGTTGCAGAGATGATTATGCAAAGGTGATCATTGCAAAGGTAATCATTGCAAAAGTGAGACTATTTACATGAAAACTATGTAAAGAAAGCTATCAACTTAAATAGATTGGTGTCTATGGCCTAAACAACCAAATCCATGAGGACTTACAACACCACAAGCATAACATTTGAAGCATAAATTAAATAAACAATTAAAACAATGCCAAAACTGGAAAAAAAAGTGCTGAAATCATTTTGAAAAGCTAGAAAAAAGTAAATAAAAAATGGAAGAGAATAAAGCTAGCAAGCAAGCCTAAGAAATGGTGGCTAACCCCTCCACTTTTTGGCCCTTTAAATCCCATATTTTAGCCTTTGAAAACTTTAAAAAACAGTAGCTAAAAGCAAAGAAATAAGTGGGAAGAACAAGGATATAAGCTATGGGATAAAGTTCAAAAAGGGGTGGTTAACCCCTCCACCTTTGGTAGCTTTTAAATCACGTGTTTTAGCCCTCAAAACCAGTTAGTGTATAAACAACAAGAAAAAGAGAAGAAAAGAGTAGTGTAAATAAGGAAACAGATGGTAAAGGATATACCTTTGGAAGAGGGGATGCTCTTTAGTTCACAAACCACAAGGTGATCACTCTCAAGAGCTGAAATTTGTGTTCAATAATCTCAGCAAGAGGCCTCTAGTTTAGGCTTAGGAAGTGTATAAATAGTGTATGTATATTTCAAGAGAGAGAGGAAGAGTGTTTTGCAAGCTATAGGCTCTTGGGAAAATTTTCTAACCCGAAACCATGAGGGGTGGTCATGTATTTATAGAAAAACACTTCCTCATGTCAGAAATATCTGGAATAACCCAGCTGGTGCAAGGCATGCACATGGGGACAACTGGCAGTAAAAAATATATGTTTGTCGCTGAACATGGCCAACCGACAATGAAAGTGGATGGCCGACCAACCAAAAATGGCCTGCCGGCCACTTGTTGGCCAGCAAGCCTCTGAGTGGTCAGGCTAGAAAAAAATAAGTTTTGGTTCAAAAGGGGTGCAAGGTTTTGGTTCTGAAGCCTAAAAATCGAAACCTTTTGCTGAAGAAATTGAATGATTGTACAGCATAATAATTCATCATCGAGTGTTCAACATGAGGCGCCTAAGTCTTTAAGGGCGGTCAAAATGGGATGTCTACACTCTGGCTCCCTAGTTGCAATAGACTCAAAGGAAAAATATGACATTAATAGGACTATGGTGTCTGGGTTACCACCCCCGGAAGCACCAGACACAGACTTAAGAGACTTAGAGGAATCAGATTTGGAATCAATATCCAATTTAGAACCCAGAACTAGGTATTCCTCAAGTTTGTAGTCCAAGTGTTGGCCTTGCATTGCATCCTGGATGAGGTTGGTGCGACCTGTAGACGATCTTTCCCTAATCATGAAAATTGTTGCACTATCCCTCAAGTTTCTAGGCCTCATTCCAGCTTTGGGATCCATCAGAAGGTTAGCCAGTGCCAACCCCAAAATCTCCACTCTGCTACTCTCCAAGCTGTTGCTGCTGCCCTACTTGATCTCAACGTCGGGGTCTATCCACTCTTCATCATCCTCAGAAAGTCGACGATCAAAGAAAATTTTGAAACCGTGGTACCTCTTCTTTGCCCCTTGTTCAACCCATGGTTCAGGAAAGCCGTAAAAAGGGAAATTTTCCCCTTGCCAGAAAAAACGTCCGTTCAGGGTTTCGGTGATTGGCTTGTAGGTCAGTTCATATTGTTTCCCAGCTCGCTTTGCTTTAACCTTTTCCTTTACTTTTTCTCTCTTTAGTTTCCAGTCCTTCTTTGTTGGCTCGTACCCTAATCTGAAAGAGTCTGGATTGTGACTTATCTCCACCACTACTATAATGCCTTGTCGACCACTCTTGCCTAATCCCAATCCTGGGATGTGCCCTTGTTTACTCATCATATAAACGGATGAAGTGTTCACGTATTAGCCCTCTTTCTCCACCATGACGGTTTGCACTAGTTATGCTTCCATCAAAGAAAAGCCCGAGAGAAATACATCTTCATCCCTATGTTTTATCTCCAGTAGTGGTGTGGTAATCTCCACGGGTGGGTGGATTGAAGAGTTGCCAAAGACTACTGCAATTTTTCCTTCATGCGGGTATTTTACCAGCTAATATACTGTTAAACAAACCGCTTTCCTCTAGTGTAGCCAAGGCCTGCCTAGCAGTAGGTTAAAGGTTGTTGGCACATCCATGACATGGAATTCAACCTCATGTTCAGATGGACCAAGCACAATTTGGATTTTGATGGTCCCCATAATGTTGCGAGTGGTGTTGTCATAAGCTCGAACGACTTGAGTCATAGGTGTGAAGTCAGCTGGTTTCGAAACCTATAGCGTAAGCCGTCCTGGCAGGACACACATTGATCGCTGACCCAGTATCAACTAGGACCACTGGGATCCATTTCTTTTTGTATTCTAGCGACACATATAAAGGCTTGTTATGTTTGGTTCCCTTAGGTGGTAGTTCCTTATCAGAAAAGGAAAGTGCTAGATTTGCCTCACAAGGCATGATCAAGGACACAAGCTCATCTAGTGTTGCCTCTACGGGTAGCTTGGCCTTGTTCATCCCTGATAGTAGAGCTTGGCGATGTTCTTGAGAAGCTATGAGCAGTCTGCAGATAGAGATATCTACATGGATTTTCTTCAGTAGCTTTAGCACCAGGTCCTATTCTATTTCTAGTTCTTTCATGTTCTCCGCATCTTTGCCTGATGGCTTACCTTGATCCAGATATGGAGGTTTGAAGTAATGCCCACTCCTGGTCAGGAGGTCAACCTCCTCGGTGTACCATGTATCAACAGGGGCATTGGTTCCCCATCCTTCATCGGTGTAAGCAAAATGCAAGTCATTTTCCTCTCACCATTCACTTTCAATAATTGATAGGAAGTTGTCTGCCTCCACCTAGACCATACCCATATCACGTCTTCCATCGTTGGGTCGATATGGCGAGTTTAGGTAAATTGCTAAAAGAATCTCCCTCTTCCTAGTCTGAGTCCATGCTCTATTGGCATGTTGCTTCTCCTCTAAGGCTGACTCAATCTCTACCTCCCGACAATGTTCCAGTTCTCTCAGTATTTTCCCTTTGTTACCTTGTTCGCCTCCAGATTTTTCTTTAGTTTCTCTAGACTCAATGTCCTCTTTTCATTTTCCTTTCCTTCGCAAATTCATCTCTTCAAGGTTAGTTCCCGGACTTTCCCCTTTGCATATTTCTAGGGTTTTTTTCCCCACTTCCGTTTTTTCATGACTACCCACCGTAGATTCCTTTCTACTGCTTACCCATCCTATGTTGGTTTCTGACTTTCTCAGATCATACCACCCAAACTGGATGTCTCCGAGGTCATGCTCCTCAAAGAAGCGAAGATTACCCAAGTCCTCATCCAAATCTGCCAGATCATCCATACTTTGTTTCGAGCCATTCTCCTTAACTACATTGATGCTGAAGGAGCTGGGTAGTAAGACCTCTGGTTTTGGCTAGTCAATAGCCACAACATATCTGCTCGGGTCGTACCCTTCTTCTGGCAATTTCCGTATTTCTACCACTGGTGCCATAAATGCTTCCCCTTTCACTTTTCCAGGTTATGTTACCCATACCGCCACAGGAGTTTGGGGTTTTGGCTGGGTGTCAAATGTCTCCATTAGGCACAAGTTAGTGCATTTTGGAATAACCACTTCTAGCTTAGGTAAGTGGGATGAGGTGATGTATATACTGGGGTAGAAGGTAGGTGGTAGTGTATGGATAAGGTTCAAATTTTGAGGAGGAGGAGGTATGCGGTCATGTACGGGAAGTGGGTTATTGGCTGCATTGGGTTTCTGAGGTGAAGCTATAGTCTTATTGCCAATGAGATCTTGTATCTCGTGATGAAGATAGAAGCGACGGTCAGTGTGATGACCATGTTGCTGATGGTATACATAATATCAAGTAAGGTCATGCTTAGCTAGGAGTGGGTGTGGACTCGCCTTTTTCCGCACCCCGCCTTTCAGAAAGGGTTTGAAATGAAGGCCTCACAATTCGGACTCCCATGGCTCTGAATCTAGTCTCACAAGTGCAGTGTGAAACTGATAAACACTAAAGAGTCCAAATCTGGCAAATCTTTTTGGAAAATTGATTTTAAATCAAATAATGCCAAAATTGGATTGCTTTGCCAGATTATAGAGTCGCCACCTAAATATTTTTGTTTTGGGAAAATTTAGGAAACCCTGACTCGTGCCAAAGGCCACGTGTCCGTCATCACCAAAGTTGCCTCGGCTCGGGCACATAGGTACGAGAGAAGAAGGTCTTGAAATGAGCACCCCTGCTCGCCCGATCAATGATCGGCCTCTACTAATCATAATATGATGTTTTATAAACATTATGTGTTCTTGTTCTGGTTATTAGCTAGGTTTACTATGTGACGCACACATGCAAGTATAGACTAGTCGCAAGACTTGGAACAATTCAACTTGTGTTTGTTTGCAAAAGTGGTTTGAATTTGCTACCCTCAAGTGGGCTTAAAAGATGCGGATTTGCCACCAAATATAGTGGGCTTAAAACATGATTTTGCCACAACAAAGTGGGCTTAAAACACACATTCGTTGAATTGTTCCAATTCAAACAACAAGACTTCATCCACAGGCATTCATGCAGTTTAGCATTTAAGCACATAGCCCCATGGTGAGCATGCTAAACATGGCAACATAGCAATCACACTCATGCAAGGTATGCTAAAGCATAAAACTTACCTAGTACTCCAAGCCAAAATAGAAACTAATTGGAAAGATGAATGATCCTAGCTTTACAAGATGCCTAATGCAACACACGCAATAATGCAATTAATAGGCTCAACTACTAATATGGCATATGAATCAATTTAAACAACATGCTATTAAAACACGTATTCAAAGAAGTATTGAAATTGCAATGCAGTTTGAATGATGCGCCGAGCCTCGGTGCATGCAGTACGAGATGAATGTATGCAAGCATGTGGTATGCTAATCAAAACATGTCCCTAATCTAACCATCGAAAGCGATTAAATGAAATGGAGAAAGACGTGAGGTTTGAAGACATACACGCATGCACACATATTACAACATTATGCCCTCGCGAAGGAGGGTCTGAATGAATAAACACTAACTAACTAGCTAATCAAGCTAAGCTAAGCAAATTATTACAAAACTTGAATAAATAGTTAAATTAATTAACTAATTTATTACAACACTATCCATTATACTAATGAAACTATTAAAATAATCAAACGCATTCGATGTAAGCGCCAAGGAAGATGGATGGAGGTTGCATGCGCATCGCCTGAAAGTTGCTCTGTCTGCCCTAGACTGCCTCTATTTCACCTTCAACCACTGCCTCTGTTTCTACAAAACTGCTCTACTAGCCATACACCAATGGTCGGCTGTGCATTACTGATGGCTGGCCAGGCCCACAAAGGGCCAGTTGTGCATTGATTTGGTGCAAACTCTGTTTCTATGTTCTGAGGTGAAATCAATGCAAATAGAGCATTTTCAAGCTCTATTTGTCCTTCCACCCTTCTCCGTCACAAGAGGGCCTCAAGAGAAGAATGGAATCATTCCTAAAGACGTCAATGAGCAATTGATTACTTGATGCTTTAGGACATGATTTTGGACAAAATCAATAAATGTAATGCAAATGGACCACCCTTCCCTTTTTGTCATGAAATGAACTCAAAGAAGGGAAGTTGAAACACCTCAAGGACATCAAAAACACCATGAATTGATGCATGATGGCACTTGACATAAGAATCTTGGCACAACATCCGGCCAAGTTCAAGCTTTTCAAGCCATTTTCTTTAAGTGTATTGAACCAAATTTTAAACCAATTTTATTCGGCCTTGTTATTCATTAGTCCATTTGTCCAAATATGATGTTAAGAGTCCTCTAAACAAGAAATAACATCAAACGAGAGGTCTCTCTAAAACATGAGAGAAAGGCTACTCCGTTGACAATGAATCCCCTAAGAGATTAAGCCATTAAGTGTAGGCCATTCTTACATGTTTCGAGCAACCTTGATCGGTTGAAATCATTCTCAAATACAAATGATAGATAGTTGATTGATTACTTAGAGTGAGACTCTTAGCATGGAAATAAAGCAAAGTAAAGCTTAGAACAGTACAATATAAGCCACGAATGCAATTTATGAGACAACACATGAACTAACCAAAGCATGGAACAATTTTAAAGGCCATGGAAACCCTAAAACAGCCCCTAAAAGGCTAAAAACAGTGCTGAAATTACACTACAAAAACCAAAAAAAAGAATAAGCAAAAAAAGAGAATTAAAGCTAGTAAGCAAGCCTAAGGAGAGGTGGCTAACCCCTCCACTTTTGAACCTCAAAACCACATACTTTAGCCTTTCAAAACTCTGAAAAATCAATATGAATACCAAGGAAAGAGAGTAAAAAGGAGAAGAGTTTCGGTTATGAAATAAAGGTGTAGAAAGAGCAAGCTCTTTCTACCCTTTTGGTAACCCTTCAAACTCAACTCCAACACCTCAAACAAACTCAAAAACAATCAAAACAACAAGGATGATGGAGTAAAGAACAAAAAAAAAAATGAGAGCAAGGAAAGAGAAAGCAAGCTTATGCCTTTCAAGAAGCGAGATTGCTTTTAGAGTTACAAACTCAAATTCAATGCACTCTCAAGCCTGAATTACACTTCCTCAAGATCAACCAAGGCTTTAGGATGATCAAACAAGGCTGTGTATGGTGTGTAGTAATGATGTAAGGAAACTAGGTGAGCTCAAAGGATGCCTTGTAATGGAAGAAGGAGTCAAGGCTCTCAAAGGTGTATATCTCCCTTCTAGATATTTGTTCAATCCTCAAAACAATCCCAGAGCCTCGGTTTTATAGAATTCAAGTTGAAATGGTGAAAAATATCTTCAAAATGGATAGTTGGTGGCCTCTCACTCAGAACAGTGTTTATCACCATCAAAGGCCGGCTGGCCATTCATAGCCACGGTCGGCCATCACCAATGCACGGCCATGCCTTCATGGCCTCCCCTGTTTTTTTGGTTCAACCTCAGCTCATGAAGGGAAAAGGTCCAAAAATAAGGCTCATAGGTTTCCATAAGGTAAATATTAAAGATATGAGGTTATTTTGGAAGCCTAATTGATTCCAAATCACTGCGAATTCACAATTCAACTTTCATCATCGAGTGCACCGAACCGAGCGTCTGAGTCTCGCGAGCAGCCAAAAGTGGGGTGTCTACAGTGGGTCAGGAAGGGGTCGGGGATTAGGTGGTTTGAGATACTCTCTTTCCATTAGGACTTTTAGTGCGTGGGTTGGGCTCATGTGGAGAGCAGCAAAAGTTCTGAGTTGGGTTCGGGCTGGGTAGGATGTTTGTGGGCTTATACTGGAAAAATGATTAGCAGTCTTGGGATTGGTGGCAACGATATTGATTTTGATGGTTTTGGAAATAGTGCTGCTATTGGCACTATTACTTCTAGTAAATGCCATTTTCACCAGTTCACTTATTCTTGGAAGGATCCCTTTGTTAAACGCACTCTCAATCTGTACTCCCAATTCATGCGAATCTTTAAAAGTGAACAGTGGAGTGACTATTAACTTTTGTAACATATCAGGCTCAAGGTTGTGTACCACTATTCGAACTTGGTCTCTCTCAGAAGGTCGATCTGTCATTTGTGCTGCATTTGCTCTCCACCTTGCAACAAATTCCACAAAAGGTTCTTTCAGATTCTAGTGGTTGCTTTAAGCTCTCGGGTCGTCATTTCAATTTGTGTGTTGTAAGAATACTGTTTGACAAACGCCTCAACCAAGTCTCCCCAGTTCTACTTCACTTTATCCTCCAACTTGGCGTACCAAATAGCTGCTATACCCGATAGTGTTCTTCTATATAGAGAGAGTTTCTAAGGCCTAGTTAGATCGATTGGTTTTAAGACATCCAAGAAAAGCCGAATATGTACCATATGATCTCTAAACCAGTCGAAGCGGTCAGTGTGTGGCATTTTGCACCTGTCTTGGAGCCTTACAGCAGCCTCTATGTACCCATCCTCAATGTCTGGATTGGAGTTGATCCCCTATGTCCTTTCGAACTGCTCTCAAGTTTGGCAATTTTTACCAAGGCTGGGTCGAGATCATTAATATCAAGGAGAAAAAGTCCCTCATTAGGTTGCACCAGGGGTCTAAAAACTCGAGCTTGAGCCAACCCTTCCCGAGGATTTGGACCCTATAAATCTTTAGCTAGTGGAGGTGGGTCAAAGTTCGGTTGGGGGCCTGAGATGGGATGGATAGTAGATGCCCCAGATGGGTGGCGCAATTCAGTGATGGTCTCCTCCTAAGCAGTGATTCTATTGTTCAGCATATCCATGGCCTTTTTAAAAGTTGTCATCAAGGCCACAACTTCTTCTGGACTCCGTGGCATCACAGATCTAGGAGAATCTTTTGTTGGAGAGTTGAGTAGGTGGGCATTGGGAGAGGACTAGTGAGTGCTCTGTGTTGGGGCAACTACCTAGCTCTTCTCCTCCGGACTATTGGCGTGAGAAAGACTAACACTGGCTAGCCTTCAACTAGATCCTTTGTCTTGCAAAGCCTACTAGTGCGAGTCCACAAAACTTGGGGGATATCAGGTCTTTTTGAAGCTATGATTTATAGGACTACCGAGCAAAAGAAAGAAAATAAAACCAAAAATCAAAAATCAGACAGCACCTTAGCCTAATTTCACTAGAACATATGTGATCATAGCTGAATGACTATACTCCCTATTGAATTCTGCCCCACAAACTGATATAACTAAATCACTGATATTAGGAACCCATGTATAGATCCATTGCATAGCATATAGCAGGTAAAGATAGCATAAACACCTCTATGAGAGAGTAGGGTTACCCTGTTCTAGCTTTGGCATGATCTAGAGTTTTACTATTTTAAACAAGTGGTATCACAATATCCTGAATATGGGAGAGCCTCATGTCCTTATTTTAGAATACTCATTAAGCTTACTACATGCACTAGGCCAATTGGTCAAAAGGGTATCTCAGCATGATTACCTAATATACCTCTCGCACCTAATAGCAAAAAGTGAAAGGAGGATCACACAATGCGATGGTAACCCAGATCCAAGGGTTATGTTCCCAATGTGACATTGCCTACGTCCGACTAGCCTTTTGGCAAGCCTCCGGCAAATCTAGGATATCAGATGGTAAACATAGTGACTTATGAGTAACCATGCAATTGCAATGCAAAGAACATATTTATGTAGATAAAAGTTCACATCATGAAGTTCAAGTCAAGGTCTCTAATATCCCCAACAGAGTCGCTAGAAACTATAGCGGGTTTTTTGTGCTCCTCAGATGGTTTAGTCTCCTTGGATGCAATTCCCTACAATTTGAACTGTCGTGGTTCTGAATCTGGTTTCACAAGTGCAATGTGAAATAGAAAAAACAAATGAGAGTCTAGATACAACAAATCTTAAAAAATTCATTAATCATCAGAGATGCCAAAAATGCACTGCATTGCCAGATTTTAGAGTCACCACCTAATATTTTTGGGAAAATTAAGAAACCCGTGACTTATGCCAAAGGCCACTTGTCCGTTATAACCAAATTTGTCTTGGCTCAGGAACTTAGGTATGAGAGGGGAAGGTCATGAATTGAGCACCCTATTCACCCCATCAAAGATCGGCCTCTACTAAATCACAATGTGAATTTTATTTATATGCTTAGGTTCTGATTATTTAATATACTAACATTACTATGTGAAGCAAACAAGTATAGAGCACATCACCTACTTTGGAATGCTTTGATTTCATGCTTTATTGAAAAGAGTTTTTGAATATATGCAACTCAAAGGAAAAGCGAGCTCATATGTACAATGATTAAAGCCATTCCAATATAAGTAAAATAGCCTCTATCCATAGGCATTCATAAAGTTATTTCAAGTAAACAAGTAGCCTTATGGTAGTATGCTCAACATGGTAACACAAACACACATATGATATGCTAAAGCAAAAATGCTCTCCTAGTACTCAACCAGGGCAAGCCAAAGAAAAGAAGATAGTTAGAAAAAAATGCTTGATCCTAATATGCAAAATGGCTAATGCAATGCATACAAAATGCAACTACTACATTCAGCTACTAATATGACATGTTAATCAACTCAAAGCATGAGCTAGCGCACATAATCAAGTAGGAAATGGTAACGACATCAAGTATAATGAGCCGAACCTTAATGCATGCAAAAATGGATATGAAGCACGAGAATGATAAAGGAAAATATGATGCTCTGTACAACCACGATAAGCATGTAAGTAAAAAGGAGAAAGAAATGGAGGTTGGAAGACATACATCAAGTGTTACAAATTTTCCCTCTTCCAGGAGACTCTGAATATCCTAAATAACTAATTATTACAAACACCAATGAATTAACTAGTCAACTAATTATTACAAATATGAATCTCAAAGTGACTAATCAAACAGAATTGAATGAGAGGCGAGGAATCACCATTGCCATACAAACGAATTGGTCGGCCTGCTTGATTAGATGGTCGGCCGTATAGAAGAATGGCCAGTCGGCCATTCTTTCTTGGGAAAAACCTATTGCAACAGAATTGGAACAAAACAAAACAGAGGGTTTCTAAAGGATGTTTATCCTTCCTGCTCCCTCATGTCATGAAAATTTTCAAGGAGGGAATAGGTTTGCTTCACAAATCATCAAACATCCTAAAGGTATTTAGATGATGAGTCATGAAGTAACAGGATGAAATATTCAATAGATACAAAACTAAGGCTAATTAAGAGGTATTCAAAGAAATGGTTGAAACCTACGATATCTCATAGAAAATAAGCGTAAGTGAGTACTTAAATTTAGAGAGAGAGTAGGTTTAAAGAAAGCCATGTTTGAAAGAGAAGCTTGTTAATAAGAGATTACATCATTAAGGAAAGCAATTAGAGACTCTTTTTCCTACTCATGGAAAATGGATTGAAATCCATTTCCATGCTTCAAAAGGAACTAGAAAAAAGTCTCTAATACTTCCAATGAAAGAGCTCTCATATGGCTTCAATGCAAAATCAAAGCAAGACTAAGCAAATGAATGAAAGCTATGAAAAGTTGTTGTGTGCTCATCTTCCTACTCATGGAATAAGGATGAGACATCCAATTCCATGCTTCAAAGATGGAACTAGAAGAGAGCTTACAATAACTTTCATGCAGAAAATAGAGGAAATCAAAAATCAAGCTAACTAGTTAAATCTTTAAACATACAACTCATCAAAAATTGTTGATAACTCCTTCTTTATTCATAGAACAAGGATAAGACATCCATTTCCATGTTTCAAAAATGACCGAGAGGAGAGTTTTTCAACACTTTTGACACAAAAGCTACTACCTAGCTTCAAGGTAGACAACAACAATATGAAAGCAAGAAATTTATAGCTAGTTAATCAAACTTGTGGCGGGGTGGCTAAGCTTTAATCCTCCCATGACCATAAGGTTCCAATATACATAGAAAAACCAAAGTAAAATGATCAACTCAAACACATTGGCTCCTATATCCTAAACGCACCAAATCTGTGAGGACTATTACACTATTACAACAATGCAAATATAATATTCAAAGCATAGAAAGTAAAAGTACGGGTTTTAGGGAGGACGAGGACCCTTTAGAAGCCCATATTCAATTCATATCACACAAAACCAATCTAAAATAGTGTAAAAAGTGTAGGAATTTAACCAAATAAAATGAAGAAAAAGTGAAAAAGAATGAAAGAAAACAAAGGGTGTACAACAAGTAAGCTAGCCAATGGAAGGGTGGCTAGCCCTTCCACCTTTAATAAAGTTTTAATCACATTTTAACCCCAAAATAACTCTTAAAATCAGTATCTGTTGACAAGGAATGAAGAGTAAAAGAGTAAAAGAGTAAAAGAAAAGGTGATGAAAAGAGTTCAAAGTTTAACCCCTTGGAAAGAGAAAGAGCTTCTTAGTTAGCAAATTTCAATCCAAACACCCTCAAGTATCTGAAATCATGTTCAAAACTTTAGCAAAAAGCTTCAAGTTTGAGTTTCAATGGTATATCTATAGTGTATCTATTTTAAATATCAAGAGCAAGAGCTTTGAAGAGACTCATAGGCTTTTAAAATAATTCTCTAACTCTAAATTCTGAAAGGAGATGGTCTATTTATAGATTTTCAACAGCCTTTGAACGAAAATATCTTCAAAAATAGACAAGTGGCCAAATCCCGTGCATAGGAACAACCTGTGCTGTAGATACAAATTATGTACTGAACATGACCAGCCGGCCAATCAATTGTACGACCAGCCAAAGAAAGTTGGTCTGCTGCTCTCTAAGTGGTCAGGGAAGAGAAAAAAGAAGGTTTTGGTCAAAATGTGGTGTAAGGTTTAGTTTTAAAGCTTCAAACTGAATTCTTTTGTTGAAGATTTGAGAGATTGCACAGCTTAACGTTTCGTCATCGAGTGAGGGTTCAAGTCTTAAGATAGGTCCAAATGGGGTATCTACACCAGTGGACACATCATCTGATCAACAAGAATAGGTTAGCCTGAATTGAAGGGAGAAACATGCATTTCTAAGGATTTCATCCTTCCCATTTACTTCCACTATGTTCTTCGCTCTGTTTGTTTGAACGAATACAACGCTTTGTCCTTAAAAATATAAGCATCAGAACGTTATGGTAATATCTGGAGTTGCACCACTAAAACTCATTTTGAAAGTGGTTTCCTTTTTGGTTGAAAAACATTTTGTCCAAAATAGTTTGTTGGAAGGTTTAAAGCTCGTTCCTTAGAACTTTTGCCATGGAACTTGCAAGGATTAACATCTCTCATTTACATCATTGGAAATTTAAAAGGGAGCGCCCAAGTCTCAAGGCTAGTGAAAAATGGGGTGTCTGCAATTGCCCCACTTTGACAAAGCTCGATGTGTCATTTCATGATGTGAATGAATATCAAAGCCTGAAGATGACTTTTTTTGACGAGGCCACAAGACTTGGGCAAACAAACAAAATACAGATAAAACTTGGTTGAACCCGAGGGTTGATTACATTTCTCTTTGCAATGAATCAAACTAACGTAGTTCAGGGGCCGAGTGCAAATGCCATACTCAACATACATTTGAAAAGGTGGGCTTATGTAGCACGCACTGCCATGATTTGTTAATTGGGCTTACATGTACCACGCAACCGGAGTTTGATGATGCGAATGCCACGGAAGGTGATGAGGTGGAACAATAGATAAAGTTGCAAAGATGGCAAAAAAAAGAGGAAGGCCTCATGTAAATGGCATGCAAAGTAAGCTAACAATTGCGGAAAATGTGACGAATAATGCACAACACAAGCAAGCATGAAATGTATGAAAGAAATACAGCACCTACCCGGGCCATGGCACGAGAGGGAAAGGAAAAAAGATAGTCACAACCAAAGCTGCATATGACTGGCAGTCATGACAACAAGGAACTCCACAGTACACTCTAAACATGCCACAACATAAAGGAAGAAAAGATGGTGTTAACCGCTAACCCGCTCAGGGGGCGGTATTAATCGAGGATGGTGTTAACCACCAACCCCATAGGGTGCAATATTAACCGAGGGTGGTGTTAACCGTGAACCTTGCAGGGGCAATATTAACTGAAGGTAGTGTTAACTGCCAATCCCACAGGGGACGGTATTAACCGGAGAGTGGTGTTAACCGCCAACCCCACAGGGGGTGATATTAACCGAGGGTGGTGTTAACTGCCAACACGCAAAGGGTGGTGTTACCAACCCCACAGGGGGCAATATTAACCGTGGGTGGTGTTAACGGCCAAACTAGCAGAGGGCGGTATTAACTAGAAGGTGATGTTAACCACCAACCCCGCAAGAGGCAATATTAACCGAGGGTTTACACCTTCAACACTTAGCACGTGTGGTGGACGATTGCAACAATAGAAGCATTACACTGTAGACATGAAAAACACAACAAAGACAGGGACAAGCCTTCCTCTCCGCGGGTTCTGTTAGATAATCCCACCTTAGCACAAAGTAGTGATGACAACCATACATCTCTGAGTAACTACTGCACACTTCTGAACATCTTTCTTCAAATATACTATTGATGCTCAATTGGCCGACTAAAAAATTGCTTAGCTAAATAAAGGATTGGTATACTGTTGATTTTCCATCAGAGAGCTCGTGGTATGACTGGATGTGCAGCAGGGCTGCAGCAGACATTGCTTGGCATTGCCCCTGGCTAGACTCGCCTCCAATGACATACAGTATGTTCCGCCAACCGAATGTGCACTTGATCGGCCTAACACACTACGTCTTCTACTAGCCTTTTCGATTCTAGTAATCAGAGTTGCTCTACTGATGAGATTGGGTATCCAGCTTCATTTATGCTCCAGACTAGACAAGTTCCTCAGTATACAACTACCAGGAGAATAAGGGAGCTCTTGGTTCTTGTCGGAGTTTTTAACTATGCCTTTTCCAATGAGTACATGCTTTGGCTTGAGGAGGAAGCACTAGTGGCCGCATCCTTCGTAGTGGAATCTTTTTATATTAATGCGACGTGAAGGTCACAGACTTTACTCGACTATGTCCCTGATTTAATACTTTGACCTGTAGCTTTTATGATGTAAAATAATTTAATTAATATCGGAGTTAGCTAAACATGTTTGTTCCTCTCTTGTTTTGAAAATATGTGAGAAAGATTATGGGTATTCAAAAATTTCCTCTCAAGTCTGGTGAAATGTTAAAACAAAACCAAACACATTTTCACAAACAACCACTACTTAACCTTTCTAAAATCAGCCCTTGAAACTGCGCAACGTTGAATCAATTCTCTGGATAGGACTTTTTGTATTGCTCCTACCATTGTGTCACCAATCGGTTCTGCCTTGCAACCTTGTTTACCACAGAAAAGACAAGCCTAGATCTAAATTAGAGTAAGAAAAGAAATGAATTAACTGATCATGGACAAGACAACCAATCTAAAAAACGGTTGGGGTGGAACTTCGGAATGAAGTTGCCTACATATCCTAAGAATGGGAATTAGGCTTTACGTAGTTCACAGTTAGGGTTTAATTAAGTAATTACTCTCTCATATTGAGCTCTAATTTTTGCCAAAGCCGCCCTTTTGGGTTTTCAACCTTGCAAGCTCCACTTTATTTATTTTCCTTTTTCATGCTCAAACTTTTGCCAGGATCTCCCTTTCAAGTTTTCGGTCTAGCGAGCATCTCAAGGATAATATTTCTTTAACTTGTCCATATTGATCAGCTGTGAAAACTCCAATCCATCCAAATCCATCAGAATAACTACTCCTCATGACCAAATTGACTTAATGATGTAAAGACCAGTCTAATTGCGCTTGAACTTGCCCTATGATCGTAAATTGCAACCCGGTTGTCCTTTAACACTGGATCACCCTCATTTAGATTCCTAGACTTGACCTTATTGTTGAATGCTCGACCAATCCTGCGCTGGTATCACTGTACATGGTATAGTGCTTTCAACCTTTTTTCATCAAATAACATTAGTTCTTCAAAGCGACTCTGTTGCCAATCAGCCTCTATTATCTGACATTCAGCCATAATCCTTAACAAAGGTACCCCTTCCTCAATCGGGAGCATTGCCTCCATTCCATAGACCAGAGAATAAGGGGTTGCCCTAGTAGATGTTCAGATCGAGGTCCTGTAGCCCCATAACGCGAAAGGCAGCTTATTCGACCAATCTTTGTATGTTTCCACCATCTTTCATAAGATGTTCTTGACATTTTTGTATGCGACTTTAACGGCTCCACTGGTTTGTAGCCTATAGGTTCATGACTTGGGAGAGGCCACATTATATTTCTCGAGCATATCAATCACTTCTCCCTTGAAGTGCGAACCATTGTCCGAAATAATCTAGTTTGGAACCCTGTACCTATAAATGATGTTGTTTATGATGAACTTGGCCACATGTTATCGCCTCAATGACGTCGATTCTCCAAACTAAAAATGACCATAGCGAAGTCATGTTGTACAATTTTGATGGCGGGATATTCATGCAATTGACATGAATCGAACACTTGTGGCATTGTCGAACAAAGATGCCAATCATTTTCCATAGTCAACCAGTAATATCGTTGTCCGAAGATTTTCCTTGCTAGCATTATACTATTTATATAAGCCCCACATTCCCCTCCACGGACAGCTTCCATGATGTGCTTTGTCTCGTCTTCTTCCACACACAGGTTATGCATTTCTAGATGACCCTTTATGTACAACTTATCTCCACAGATGATGAATTGAGTGGCCAAATGTCGTATCCCCCTTTTGCCCTTAGCATTTGCCCCTTGTGGGTATACTTTTTTTTCTAGAAAGTTCCAAACATCAAAGTACCAAGGACCCTCATCTTGGGCGTCTTCTGTGACAACAATCATCTTGTATGTCGGTTTGTATCTCTACTTTATGATAATCGAACGCATCCTTACCCCAATCGGTATGTCCACCATTCAAACTAAGGTTGCTAAAGCATCAGTGAACCTATTGTTCTCCCTTACTAAGTGTGTAAATGTCAATCATTTGAACCTCGGAATTAGTGTATCCAGGGTCTAATGGTAGACTTTCATTTTTTCTTCCTTCATTTTCCAATCCACATTGGCTTAAGACACAACCAGGTTCGAATCTCCAATCACATTGCCCTTAGTTCCAAGGAAGCTTCTAGTCCAGCTATGTATGCCTCAAACTCTGCCTGATTGTTGGATATCTTAAATCGAAGCTTGAAGGCCGAAGGCATATGGGAATCATCAGGTGCTATGAGTTACACTCATATCCCATATCCATACTGATTGGCAGCTCCGTCGAAATACAGTTTCCAATTTTCTTCTTCCAACTGAAGTATCTCTTCATCTGAGAATTCGTACTCCCTGTCCTCTTCTCCATCGATTGGGTGGTTTGCCAAGAACTCTGCTATGGTTCTCCGTTTTAACAGATTTACGAGTGACCTATCGAAGATCAAACTCAGAAAGCAAAAGCAGCCATCAAGCTAGCCCACCGATAACCGCTAGTTTTTTAAAGAGATATTTGATGGGATCTAATCTTGAAACCAGGATTACTGAGTGTGCTACCAAGTAGTGCCTCAACTTTTTGGTGGCTCATACCAAGGCTAGGCAGGACTTTTCCAGAGGGTCATAAAATGTTTCGTATCCTAATATCTTCTTGTTCAGATAGTATATGGCCTTCTCTTCCAATTCTTGCCCTAGCATGCAGCCTATAATAGATTCAATCACTGACAGGTAAAAGATCAATGGTTTCTTTAACTGAGGGAGTAACAACATGGGCGGGTTCTGCAGATATTGCATGATTTGATCGAAAGTGTAATTGCATCGGTCATCCCATTAGAACTTTTTTCCTTTCTTTAATAAGCCAAATAGTGGCTCACAAGTGAAGGCTAATTTAGAAATAAACCTTCTTATGAATTGCAGTTTCTCTAGAAAGCCTCACATCACTTTTTCAGCCGTTGGTGGGGGCATTTCTGAAATGGCTTTGACTTTGGATAGGTCAACCTTGATTCCATGTTGCGTGATTAAAAACCCCAACATCTTTCTTGTAGTCACCCCAAAACTACATTTTTGCGGGTTCAACCTTAACTTCTACTTTCGAGTTCTTTGAAAGAACCTTCTTAATGCTTTTTAGTGGCCTTCTTGTTCCTTGGACTTAAAAATCATATCATCCATATACACTTCAATCTCCTTGTGAATCATGTCATGTAATATGGTGGTTACTACTCTTTGGTAAGTGGCTCCGACATTTTTCAACCAAAATGGCATAACTCGATAGTAGTAAGTCCTCACTAAGTGGTCAATGCCATCTTTTTTTCTGTCCTCATGTGCCATAGAGATTTGATTCTACCCTGAAAACCCATCCATGAACAAAAGCAAGGCATGAGTGAAGTCTACCAATTCATCAATGTGTAGCAGCGGGAAATCACCTTTAGGGCTAGTCTTGTTCAAATCCTAAAAATCAACACAAACTTGAATTATTCCATCCTTCTTTGGAACTGGTACGATATTTCCAAACCATGCCTGATATTCTGACACAATCAAGAATCCAACATTGAGCTGTTTAGTAACCTCTTCCTTAATCTTCAATGGCCAGTCTGGTCGAATTCTACGGAGTTTCTACTTCATAGGTTTGGCTAGGAGATCAATAGGGATCCTGTGCTGGACAATCTCGGGATCGATTCTAGGCATGTCTTCATAGGACCATGCAAAAACATCTTTAAATTCTTCTAACAAAGTGACTAATTGCTTGCATTCCTCTAAAGACAACATGAAACCAATTTGGACCAAGTGGGGATCCTTTTTAGTATCTACATTAATCGGAACAATCTCATCCATTAAATATTTTTGGGTTCCAACCAAGGCTGAGTTGCATCCTTCATACACAGATTGATGCTCTCCGGAATATAGACTTTAGGTTTGGATCAATGGAAAGGGGTGATGTGTATGTTAGGGTCAAAGGCGGGATATAGTGTATGGATAAGGTTAAGACATGGAGGTGGTGGAACTCGATCATGGGTAGGCAAAGGGTTGGTAGTGACATTCTGCTTTTGTGGCGAGGCTTGTGGGGTTACTACGATTTTTTGGCCTTTAAGGTCTTGGATCTCATGGCGGAGACGAATGCAATGGTCAGTTTTATGGCCTTGTTGTTGGTGAAAGGAACAATACTTGGATGTATCATGACTAGGTGGAAGTGGGTCAAGAAGATGCCAAGGATCGAGAAGTTTGCAATGGCCTATTTCCATTAGTGTTTTCAGGGCTTGGGTTGGAGTCATATAGATTGGATGGAAATCACAGTTCGAGAAACGGTTCCTATTTTAGGACTGTGGGGTGGCATTGACAAAGGGATTGGTTATTTTTGTGGAGGTGGTGATAGTACTAACTTCCGAAGGTTTCACGGCTGTATTACTATTGCTAATAACATTGGAACCACAGCCAAAAGTCTTTCTTACGGGTTATTTCTCATCTACAATGATCCCCTGTTTCATATCATCTTCAATCTGAACTCCTATTTCATACAGATCTTTGAAGGTAAAGAACGGGAAAACTATCATCTTTTGTAACATCTTTCCATGAATGTTCCATACCACTATCCGAATCTGATCTTTCTCCGAGGGCCTATTGTTCGTCATGGCTACCTTAGCCTTCTATCTTGTTTGAATTCGATGAAGTTTTCCTTTGGCTCTTGACATGTGGCTTCCAAATCCTAGGTGGTCACCTCAATCTGTGTGTTATAGGAGTACTGATCAATGAATTTCTCAACCAATTCCTCCCAATTTTGCTTCACCTTATCCTCTAGTTTGGCATACCAAGTTGCAGCAATTCCCAACCAAGTCCTCCCAAACGAAGACAACTTTTGGCGGCGGGTCAGACCCATAGGTTTCAAAACATCTAAGAATAAACAGATACACGATAGGGTCTCTTGATCTATCAAACCGGTCAATATGTGGCATTTTGAATGTTTTTGATAATTTGACAGCTATCTCTATGTATACATCCTCTATATTAGGAATGGAATTAACCCCTTAGGATTTTTTGAACAACTTCTCTAACTTGGCTATCTTCAGTATGGCTGGATCAAATTCGGCGATATCCACAAAAAAGAGTCCTACCAGAGCTCTAGCAGTAGGTCTCTGGGCCTGTTCTTTTGGTTGACCAATACTTAGGAAATTCTCAATTGGTGGGGGTAGGTCCAGACCTAGATGATTAGCTGGCCATGGATGTGTAGCAGTTGCCTCGGCTATTTGTTACATTCCAGCAATGGCATCACCTTGAGCAGCTACAATATGATTAATAGCATCCGTGGACTGCTGAAGGTTAGCGATCATTTCTATGATATCCAGGAGATTCTGAGTGGTTAAAAGAACTGGGGAATGGCTTATTGAGGTACTGAATAGAGGAGATCTGAGGGGTGACTGACATAAAATCTGTAAAGGCGATCAAGAATGGGACGGGCTCTGAACCAACTATACTTGTTTGACCCTACTTTTGGATACTGAGGGAAGTGACACTAACACTGGCTGACCTTAAACAAGATTTGTGGTTTTGTAGAGCCTACTAGCACTAGTCCACAGGGTTTTAGGGGTGTCAGAACTTTCTGAAGTTATGCTGAACCTACCTAGCAAAAGAAAAAAAAAGTACATTAGATGAAAATTCGATAGCAATTTGGCTCACAACACATATCAAACATGAATCTGGTAGTATTTCGACTCAATCTATATTACTGACCACTGTATATCCCACCAAACTGTTTCTCAATCTAACCATTGATATGAATAACGAGCCCCTATACTAGATCCTATACATAGCATATAGCGAACGACGTGAACCAAAACACCCCTATGGAGGCTTGGGATACACTATCCTAATTTGCAGACAAACTAGGGTTTCACTAGTCAAACAATTAGTATCACTGCATCTTCAAACATGGGAAAGAATCCGGTCATATTTGTGGAAGTTACTACAGTTGAGTATATGAACTAGCTCAATCTGGTTAAAAGGGGTACCGCAGTAAGACACCTGATATACATATCCTACCCAATACCTAAATGAGGGAAGGATCAAATGGTACATTGGCAATCTAGATCTGAGGCTTCTATTTCCATCGTAACAAAGCCCGTGTCCAGCAAGCCATCGGGATGTTAAATGACAAATATAGTGACTTTAAGCACACCATGTATGAAATGCAATGAATATACATATGAAGATAAAATCCATGTTATGAAGTTTGAGTCATGTTCTCTTAATTTCCTCAACAGAGTCGCCAGAAACTATGGGATGCTTTTGGGATTACCAAGCGCGCCTAATAGTTTGGACTCCCGATCTCCTAATCTAGTCTCACTAGTGTAATGTGAAACAAAAAATGAGAGTCTAAATCTGGCTACTTTTATAGAAAATCTATTTTATTGCAAAATATTGCCAGAAATATACTATATCACCAGATTTCAGACTTGCCACTTAATCTTGTAGGGAAATTAGGAAACCCATGACTCGTGCCGAAGGCCACCGTCTGTCATAGCCAAAGTGTCTCAGCTCGGAAACATAAGTATAAGAGGGGAAGGTTATTAATTGCGCACTCCACTCATCCAATCAAAGATCAGCCTCTACTAAGTCATAATGCGGATTTTATAAGTAGTTTAAATCCATATTCTGATTATTATTAACAGTACCATTACTATCTAAGGTATTAAAATATAGATTGTGTTGTAAATTTTGGTTATGCTCTGACTTCATTCATTTTTGAAAAGAGATTTTCTTGGATAAAATCAGCGGCACAAAAAATCATCTACTATCCACTAGTATTCAAATAGATATCTTACTTAAGCACTTAACTCATATTATCGCAATAGATATGGTAAGGAACATGCACATGCAATATGCTAAAGCTCAAAACACCCACCTAGTACGCCAAGGTGAGTCAAAACATATACAATATGTACAGATATGCTTAATCATAACTGCAAGTTTCTAATGCAATACACACTGAGCATGCATCTAGGAGTCCGAATTACTATGATGTAGCATGAGTATCACCACAATATATGAATTTATGAATATATTAATCTTTGAAGATAGTAAATCATATTAATGCGGATTATCCAGATCCAAATGCATGAAAAATTGGATACAATATACGAGCATGATAAAGAAAACATGATGTAATACCAAAAGCGGATAAATACAACGGTTTGAAAGATGTAGGGTTTGAAGATTATTACAACAATGCGAATAAGAAAATGGGAGGGAGAAATTAGTACAACAATGAATCGATACAGCCTAGCTGCAGCTAAATCTAACAAATCATGCTAAATAAAGAAAATAAGCAATCTATGGGCTCCAGAACTACTCAGGGCAGCATTCCTCCAGAAACTATCTATTCTGTTCTTGGGGAAATGACTGGCCCGACACCAGCTGAGCCAGCGAAAGTTGAAAGTGGCCAGCCAAATTCTCCTTTCGGCTAAGAATTAGGATAGTGCAGGATCTCAGGACAGAGGGCAAAGGGAGGCTTCTTGGGGGTTCTCTCATTTTCCATCCCTTCTGATGATAGAGATCACTTGGGGAGGAGATGAATGGACCATAGTCCTTAACGACAACATAAACAGATATATATATATATATAACATATATTTCGCTCAAAGAAACAAATTAAATGGATCAAACTCAAGAACAAATTCAAACCCAAGAAATTGATAGGAAATTACATTTTCTCTTTAGGAATAAAGGCAAGTGAATACCCAAATCCATGCTATTAAGTGGAGAGTATAGATTAAGGCAAATCATTTCTTGGTGGAAGCTTTGCTTACCAAAACAAGGGATTCATTAAACTCATTGAAACTCCTCATCTAGTCATAAAAGAAGGATGACAACACCATTTTCTATGTTCACAAATGATTGAGAAGGGACGTTTCAATTTCATTTAACCCAAAATCTCTTGTTTTACTTTCAAAATACTCAATAAAAAAAGGAACAACTACACTTATCAACACCAAATTCCTTGGATCACTCAACTAACCTCATCAAACAACTCCTAACACTCACTGTCTTTGAGTGAAGAGTTGAAGCACATAGATTAGCAAACTTGAGGGAGATGATTGTGATAACCCAATTTGTATTATAGTTAATTATGCATATGATTATGTGGTTGATATGAATTTGCATGATTAATTATGTGTTTTATGTGATTTTGAATTTGTATCTGTTACTTGTAGGAAAATATGTTGCAATTACAACTTTGAACTGGAAATTGAAAGTCTTAGAGGTGCTAGAAACCAAAACCGACTTCATATCTATGTTTAGCTTGATTTTTAGAGCCTACAGTGAAATTTTATAAAATTACAATTCGTAATGAATTAAGTTTAATTAGCATAAATCCTAGATTAAGCTAACCTAAGGTGATTTAGCCTAAGTTATACATATAGTAAGTTGGTCTTGAGATCATTTTTTTATCGAGAACTCTTGCTAGACAGTTAGAGAGTTAGAGAGAGAGAGAGAGAGAGAGAGAGAGAGAGAGAGAGAGAGAGAGAGAAAGGGGAGAGTTCTAGAATTGAGAAGGAAAGCTAGAGATTGGAAGAGATTCAAGGAAAAATTCCTAGATTTGAGCTAAGGTATAAAAATCTATCTAAGATCTTCATAAATAACTCATCTTTTGTTTGAAATCGAGAGGAAATTGGAGATTTTAACCTATATGAGTTAGGGTTTTGGGTTATGGGATTATCTGAACTAGACTCAAGAAATTAAGCCTTGATCTCTTTAACCATGTTTGATTTGAGTTCAATCTTGTGAATAGTTCATGAAATGACCTCTAGCTTGTTCATACAACAAAGAATTGTGCAAGAATCATCCATGTATATGTGTATTGTGAACTTGATCTTATGATTCTTGAAGTATGGAAAAGATAAGACCTTGATTTTGGACCTTCAGCAAGATTGATGTGTTTGAGTTGAAATTACACTTGAATAATGTTAGTCATGTTTTTTAATTAGTTTTGCGTGAATTTGGGCATGGAAATGAGTACGGAAGAATACACTTTGTGCCATTTTTGAATTGTCTAGTTTTGCCCAGACCGCACGTGTGACTGCGAGCTCCATACGAGCGGAACATGAACCAAAATGGGGGGTTGCATTATGCTTGCTCGAGCGGCTAACACTTTTGCACGAGCGGATCATGACCGCTTGAGCAGTGAGACCTTCTGCATGAGCGGACAATAGGAAAAATTCTGTTTCTTTTTGTTGACCTCTCTAACCTTCTGAGTGCATTGTTGACGTTATTTAAACAATCTGAAAAATGAAATGATGATTAGAAACCCATTGAAAAGGGATGTGAATTATTAAAAGAAAAGTGTATGGAATGGAACGTATTATTTATCGAATATGTATGTGTGAAATGCTATATAGGTCGTGTACCGGAGGAAACGTCGCAAGACCAAACACACTGTGAGTAATAATATTGTAAAGATATGTTCTTAATTAATTATTTTGATTCATGAACGATGGTTTTCTAAAATTGTGCTTGATCGAAATGAATGAGTTTCATGTATGTTCTATGACATATGCAAGATGGACATAAAGTCGTTCCATTTATACTACGATGTGCTTGGGCCCGAGGCCGTACTGTACTATATGTTGGCTTGAGGCAATTTTGATAAATGTTGGGCCTGAGGCCATTTTGATATATGTGGGCCCGAGGCCGTTTTGTTATATGTGGGCATGAGGCCATTTTGATATGTTGGACCTGAGGTCATTTTGTATGTTTGGGCCAAGGCCGTTTTGTATAATTGGACCTAAGCTCATTCCGGAATATGTTGAACCCAAGACCACTTGTCAAATTTGAAAATGAAGGAAACTATGGATTGTTTTTACTTTCAAAAACTTATGGTTGTATGTTAAATACTTTCTTTGATTCAGACTCATTTATTAATGTTCAGACTCATTTATCAATCCTTTGCATTGTTATTAATCATTGAGTTTCACCCACTCTATATTATGTATGTATATGTGGGTGATCAGCATATTGATGACCAGCATGGGGCCCAACCTTAGAGTTTGCTTCAGGAATTGTTTTTGTGAACCCAATCGGTCGAGTCTCCAAGATGGAGCTTTTGTTCTTTTGGCTTATATCATGTTATGACTTTTATTTGGTTTTGCTATATTGGTTTTGGATATGTAAATCATAAGTGTGGAGTTTTCTATTGTACATAAGTTTTGCATGGTTATGTAAATGTGTAAATGTGCCATGATAAAAGCAAAGTATATTTTTGAACATATTGGCATAGTTCAATGGACTTTCATCATCGTTATATGCTTCCACTTATGGCCGCATTATTATAATCATTCTTAATGTTTTTGCATGAGGCCGTAGGTAATTAAGTGATTACTGGCCGGTTATGGTCTAAACCTCTAGGGGTGGGTTTGGGTAATGACATAATGGTATCAGAGCACAAGTTAATAACTCACACACTTGTCCATTTGAGCAATAAGGAGTTTAGAAAAGAGTTAGGACCATTTACATTTGTGTTATAAGTGTATGAGTTAAGATGTGAATCCATGATCTTTATGTGAATGTGAGAATACAAGATCTAAATACAAGCGTGCTTTCCTAAGGTTCTTATTGAGTATGAAGTATATGAGAATATATAGGTAAGTATGATTATTAGTTGAGCATGAACATGGAAATTGTGTAACCATGTGTACATTTCTAATCTTAGCGTGAGAAGTAACCTATGTGAGAACCAATGTGAGTATGTGATATGAGTGTGAACCGAAAAAAAAAAAAAAAATTTATGTGAATTTTTGTGTAATATTGCTATTGATATTGAATGTGCAACTTCTGTGAACATAAACATATGAACATGAAACTTATATGATTTACGTGGACCTACATGTGCAACTCTATTATTGATGCATGTTTTATATATATAGCAAAATGATGAAAACAAGGGCGGACGAATTGGAGGAGTCTACCTTCTCTCAACTTGATAGACTAGAAAAATAGTAGAAGAAATGGCAGAGGACTTAAGATAGCAAAAGGTGTTCGATTCTACCTTGATATCTGAGGCCAACATAAACCGATTTCTTAAAGGGAAAAGAAAGAAACAAAGCTCTGATGAGAAAAAAAATTCATGAAGAATAAGAAGCGGAAATCCAAAACATCTATGTGGGATAAATTCAATCAAAGAAAGGATTCAGCACCGATTTGTTCAGAATGTGGGAAAAAAGCACAGAGAGACGTGTTATCGACTCTCCGGGGCTTGTTATAGATGTGGCAAAATAAGTCATAAGGTAAGGGATTGTCCCCGGATTGAAGAAAATGTGAATGGATTCGCTACCTTAGTTTTGTACCAATGGCAAAACCTGTTATGACAAATGGAATTGCTAGCCAAAGTAAAGTGTCCCAGGTACCTTTATTGTTCATGAAAGAATGCTTATGTGTTGATTGATTAGGGACTCGTATATATATACATCTTTGCTCAAAATGTTAATTGATTATGGATATATGTAGATATCTGTACCTTTGTTTGGGATGATTGTTATAGCACTGATTCGCACTCACTAGACCATTGAGGCTATAACGCTACAACTATGTGACTAGATTGGACACCCCATATAATGAACTCCATGTTATGTGTGATTATGTACCTTACTTGGTTAATGTGGACTGGATTATTTGACTGGAATCTTAAAATCGTGAATTTGTGATGATATAACCTACCTGGAATTTCCGTATAACAAATTCTATATTATGTAAGAATTATATGTTATGAACAACTGTGTATCTGTGCATTTACATGTGAACTTATTTGAAGAAAACTATATAGTGTAGGACCTGAGCCACTTTGATATGAACCATTATGATGTATGATCTTGAGAATAAATGAACTTAGAACGATTGTGAGACTTTGCCTGGAATCTCTAGGCGAACTGATTGTAACCCTCAAAACCAAACATACCTTGTTTGAGAATGATGGGATAGAACTTTTATCTAATTTGATTTGATGAGAATCTCTATCTAGTTTGATTTCATTACAGATGAATTACGAATTGTTTACAAACAAATGATTGGGTTATATTATGATAAGGACCGCACGTGGATTGCCAGCAACAGACATGAACACTATTAAGAACCAACATTCAATTATGGAGAAGGTATAGAGGAAGTAGGATATGTGGGCTGACAATTGATTAATTTACCAAATTGCTACTTTTGTGTTACCGTGTTTTGAACCGATGCTATAGGAATTGTTAATCATGAATTATTTGATTATGAACCCTACATTGGAAAAACTTTAACTATCTGGGAGTATACGAATTTATACTTTTTGTACTTAACTCAGTATTAGCATACCTTATCATTGATACTATGAGGATATGAGAATTGTGCATGTCATGTGATTGATTGTTTCAATGTCATCCTTACTATGTGTGAATAGGGGGAGATCGGAACTCCACTTTTGTAGCCAACTATCTGTATGAATGACCTCATCATTAGAATTCTTGATGAACATCATAGAAGGAATATTCTTACTTACTAATGCTATAAACCTATATGGATAGGTCTCTCAGGAGACATAGTAACTACCACATATGAATAATGGTCAATTTAAAAGTATGTAAGGTTCTGCTTTGATTTGTATGTTGTTGGGTGCGAATCATCATCGGATACTTGCAACAACAACAACAACAACAACAACAAATAAAAAAATAAAAAAATAAAAAAAAATAAAAAATAAAAATAAAAGAGACCAGTGAATTCTGGAAGACATAATTCTATTCTGACTTTGATATGTTTCTGTTCTGGAACTGATATGTCTTTGTTTTAGGATTACCTTTACTAATTGTGAGTAGGATGCCTATATAAAATTGGAACCATTATTCTGTACGGATATCTTTTATTATCTGGAATTTTTTTTTCCATAAATTGACATATGAAACTTTATCTGGGGATATTGCACTAATACCTTGGCCATGAACTGATATGATGTAATTTTGAGGGAAACAAATGAACCTTGTACATACTATAGTGAAAAGACTTTGACCTCCGGAGCTGATGACCCTTCTTTAGAAATAATAAACTAGTTCTCCACTTTATATCAGGTTGTTAACACGTGCTTATGGAGTGCAAAGGAACATATGGCAAGAGAATTAAAGGCCAAAACTATGGTAATGTGGCATGGAATACCTAACGATAAAATTGTCCCTATGGTAAAAGTCGAATGGAAGGAACATTACGGGAAAGAAGCCACTTGGGAACGGGAAGAAGAAACAAAGCAACAGTATCCATAATTGTTTTCAAATTGAGGTAAACAAGTTTGGAGGACCAACCTTCCTAAAGGAGGGAAGACTATGATAACCCAACCCGTATTATGCTTAATTATGCATGTGATTATGTGCTTGATATGAATTTTCATAATTAATTATGTGTTTTATGTGATTTTGAATTTGTATCTGTTACTTGTAGGAAAATCTATTACAATTACAACTTTGAACTGAAAATTGAAAGCCTTAGAGCCGCCAAAAACCAAAACCGACTTCATATTTGTGTTTAGCATGATTTTTAGAGCACATTGTGAAATTTTGTAAAATTACGATTCTTAATGAATTAATTGAGTTTAATTAGCATAAATCCTAGATTAAGCTAACCTAAGTTAATTTAGCCTACGTTATACATATAGTAAGTTGGTATTGAGATCATCTTTTACTAAGACCTCTTACTACAGAGAGAGAGAGAGAGAGAGAGAGAGAGAGAGAGAGAGAATTGAGAAGGAAAGCTAGAGATTGGAAGAGATTCAAGGGAAAATTCCTAGATTTGAGCTAAAGTATGAAAATCTATCTAAGATCCTTGTAAATAACTCATCTTTTGTTTGAAATCAAGAGGAAATTGGAAATTTTAACCTATATGAGTGAGGGTTTTGGGTTGTTGGATTATTTGAACTAAACTTAAGAATTGAGCCTTGATCTCTTTAACCTTGTTTGATTTGAGTTCAATCTTGTAAATACTTTATGAAATGAGCTCTAGCTTGTTCATACAACAAAGAATTGTGTAAGAATCTTCCACGTATATGTGTATTGTGAACTTGATCTTATGATTCTTGAGTTATGGAAAAGATGAGATCTTGATTTTGGACCTTAAGCAAGATTGATGTGTTTAAGTTAAAATTACACTTGAATAATGTTAGTTCATTATGTTTTTGAATTAGTTTTGCATGAATTTGGGCTTGGAAATGAGTATGAAAGAATACACTTTGTGCCATTTTCGAATTGTCTGGTTTTACCCAAACCGCTCATGCAGTTGTGAGCTCTACACAAACGGAACATGAACCAAAATGGGGGGTTGCATTATGCTCGCTCGAGCGGTGAGACCTTCCATACGAGCAGACAACAAGGGAAATTCTATTTCTTTTTTTCGTTGACCTCTCTGACCTTCTGAGCGCATTGTTGACCTTATTTAAACACTCTGGAAAATGAAATGATGATTATAAACCCATTGAAAAAGGATGTAAATTATTAAAAGAAAAGTGTATAAATGGAATGTATTATTTATCGAATGTGTATGTGTGAAATGTTGTGTAGGTCGTGTGGCAAAGGAAATGCCGCAAGACCAAATGCATTCTCAGAAATAATATTGTAAAGATATGTTCTTAATTAATTATTTTGATCCATGAACGGTGGTTTTTTGAATTGTGCTTGATCGAAATGAATGAGTTTCATGCATGTTCTATAACATATGTAATGTGGACCTAAAATCGTTCCATTTATACTATGATATGCTTGGGCCCGAGGCCGTTTTGTACTATATTTAGGCCTGAGGCCATTCCCATAAATGTTGGGCACGAGGCTGTTTTGATATATTGCCCGGAGGCCGTTTTGATATATTTGACCCGAGGTCATTTTGTATGTTTGGGCCCGAGGCCGTTTTATATAATTGGACTTCAGCTCGTTCCGGAACATGTTGAACCCAAGACCACTTGTCAAATTTGAATACGAAGGAAACTATGGATCGTTTTTACTTCCTAAAACTTATGGTCATATGTTAAATATTTCCTTGATTCAAACTCATTTATTAATCTTCAGACTCATTTATCAATCCTTTATATTGTCATTACTCATTGAGCTTCGCTCACTCTATATTATATCTGTATATGTAGGTGATCAGCATATTGATGACCAGCATAGAGCCCAACCTTAGAGTTTGCTTCAAGAATTGTTTTTGTGAACCCGATCGGTCGAATCTCTGAGATGGAAATTTTGTTCTTTTGGCTCATATCATGTTATGACTTTTATTTGGTTTTGCTATAATAGTTTTGGATATGTAAACCATAAGTGTGGAGTTTACTATTGTACATAAGTTTTTCATGTTTATGTAAATGTGTGAATGTGCTATGATAAAAGCAAAGTTTTTTTTTTTGAACATACTAGTACAGCTCAATGGATTTTCATCATTATTATATGCTTCCGCTTATGGCCCCATTATTATAATCGTTCTGTATGTTTTGTATGAGGTCGTAGGTAATCAATTGATTACTGGACGGTTATGGTCTGAACCTCTAGGGACGGGTTTGGGTCATGACAATGATAGATGAAGATAAGTGGTGTAATAGGGAGAAGAATTATTCAACTTATTGAACTTGTGAATGGATGGCTAAAACTACCCCCAAGCACATCCAAAAGGGCTCAAAGTTCACAAGAATGAGATATTTGAAGCTAATTAGAAAAGCAAAGAAACAAGGAAAAGAATATCAACTCAATAGATGGATGGCTAAGGCTACTCCCTCCAGATCCATGAGGACTTACAACAATTACATAATTGAAAACAAAAGTTAGAATTAAGGAAAAAGTAGAAAGAAGATGATCCAAGAGACCAAGGAATCGCATCTTGAAGAGGATGAGTCTTGTTAGCATACCACGTATCATCAGGGGTATCGGCTTTCCACCCTTCGTCAGTGTACGTATGACTTAGGTCACTATCTTCCCACCACTTCCCTACAGTCATGGCCGGGATTTTATCAGGTTCTACTTGGAGCATGTTCACATCATGCCACCCGTTATCATACCACTCCTCTTCCATAATAGTTTTGGTTTCTACATTCCCGTACTTCTTGAGCTTTCTTGCTATTCTTTTCCTATCACTAGGATCCCACTCATGCTTTCCTGTGCTTTGGACATCTACCGTTATTGGCTCGGTCTCTGCTTTTCCTTTTCCTTTTCCTTGCTCTGGGGTTATCTTTCTCTAGATTTATTTTATCCATTCCAGTTAGAATTGCTCCAACGCTTGTTCCTTCTCAGTCAACGGTACGGCCTCAACCTTGCTACTATCACCAACTTCCTTTTCTTTCACAGTCTCTCTCACATGCTCCTCCACATCTCATTCCTCTCCACTCAACCACCATTTGCTAGTTTCGGGTTGGCTTAGATCCCACCACCCAATTTGTACACTGCCCATATCTTCTTCTTCAAAGAAGTAAAGGTTCTCAGATCTTCCTCTGGGTCGGCCAGGTTCTTTTCTATATCTGCCAAATCATTTAGGCCTTGTTCAGGCCAATCATTCTCATTTTTCCCTAGTTCATCTTCCCCAATAGCGTTGATTTAAGGAAGTCTGCCAGTATAACTACTGGCTTTGGCTGATCAACAGCCACAATGTACAAACTGGGGTCATACTCTTCTGCAAGTGAGGCCCCCTTCTCTATGACTTGGGTGTCCGAAAACCTTGTTTCTAGTGCATTATTCTTCTTCTTCGCCTCTACTGCCACAGGCCTGGGTTGGGTTTTGGGTGTTATGTCCATCATGCACATGTCCGTGCTTTCCAGAATAACCACCTCTAGCTTAGGTAGATAGGATGGGGTAATATATGCACTAGGGTTAAAAGAGGGTGGTAATGTACAGATTTGGTTAATGTTTCTAGATTGGGGGGACTTGGTTATGAGCAGGAAGTGGATTGGGGGTTACGTTTGGTTTTGCCGGTGGAGCAATGATTTTATTGTCAATAAGATCCTAGATCTCATGACACAAGCGGTAGCAACGATCAGTAGGGTGACCGTGTTGCTGAAAAATGCAATACTGGATAGGGTCATGTCTAGGTGGTAGTGGGTCGGGGACAGGTCGTGGATCAAGGGGTTTGAGATGTCATTTTTCCAATAATAGTTTAAGGGCACGGGCTGGGCTCATATAGAGGGAGGTAAAGGTTCTTTGGTTTCCGCTCAGACCGATGGGTTATGAGGGTTGTCATGTTGTTATGGCAAAGGGATAAGCCATTTTGGCCATTATGACAACAGTACTAACATCTACAGGCCATGGAATAGTGTTATTACCAGCATTGGTATTCTTGGTGAATGACCTTCTTACAGGTTCGCTAGTTCTTCGGATGATGCCTTTCTTGAATGTACTTTCAATTTGGACTCCCAACTCATGTAGCAAAGCAAACGTGACAACGGTGCCACTATCATTCTCTGCAGTATATCTGGCTCGAGATTCTGGACCACTAGCTGGACTTGCTCCCTTTCAGAGGGTCTATTTGTCATCTAGGCTTTCTTTGATCTCTATCTGGTGACAAAATCAATGAAGGGTTCTTTGGGTTTCTGCATAGTTGCTTCTAGCTCACTGATGGTTACCTCTATCTGAGTGTTATATGAGCACTGGTTGACAAACCCCTCAAACAGCTCCTAGTTTTGCTTCATAGAATCCTCCAATTTTGCGTACCAGATAGCTGCCACATCGGACAGAGTTCTCCCAAACAACAATAATTTTTTAGCCCAAGAGAGACCCATTGGCCTCAGAACATCTGAAAACAGGTGAACATGCACAATCGGATCCCCACTTCCATCGAATTTGTCGATGTTAGGCATCTTAAACTTCTCCGGTAATCTGATCGAATCCTCAGTGTACCTATCTTCAATATCCAGAATAGAATTGAAGCCTTAGGACTTTTTCAACGCTTTCTCAAACCTGGCAATCTTGATCATGGCCGGATCTATATCATTGATGTCAAATGGAAGGAGTCCCACAAGGGGCCATGCCAGAAGCCTGTAAGCCAGAGCCGATGGAAACATCTCCCGGAAATCTAGGACTTGGGAAATTTCCACTATTGGAGGTGGATCAAGATTCGGCTGAGCAGCCATGATTAGATGGATAGTGGATGTGGATGCCCCAGATGGGCGTCGTAAATTAGCGATGATTTCATCCTGTGCAGCCATCCTTTGATTCAGGGTATCCATGGTTCTTTGAAAAGTTACCATCATGATAGCAAATTCTTCTGTGTTCTGTGCCATTGCTGGTTTAGGTGAGTTAGATGCTGGTAAACTGATTTGGTGAGAATGAACAGGTGTTTGCAAAGTGCTTTGTACTGGTGCTGCTGACTGTCTGTTTTTTCTTCGTCGAACAATTAGTGGAAATGAGATTAACACTAGCTGACCGCTAACAAGGTCTTGAGTTTTGCAAAGTCTGCCAGAACGAGTCCAGACAACTTGGGTGATATCAAGTCTATCTAAAGTTATGATTGTAAACTAGCTTGCAAAAAAAAGAAGAAACGCAATCAAAATCGGACATCACTTCAGCCCAATTTGCAGCAGATAAAATCATATAGTTGAAGAACTGTGAATCCCACTAAACTCTATTTCCAAACTGATATCAACCACTGATATGAACATTCATGTATAGTTTCAATGTAAAAGCACATATCAAGAAAAAGAACCAAAACACCCTTATGATGGGGTTGGGTTACCTTGTCCAAGATTTTGACATGATCTAGGCTGCACCACTTCAAGCAATTAGTTTCATAATATCCTGTACATAGGTGAGCATCCTGTCCTAATTTGGAAAAGTCGCTATGGCTTCACTATATGCAACTAGGCCAAATGGTCAAAAGGGGTACCTCGGCAAGATTACCTAATATACCTCTCATACCAAACACTGAGAAGTGAAAGGAGTATCAAGCGGTACAGCGGTAATCTAGATCCAAACGTTGTGTCTCCAACATGGCAGAGCCCACAACCGGTCAGCCTTTTGGGAAGTTTTTGGGCAAACCTCCGGCAAACTATCCAGGAATAGCCAATGGAAAACACAGTGACTTAAAGTAACCATGCAAATGCAATGCAAAGAATATATAAGTGTAGATAAAATTTCACATCATAAAGTTCAAGTCAAGTTCTCTAAATTCCTAGTGGAATCGTCAAAAACTGTAACTTACCTTTCGTGCTCCTTTTGGATACGATTAGCCCTACAGTTTGAACTCCAATGGTTCTGAATCTGGTTTCACAAGTGCAATGTGAAATAGATAAATATAAATGTGTTCAAATCCGGCAAATCTTTTGGACATTTGATTTTGAATAAAAAATGCCAAAAATGGACCGCTTTGCCAGATTTCAGAGTCGCACCTAAACATTTTTGAGAAATTTAGGAAACCTGTGACTCGTGCCAAAGGCCATTAGTCCGTCATCACCAAAGTGTCTCGGCTCGAGAACTTAGGTACGAGAGGGGAAGGTCATGAATTGAGCACCCCACTCACCCGATCAAAGATTGGCCTCTACTAATCACGATGTGATTTTTATTTACATTATAAGCTCTTGTTTCGGTTATTAGGCTCATTTTACTAGGTGATGCACACAAGTATAGACCAATTCACAAAATTTGGAACACATTGATTTCATGTTTGTTTTCAAAATGTGTTTTGAATACATGTTACTTGAAAAAAAAAAAAAAAAGCGAACTTGTTATTACATTAGTCAACTTATTCCAACTTAAGTAAAAAGGCCTTCATCCACCGACATTCAAACTAGTATCACTTAAGCACTTAGCCTCATGGAAAACATGCCGGATATAGCAACATAAACAAGCATGCAAAATGCTAAAGAAATAAACGCTCACCTAGTACTCCAAGGTATGCCGAAAGAAATAACATTGTTAGAAAAAATGCATGATCCTAACGATGCAAAATGACTAACGCAACACATACAAAATGAAACTAATAGGCTCGGCTACTAGCATGGCATGTGATTCAATTTAAGGCATGCAAGAGAGCACGTATTCGAGAAAAGAATTCAAAATTGATATCGGTTAGTATGATGAGCCGAACTCGTAAGTACGCAAAACAAATGGATGCAAGTCATGAAAAATGCGAAGTAAGCATGCTACTCTATGCTACCCATCACAAGCGAGTAAATAAAAGAGAAAAAGAAATGGGGGTTGGAAGACATACACAATTATTACATATTTTGCCCTCATGCAAGGGGGTCCAAATGTCTGGGTGTTCGAATTAAACTAATTATTACAAGCCCAAATGAATACTTAATGGATTGGCTAAGCTAACTACTTTATTACAAATTCAGATGAGTGCTAAATAAATAACTAGCTATCTAATTTATTACAACAAGGATAGCATAACAATAATGATTACAACACTACTAATTACAACAATAACATGAATGGTGCTAGTATAACATTCATACGAACAAGATTAACATGAACGACATTAATAATGCCTAAGGATCGGATGCGCGTCCATGCAGACAGTCTTCAGAAGCTACTATGTCTGCCTCTTTGGGAATCTGCTCTGTTTCACACTCAGTCACTACCCCTTATTTCTCCCAAAATGCTATGTTTACCAAACATTGGAGTCGGCCGGCCCCTAATATGGCTTGGCCAGGCCCAAGAAGATCCGGCCATGCCCTATTTTCTTGCAAAAAATTGTTTTTTCCTCTAGGTGAAAATAGTGCAGACAGATCAACTTTAAACTATGTTTGTCCCTTCTGCTTTTCTCTATCATGAATCTCAAGAGAAGAGTGAAACTGGTTCCAAAAACACCAATAGGCATAAATTGATTACTTGATGGTTGTGAACATGATGAGACAAAAAATCAATGAATGCAATGACACACACTACCCCTCCCTCCTATCATGAGGTTAGTTCAAGGATGGAGGTAGACACACCTCAAGAATCGTCAAACATCATGGATTAATATGTGATGACTCTTGACGCAATGGACTTGGAACAACGTCTAACCAAATCCAACAAATTTTATTAATCTTCTTTATGTTAGTTGAATTGATTTTAAGTCAATTTTATTAGCCTTTTTCAACTTACCTTTCCATTACTTTATCGATTAGTCCAAAAGTGAGATTTAAGTCCACTAAAAGGAGGGAAGTGTCAAACGAGAAGTTATTTTTGGCATGAGAGAGATGTAGTGCCTTGGTAATGAACCTTCGAAGAGATTAAACCATTAAGCATAGCAGAGTCTCTTTCTTAAGCTCAAGCAACACTAGCTTGAAATAACTCTCAAACAAAGAAAACCAAGAAAGGGGAGGGGGTGCAGAAATGATTATGCGAAGTTGATTATCTCAAATGATAGGACTCTTTACATGAAAGAAAGCTATCAACTCAAATGACTTGGTGTCTAAGGCCTAAACAACTGAAGCCATGAGGACTTACAACACAACAAGCAAAGTATTCAAAGCATAAACTAATTAAAGGAATTAAGACAACCCTAAAACAGCCCCTAACATACAAAAAATAGTAGCCAAAAGTATGTTTAAAGAGCACAAAAAGAGCCAAAAACAAAGAGTTACAAAACTAGTAAGCAAGACCAAGGAGAGGTGGCTAACCCCTCCACTTTTGAGTCTTCAAAACCATGTTTTCCAGCCCTTTTAAACTATGAAAATTAGCATGGAAACCAAAGAAAAAAGTGGGAAAACAAAAGGTATGAGCTATAGGATAAGGTGTAAGAAAGGGTGTTAAACCTCTCTACCTTTGGTAGCTCTTTAACCCCAAGTTTCAGCACCTGGAATTTATCCAAAACAATGTATAAACACAAGAAAAAGATAGAAAAAGATGGAAATGAAAGCAAGTAAAAGGGTGCAAGCTTATACCTCTTGAAGAGAGTAAGCCTTGGTTATAAACCAAACTTGATCCTAGAGCACTCTCAAGGTTGAATTATGGTTCTCAAGGCTCAACCAAGGCTCCAAGGTTTAACTCTAAGGGTGTACATGATGTATAGATATAGCTCAAAGAAGATACAATAGCCCAAAGTTAGCTTGCAAAGGAAGAAGGAGCTCTCAAAGATCTTTTACACTCTTGGAAATTTTTCTAAGCCTCAAAACAGAGATATCAGCTCGTATTTATAGGATTTGAGCCAAATAGGTCACAGATATATTCAAAAATACACATCTAGTGGATTTGCACCTAGAACAGTATTTCTCACCCAAAAGGCACGGCCGACCCCAAATGGCCACGGTCGGCCCCAAATGAGGCACGATTGGGCCCAAATGTAGTTTCTCCATTCCTCTGTTTCAGGCTCACTATAAGTTGGCATAGTACTAAAAAATGGATTTTTAAGGAATAGAGGTATAGAAACAGCTTGGGTAGGAAGGTTGAAATCGTTTAGAGCTAAAAACAAGATTCCTTCATTGAGAACTCATGACCTTAACACAATGTAACTTTCATCATCAAGTGCTCATAATAAAGCGCCCAACTCTTGTTGGCGGTCAAAAATGGGGTGTTTACAATTGCCCCTTTTTGACAGAGCTCGATGTCATAAAACAACGCGAGTGAATGTCAAAGCCCAAAGACGACCCATTTGACGAGGTCGTAAGACTTGGGCAAGGAAACAAATGAAAACACAATTGGATAAACCCGAGGGTTGCCTACATATCCCTTTGCAAGGAATCAAACCTACGTAGTTAAGAGGCAAAATCCACAATGACATATAAAATGCGATGCATTTTGAAAATTGGACTTACACGCTACGCCAAACTGGTTACTTTTGAAAACTCATGAGTATACAAGATAATGCAATGAGACAATAAATGACAAAAATGACAGCATAAGAATAAAACAAGCCGCAAGCTTAACTCAGAATAAATCCAACCATGTTTCACACGGAAAGAGTAAGCAAACTACAATTCCAAACACATCTCACATGAGAGGAAGATGAAAGATAAAAACCGAACTACGTCCCATTTAGAAAGGATGTAAGAAAATGTAAGCCAAAGTACCTCTCACGTAGAGAGGGTTAACGAAAATGCAAGCCAAGCTAAGTCTCATGTAGAGAGGGGAAAAGCTCCCATCCAAACTACGTCTCACATAGTGAGGGTGGAGGGTGGTGTGAACAACAAGTGCACCTGATGTTTTTAACCGAGTAGAAACAAAATTCTAAAGCGTCTCACGCGAAAGGAGGAAAGATGGTGTGAACACCAGGTGCACCTGATGTCTTTAATCAAGGAAATCAACTGCCTAGCGTGTCTCACGTGAAAAGAGGAAAGATGGTGTGAACACTAGGTGCACCTGATGTTTTTAACCGAGGAAAACATAACCTAATGCGTCTCATGCGAGAGGAGGAAAGATAGTGTGAACACCAGGCGTACCTAATGTTTTTAATCGAGAAAATCAACTGCCTAACTTGTCTCATGTGAGAAGAGGAAAGATTGTGTGAACATCAGGCCTACCTAATGTTTTTAATCGAGGAAATCAACTGCCTAACGCGTCTCATGTGAGAGGGGGAAATATGGTGTGAACACCAGGCGTACCTGATGTTTTTAACCAAGGAAAACACAACCTAGTGCATCTCACACGAAAGGAGGAAAGATGGTGTGAAACCAGGCGTACCTGATGTTTTCTACAGAGGAAAACACAACCTAACGCGTCTCACACGAAAAGAGGAAAGATGGTGTGAACACCCGGCATACCTGATGTTTTTAACCGAGGAAAACAGAACCTAACATGTTTCATGCGAAAGGAGGAAATTGAATCAACGAAAGAGCAAAGAAATTTTGGAGAACGAAGTTCACGGGGATAACCCAATTCAAGGTGCAAAGTTAAAACGCGAATTTTGATGAAGATTTTAACATGAATTTGACACCCAAAAAAAATGCATGAATCAAAACGATGCTCGAATTAATAATTTAAAATCAATTTTGACAATTTTCCTTTTGAAAGTGGGCTTAATTTGGAATTAACATGCCTCAGAAAAATAATATACAAAAATGAATCCAATTTTCGGAACAATTTATGAAACAAAACAACAAAAGAACAAGAAAGAACAAAACCCTTTTTCCCTTTTCTTCTATTCTCCTATTTATTCTCTCTTTTTTTCTCTCTGTTTTTTTTTTTCTTCTTTCTTTTCTTTCCTTTTCTTCTTTTTTCTCCTTTTTGCTTTGTTTTTTTTTCATTTTTTTCTTCTTTCTTTTCTTTCATTTTCTTCTTTTTTTCTCTTTTTTGCTTGGTTTTCTTTTATGTTTTTTTTCTTTCCTTTTTGCTTTTTTTTTTTGTTTTTTTTTTTTTTTCCTTCTTGAATTAGGGCCACCCAGAGCTGAAATAAAGCTACCTTGTTTTGAAATAAGCAAAACAAACAAATTGAATTACACTTAGGGATGGCCAGGCCTAAATGAAGCATGACCGAGTCTCAATACAGTCGGCTGGATCACGATAGCGGTAGAGGGTAGTTCGGTAAAACTACAACCTGTGGCTACTTTAAGCACTAACCCACCCTCATTCAGCATACACCCAAGCTCGAAAATAGCCCCTCCCTCTCTAGGATTCTCTTTTCTCTAGATTTCCTCTCCCCTCACGTTACTCCATAACCCTTGCGATTTTTTTTTAGTAAAACCCTTTCACTCCTCTATATTTTCAACCGATTAAAATTTGTTTCATTGGAGTTTTGGAGTTTCCCTTGGTTTTTCTTAGATTCTCAAGTATTTTTTTAGGTTTTATACACCCACTCCTCTTTTTTTCCCATTTACTCTTTATTTTCTCTCTCCTAGGATTTCGGTTTTTGGAATTTTCACTCAATCTTACCCACCCCACTCACTTTCTTTACATTTCTTATTTTCTCACATTTTTCCTCATTGTCCCTTTATGGCTAGTGACAAGGTTTCCATCTCGGACCCTGTTGTGGGTATTGGTGCCATCTTAGGTGAGGACATGAAGGCCGAGGATGTTCTCCCTCCTATTCCTGAGCCTAAGTTGCTCCCTTTTGCCGATAGACATTTCGACGCGGCCACCTACCAGCCATGCACACACACCTTGACCCCTAGCGGTATTCTATGATTCGAGGGCCTGATTCCCTGGCCTGATTCTCACCTTGACCCTCATTAGGTTGCACGAAGGGTCTGAAAACCCGAGCTTGAGCCAACCCTTCTCGAGGATCTGGACCTTGCAAATCTTCAGTTGGTGGAGGTGGGTCAAAGTTCAATTGGGGGCCCGGCATTGGATGTGTGGTAGATGCCCGAGATGGGCATTGTATTTCAACATTAGTCTCATCCTGTATGGTAATTCCCTCGTTTAGGGCCGTTATGATGGCCACAACTTCTTCTAGACTCTGAGCCATCACGAGTCTACTGAGTTGGTAATCGAGGAAATGAATGGGTGTAAGTTGAGACCTGACTAAGAAGGATTTTGACCTAGTTATACTTGAAGTATCTGGTTTGGATTAGTCTAAACAGGTTTAACTAGATTAGGCCTTTTTTAAATGGGTTTTTGGGATTGGATGGATTTTTTCAGAGTTAGCCTTTAGGAATCAGATAGACTGGACCTTTGTTGAGTGGGTTTTTTTTTCTGGGATTGGATGAAGTGGGCCTTTTTTTAGTAGGGTACAGCTCCTTCTTTGGCTTAGAAAAACCTAGCATTAAAAACCAATGCCCTATCAGATCAAGTTGCTGAGTATGCTGGTCAAAACAATGCAAGATACAATTTTGGGCCCTAGTTCTGGTCTTGCTAACAATTCGCCCATATCAAACACAAACCCCTAGATTTTGATCCAAATTCTGATTTTGATATGACCCTCAAGTTTGAAAAAAAAAAAAAAAAAAATTTGCTTCAATATTAAGACTCTTCCAGGATTGCATCACACATTGCCAAAGATCTCACATTTTGCACAAAAGCATTCAAAACACCCCTATGAGAGGTTAGGGTTTCCCTGTCTTAACTTTGAAGTGATCTACAACTTTACTATTCAAACAAACAGTATCACAATAGCCTAGTAAATAGGAGGGCATCCTGTCCTCTGTTTGAAAAGTCACTAAGGCTGACTATATGCAATTAGGCCAATTGGTCAAAAAGGGATACCTCAGCGAGACTACCTAATATACCTCTCATACCAAACACTGAGAAGTGAAAGGAGGATCAAACGGTACAGCGGTAATCTAGATCCAAGGGTTGTGTTTCCAGCATGGCAAACCGCAAGGCTGGTCAACCTTTTGGCAAGCTTTTGTGCAAGCCTCCGACAAACCGTCCAGGAATAGCAGATGAAAAACACAGTGACTTAAAGTAACAAATGAAAATACAATGCAAAAGAACATATATATGTAAATAAAACGTCACATCATGAAGTTTAAGTCAAGTTCTCTAAATCCCCAACAAAGTCGCCAAAAATTGTAGCACGCTTTTCGTGCTCCATTCGAATATGACTAGCCCTACAGTTCAGACTCCCGTGGTTTTGAATTTGATTTCACAAGTGCAATGTGAAATAGATAAACACAAATGAGTCCAAATCCAACAATTCTTTTGGAAAGTCAATGTTTGAATCAAATGCCAAAAATGGACTGCTTTGCCAGATTACAGAGTCGCTACCTAAATATTTTTGAAAAATTTAGGAAACCCAAGACTCATGCCAAAAGCCACTTATCCATCATCACCAAAGTGTCTCGGCTCTGGAACTTAAGTACGAGAGGGGAAGGTCGTGAATTGAGCACCCCACTTACCCGATCAAAGATCGGCCTCTACTAATCATGATGTGATTTTTATTTACATTATATGCTCTTGTTCCGATTTATTAGGCTGTCTTACTATGTGACGCACACAAAGATAGACTAATTTGCAAAAATTGGAACATTTGATTTTGTGTTTGTTTGAAAATTGTTTTGAATATGTACTACTTGAAAAAGTGAGTTTGTACATTAATCAATTTGTCCCAAATTTAACAATTAGCCTTCATCCACCAGCATTCAAACAAGTATATCATTTAAGCAATTAGCGTCATAGAAAGCACACTTGACATGGCAACAATCACACGCAACGCGATATGCTAAAACAACAAATGCTCACCTAGTACTCCAAGGATCCTACAGATGCAAAATGACTAATGCAACACATGAGATATGCAATTAATAGGCTCGACTACTAACATGGCATGTGAATCAATTTGATAGCATGCGGTTTGAGCACGTTTCAAAGAGTTAATAAATAACAATGCGAGTTAGAATGACTCGTCGAGCCTAATGCATGCAAGTCGTGAGAAATGCTAAATGAAAACATGATGTTCTGAACTATCCGTCATAAGTGGGTAAATAAAATGGAGAAGTTGTCGGATTGGAAGACATATACATTATTACAATTTGTCCTTGCACAAGAGGGTTCGAATGAGAGTCCAAGTGTCCGAATTAAAACTAACTATTACAAATCCTAAGAAACAATAAAGGAATAACTATCTAATTTTTTACAACAATAATAAATGAAGAATGAACAATGATTCCACATGCGCCAACGAAGACAATCCTCAAAAATTGCTCTGTCTGCCTCCTAGGAAACTATTCTGTTTCACCTTCAGCCATTGCCCTCTTTTTCTGTAAAAACATATTGTTTACCACACATTGGAGCTCGACTGGCTCCTAATGAGGCCCGACCGGGTCCAAACAAGGCGGGTCGTGCCCCAATTTCTTGCAAAAATATGTTTTTGTGCTCTAGGGTGAAAACAGTGCAAATAGAGCATTTCTAAGCCATGTTTGTCATTTCTACTCTCCTCTATCATGAAACTCAAGAGAAGATCAAATTCGCATTAGAATCCATCAATTAGCACAAAATGATGGCCTAATGATCCCGAGCACGTTGGGACAAAATTGATAAATGTGATGAAAAACCACCCTTTCCTCTTATCATGAAGACTCAAAGAGAGAAGTAGACATGCTCTAACTCTTATCAACATATCATGTCTTGATATGTGACAATTCCCAGAACGATGGACCTGGCATAGTGTTCGGCCGAATCCAACCAACTCTTAAACATTTTCTTTATGTCGGCTTAGTTCATTTTATGCCGATTTTATTAGTCTTTACCATTCTTTAATCAATTTGTCCAAAATGATGTTTAAGTCGACTAAATGAGAAGAGATATCAAACGAGAAGTGATTCTTGGCATGAGAGAGAGACTATGCCTTGACAATGAACGTCCGTAGAGATTAAGCCAATGAGCATAGGTCCCTTTCCCATGCCTCGAACAACCATCAATTCTTTGAAATAACTCTCAAACAAAAGAAAAGAAGAAAAGAGGGAGGTTACAAAAATGGTTACGCGAGATTGATTATTAGAATGAGACTCTTCGCATGACAACTAACTCAATAAAGCTATCAACTCAAATGACTCGGTGTCTAAGGCCTAAACAACTAAAGCCATGTGGACTTACAACACAACAAGCATGATATTCAAAGCATAAACTATTTAAATTAATTAAACAGCCCCTAACAGCCCCTAAAATGTAAAAAATTGTAGCTAAAAGCAAGAGAAAATAAGTAAAAATAGTAGAGAAAAAGCTATGGAACAAAGCTTAAGGAGGGGTGGCTCACCCCTTCACTTTTTGTAATTTTAAATCACATGTTTCAGCCCCAAAATAGTCCAAGAATAGTCCCAAAATAGCCCAAAAACAGTGGCTAAAAGTGTGTTTAAAGAACACAAAAAGATAGATAAATGCAAGAGATACAAAGCTAGTAAGCAAAATGAAGGAGAGGTGGCTAACCCCTCCACTTTTGAGACTTTTAAACCATATTTTTCAGCATTTTTAAACTCTGAAAATTAGTGTAAAAACCAAAGAAAAGAGTGCAAAAGCAAAGGGTATGACCTATGGGATAAGGTGCAAGAATGGGTGTTAAGCCTCACTACCTTTGGTAGCTCTTCAACCCCAAGTTCCAACACTTGGAATGGATCCAAAACAATAGGAAAACACAAGAAAAAGATAGAAAAAGATTGAAATGAAAGCAAGGAAAAAGGTGACAAGCTTATACCACTTGAAGAGAGCAAGCTTTGGTTGTTGATCTAACTTGATTCCAAACATCCTCAAGTTTATGAAATATGGTTTGAAACTCTAGCAAAAAGCTTCAAGAACAAGCTCTAATGGTGTATGTATTGTGTATGTATTGTTCAAGAATGTTTGAAGATCAAAGGAAGCAAGGAGGATGGTTTTATCCTTGAATCTCCCTCAAAGCCCTTAGGAAAATCTTCTAACCTTAAAATTTTAATGCAGGGGGCCTATTTATAGAATTTGAGCCAATTTGGTCAAACATATCTTCAAAAAACAACAACTGGAGAATTCCCACCAACTGTTCTGTTTCTTGCCATTGAGACCCGATCGGGCCCCAAAACACATGGCTAGACCCAAAAACACATGGTTGGGCCTAAAAAGAAAGTCTTGAAAAGTTTTCATTAAGACCTGGACGGGTCTAAATGAGGCACGACCGGTTCTAAATGGACCTGGCCGGGTCCAAAAATTTGGATTTCAGGCCCGACTTCAAATGGGCATATCTCTCTCAGCCGGACTCGGTTTTTGGTGATTCTTGAGTCTAAATTGAATCCTTGGAAGTCTAATTTGCCATGGTGGTGGCCTCACATATAAGTTCTTAGTATACAAAGAGACGTGTATAATTTAGTAAAGGATACTCATTTTTTCTCAATGGTTTGATGCTTAACCTTCTCTCCAACTAGTTTTCTTCCCTCCCCTCCTATTTCCTTCAACTGCAAACCTATAAATAAGATGTTGTAAATATTTGTCAAAGAGTTCACCTCCCTTCCATTTATTTCCACTTTGTCCTTACTCGGTTTAACAAAAAGTGCAATGTTTTAAACGAAATGTGAACCTCGGAACATCCTAGAAGCATTTGAAAAAATATTTTAAAAGAGACGGTTTAAAGGTCTAAAATTGTTTCGCCAAAATGTGGTGGAAGGTTCGGATTAGAGCTTGAATCCAAATTTCTTGCTAAGAATTCAAAAGATTGCACAGTGTAACTTTCATCATCGGGTGTTCAAAATGAAGTGCCCAAGTCTTAAGGGTGGTCGAAAATGTGGTGTCTACACTGTCTGCTCATCTTCCTTTTCTGGTGACTGGTGCCCAAAGAAGATCTTGAACCTCAGGTACCTTGTCTTTGTTTCCCTGTCAAACCAAGGCTCTACAAATCCACAAAATTGGAAATCTTCCCCTTGGCAGACAAAGTGTCCGTTTAGGGTTCCCCGAATTGGCTTGTGGACTAATTCATACTACCTCACGGTCCTCTTTGCTTTAAGTCTCCTTCTCAACTTATCTCCCTTCCTTTTCCAGTCTTCAGCAGTAAGTTTGTGTCGTAGCCCAAAAGCATAAGGGTTGTGACTCATCTCTCTAGCAATAATACCTCCTTGTCTGCCACTCCTACCAGTCCTGATCCAGGAATATGCCCCTATTTGTTTATCATGCAAATGGATTGAGCACCCACATAGTTCCCATCATCTTCCGCCACGATAGTTTGGACCAACCGGGCCTCTGCCAAGGAGAAGCCAGAGTGGAACACGTCCTCTTCCCCATGTATGATTTCTAACAGAGGTGTGGTAGTTCCCTAGGGAAGATGAATCGCAGAATTGGCGTTGACCATAGCAATCCCACCTTTAAAGGGATATTTCACCAACTGGTGAACTATTGATGAAGCTGCCTTCATCTGATGCAGCCATGGCCTTCGTAGGAGAAGATTGAAAGTTGCCGATACGTCCATGACATGGAATTCCACCTCATGCTCAGAAGAGCTGATCAGTACGTGGCTCTTGAACATTCCCATAACATCCTAACTAATGTTGTCATAGGCTCAAACAGTTTAGGTTGTGGGCGTGAAGTCAGCCGGCTTCAAACCTATGGCATAGGCGGTCCTTGCCGGACACACATTAATCGCCAAGCTAGTGTCCATTAGTACCACCGGGATCCATTTCTTCCTTCTCTCCAGTATCATGTATAGGGGTCTGTTGCGGTTCGCACCCTCAGATGGAAACTCTTTATCTGTAAAGGATATCACTGGCGTAATGTCCTCGGAGGTGACCAATGACACCAGTTGGTCAATGGTGGTGTCGATCGGCAGTTTTGTCCTATTCATGGCCTCTAGCAGCGCCTGCCTATGTTCCTAGGAAGCCATCAGCAGCCCCTAGATTGATATGTCTGCCTGAATTTTCTTAAGCTGTTTCAAGACCAAGTCTTCCTTAACATCTTTCTTTTTTTATTTCTCCTCCTCTTTCCCAGAAGATTATGGTTGATCCAAAGTTAGGGGTTTGAAATACCAACCACTGCAGGTCATATGATTAATCTCGTCAGCATAGCACATATCCTCAGGGGTATCGGCTTTCCATCATTTGTCAGTGTACGCATGACTTAGGTCACTGTCTTCTCACCACTCCCCTGCAGTCATGGCCGGGCTTTTATTAGGTTCTACCTAGAGCATGTTCACATCACGTCCCCCGTCATCATATCACTCCTCTTTCACAATAGTTTTGGTTTTTGCGTTCCAGTACTTCCTGAGCTTTCTCGTCATTCTTTTCCTGTCACTAGGCACCTACTCAGGCTTTCCCATGCTTTGGACATCTACCGCTGTTGGCTCGGTCTCTGCTTTTCCTTTCTCTTTTCCCTACTCCAGGGCTATCTTTCTCTAGATTTCTTATATCATTTCCTGTTGGAATAGCTCTAACGCTTGTTCCTTCTCAGTTACAAGTACGACCTTAGCCTTGCTGCTATCACCAACTTCCTCTTCTTTCACAGTCTCTCTCACCTGCTCCTCCACATCTAATTCCTCTCCACTCAACCACCCATTGTTGGTTTCGAGTTGGCTTGGATCCACCACCCAATTTGTACACTGCCCACATTTTCTTCTTCAAAGAAGTAAAGGTTCTCCATATATTCCACCAGGTTGGCTAGGTCCTCTTCTAATTCTGCCAAGTCATTTAGCCTTGTTCAGGCCAATCATTCTCATTTTGCCCTAGTTCATCTTTCCCAATGGTGTTGATGCTGAAGAACTCTGGTAGTATAACTACTAGTTTTGGCAAATCAACGACCACAATGTACAAGCTAGGGTCATACTCCTCTGCAAGTGAGGCCGCCTTTTCTATAACTTGGGTGTCCGAAAACCCTGTTTCTAGTGCATTCTTCTTCTTCTCTACCTCTGTCGCCGTAGGCCCTAGTTAGGTTTTGGGTGTTATGTCCATCATGCACATGCCCATGCTTTCCAGAATAACTACCTCTAGCTTAGATAGATGGGATGGGATAATATATGTGCTAGGGTTAATAGAGGGTAGTAGTGTATGGATTTGGTTAATGTTTCTAGACAGGGGGATTTGGTTATGAGTGGGGAGTGGATTGGTGGTTATGTTTGGTTCGGCGAGTGGAGCGATGATTTTATTCTCAATGAGATCCTGGATCTCATGATGCAAGCAATAAAAATGATCAATAGGGTGACCGTACTATTGGTGAAAAATGCAATACTGGGTGAGGTCATGTGTAGGTAATAGTGGGTTGGGGAGAGGTCGAGGATCGAGAGGTTTGAGATGCCCTTTTTCCATTAACAGTTTGAGGGCGCGGGTTGGGCTCATATGGAAGGGGGTAAAAGTACTTTGGTTTCGGTCCGGATCGGTGGGTTGTGAGGATTGTGAGGTTGTTGTAGCAAAGAGATTGGCCATTTTAGCCGTTGTGACAACAATACTGACATTTGCAAGCCATGGAATAGTGCTATTGCTAACATTGATATTCCTGGTGAATGGCCTTCTTGCAGGTTCACTAGTTCTTTGGATGTCGCCTTTCTTGAATGCACTTTCAATTTGGACTCCGAACTTGTGTAGTGAAGCAAACGTAGACAATCGTGCCACTATCATTCTTTGAAGCATATCTAGATCGAGATTTTGGACCACCAGGCGGGCTTGCTCCCTTTTAAAGGGTCTGTTTGCTATCTGGGCCGCCTTTGCTCTCTATCTGGCGACAAAGTCAATGAAGGCTTCTTTGGGGTTCTACATAGTTGCTTCAATCTCGCTGATGGTTACCTCTATCTGAGTGTTATATGGGTACTGGTTAACAAACCTCTCAAAAAGCTCCTCTCAGTTCCACTTCATAGAATCCTCCAGTTTTGTGTACTAGATGACCGCCACATCGGACAGAGTTCTCCCAAACAACGACAATTTCTGAGCCCGAGAGAGACTCATCGGCCGCAGAGCATTCGAAAATAGGCAAACATGTGCAATTAGATCCCTACTTCCATCGAATCTGTTGATGTAGGGCATCTTAAACTTCTCTGGTAATCTGACCGAAGAATCAGTGTACCTGTCTTCAATATCCATATTGGAATTGAAGCCTTAGGACTTTCTTAGCCCTTTTTCTAACCTGGCAATCTTGATCATGGCCAGATCTATATCATTGATGTCAAAAGAAAGGAGTCCCATAGGGGACTGTACCAGAGGTCTGAAAGTTGGAGCTGGTGGAAACATCTCCTGCAGATCTAGGACTTGGGAATTTTCACTGGTGGAGGTGGATCAGGATTCAGCTGAGTAACCGGGATTGGATGGACGGTGGATGCGGATCCCCTAGATGGGAGTCGTAGATCAACGATGATTTCATCCTATGAGGCCATCCTTTGATTCATGGTATCCATAGTTCTCTGAAAAGTTACCATCATGGCAACAAATTCTTCTATGTTCTGTGCCATTGCAAGTCTGAGTGAGTTAGATGCTGGTGAATTGATTTGGTGAGAATGAACAGGTGTTTGCTGAGTGTTGTGTACTGGTTCTACTGACTGTTTGTTCCTTCTTTGCCGAACAATTGGTGGAAGTGAGATTAAAACTGGCTGACCGCTAACAAGGTGCCTGAACGACTCTAGATAACTTGGGGGATATCAAGTCTGTCTCAAGCTATGATTGTAAACTACCTAGCAAAAGAAAGAAAAAGAAATGCAATCAAAATCGGACAACACTTCAGCCCAATTTGCACCAGATAAAATCACACAACTGAAGAACTGTAAATTCCACTGAACTCTGTTTCCAAATTGATATCAACCACTAATATGAACATTCGTGTACAGCTTCACTGTAAAAGAACATATTTGCAAAAAGAACCAAACCACCCCTATGAGGGGGTTGGGTTACCCTGTCCTAGATTTTGACATGATTTAGGCTGCACTACTTCAAGCAAGTAGTTTCATAACATCCTGTACATGGGTGAGCATCCTGTCCTAATTTGGAAAAGTTATGGCTTCCCTATATGCAGCTAGGCCAAATTGTCAAAAGGGGTACCTCGGCAAGATTACCTAATATACCTCTCACATCTAACACTGAGAAGTGAAAAGAAGATAAAGTGGTACAGCGGTAATCCAGATCTAAAGGTTGTGTCTCCTACATAGCAGAGCTCACGACCGGTCAGCCTTTTGGCAAGCTTTTGAGTAAGCCTCCGGCAAACCCTCCAGGAATAGCAAATGGAAAACACAGCGAGTTAAAGTAACCATGCAAATGCAATGCAAAGAACATATATGTATAGATAAAATTTCACACCATGAAGTTCAAGTCAAGTTCTCTAAATCACCAGCAGAGTCACCAAAAACTATAGCTTGCTTTTCGTGCTCCTTTCGGATATGATTAGCCCTATAGTTTGAACTCTCGTGGTTCTGAATCTGGTTTCACAAGTGTAATGTGAAATAGATAAACACAAATGAGTCCAAATCTGACAAATCTTTTGAAAAATCAATTTTGAATCAAAAATGCCAAAAATGGACCGCTTTGCCAAATTTTAGAGTCGCCACCTAAATATTTTTGAGAAATTTAGGAAACCCGTGACTCGTGCCAAAGGCCATTATTCCGCCATCATAAAAGTGTCTCGGCTCAGGAACTTAGGTATGAGAGGGGAAGGTCATGAATTGAGCACCCCACTCACCTCATCAAAGATCAGCCTCTACTAGTCATAATATGATTTTTATTTACATTATATGCTCTTGTTCTAGTTATTAGGCTCATTTTACTAGGTGATGCACACAAGTATAGACCAATTCACAAAATTTGGAACGCATTGATTTCGTGTTTTTTTTTAATACGTGTCACTTGAAAAAAAAGTGAGCTCGTATTTACATTAGTCAAATTATTCCAACTTAAGTAAAAAGGCCTTCATCCACCGTCATTCAAACAAGTATATCAATTAAGCACTTAGCCTCATGGAAAACATGTTGGATATGGCAACATAAACATGCGTGCAAAATGCTAAAGCAATAAACACTCACCTGGTACTCTAAGGCATGCTGAAAGAAATAACATGGTTAGAAAAAATGCATGATCCTAACGATGCAAAATGACGAATGCAACACATGCGAAATGCAACTAATAGGCTCGGCTACTAGTATGGCATGTGATTCAATTCAAGTCATGCAAGAGAGCACATAATCGAGAAAAGAATTCAAAATTGACATTGATTAGGATGATGAGCCGAACCCGTATGTATGCAAAACAAATGGATGCAAGTCATGAAAAATGTGAAGTAAACATATTGCTCTATGCTACCCATCATAAGCAAGTAAATAAAAGGGAGAAATAAATGGAGGTTCGAAGACATACACAATTATTATATATTTTGCCCTCGTGCAAGGGGTCCGAATGTCTGGGTGCTCGAATTAAACTAATTATTACAAACCGAAATGAATACTTAATGGATTGGCTAAACTAACTACTTTATTACAAATTCGGATGAATGCTAAATAAATAACTAGCAATCTAATTTATTACAACAATAATAACGATAACAATTGCAACAATAATTACAACAATAACATGAACGGTACTATTATAACATTAATAAAAACAACATTAACATGAACGACATTAATAATGCATAAGGATCGGATGCACGTCCACACAGACAGTCTTCAAAAGCAGCTCTGTCTCCCTCCTTGGGAATCTACTCTGTTTCACCCTCAGCCACTGCCCCGTGTTTCTGACAAAATGCTCTATTTACCAAACAATGGAGCCTGCCCGACCCCTAATGAGGCCCGGTCGGGGCCTAAGAAGATCCATTTGTGCCCTATTTTCTTGAAAAAAATTGTTTTTGTGCTCTGGAGTGAAAATAGTGCAGACAAAGCAGCTTTAAACCATGTTTGTCCCTTCTGCTCTTTTCTATCATGAATCTCAAGAGAAGAGTGAAACCGATTCCAAAACCACCAATAGGTATAAATTGATTACTTGATGGTTTTGAACATGCTGAGACAAAAAAACCAATGAATGCAATGAGACACACCACCCCGCCCTTCTATCATGAGGTTAGTTCAAGGAGGGAAGTAGACACACCTCAAAAATCATCAAACATCATGGATTAATATGTGATGACTCTTGACACGATGGACTTGGCATAATGTCCGACCGAATCAAACCAATTTTATTAATCTTCTTTATGTCGGTTGAATTGATTTTAAGTCAATTTTATTGGCCTTTTCCAACTTTCCTTTCCATTACTTAATCGGTTAGTCCGAAAGTGAGATTTAACTCCACTAAAATGAGGGAAGTGTCAAATGCGAAGTTGTTTTGGGCATGAGAGAGATGTAATGCCTTCGCAATGAACCTCCAAAGAGATTAAACCATTAAGCATGGAAGGGTCTCTTTCTCAATCTTAAACAACACTTGCTTGAAACAAGTCTCAAACAAAGAAAACCAAGAAAGGGAAGGGTGCAGAAAGGATTATACGAAGTTGATTATCGCAAACTATAGGACTCTTTACATGAAAGAAAGCTATCAACTCGAATGACTCGATGTCTAAGGCCTAAACAACCGAAGCCATAAGGACTTACAACACAATAAGCAAAGTATTCAAATCATAAACTAATTAAAGGAATTAAAAAAGCCCTAAAAAATCCCCAAACATACAAAAAATAGTAGCCAAAAGTATGTTTAAAGAGCACAAAAAGATAGCCAAAAACAAAGAGTTACAAAACTAGTAAACAAGACCAAGGAGAGGTAGCTAACCCCTCCACTTTTGGGACTTCTAAACCATGTTTTCCAGCCCTTTTAAACTCTAAAAATTAGCATAGAAACCAAAGAAAAGTGTGGGAAAACAAGAAGTATGAGCTATAGGATAAGGTGCAAGAAAGGGTGTTAAACCTCTCTACCTTTGGTAGCTCTTTAACCCCAAGTTTCAGCACTTGGAATTAATCCAACAGTGTATAAACACAAGAAAAAGATAGAAAAGGATGGAAATGAAAGCAAGGGAAAATGTGGCAAGGTTATACCAGCAAGCCTTGGTTATAAACCAAACTTGATCCTAAAGCACTCTAAAGGTTGAATTATGGTTCTCAAGGCTCAACCAAGGCTCCAAGGTTTCACTCTAAGGGTATATATGATGTATAGATATAGCTCAAAGATGATACAATAGCACAAAGTTAGCTTGCAAAGGAAGAAGGAGCTCTTAAAGATCTTTTACACTCTTGGAAATTTTTCTAAGCCTCAAAACAGAGATATCAACTCGTATTTATAGAATTTAAGCCAAATAGGTCACAAATATCTTCAAAAATAGACAATTGGCAGATTCCCGCCCAAAACAGTATTTCTCACCCAAATGGCCACGGCCGACCCCAAATGAGGCATGACTGGGCCCAAATGTTGTTCCCCTGTTCCTCTGTTTCAGGCTCAATGTAAGTTGGCATAGTGCTAAAAAATGGATTTATGAGGGATAGAGGTATAGAAACAGCTTAGATAGGAAGGTTGGGATTGTTTAGAGCTAAAAACCGAATTCCTTCGTTGAGAACTCAAGACCTTTACACAATGTAACTTTCACATCGAATGCTAAGAATAAAATGCCCAAGTCTTGCGAGCGGTTAAAAATGGGGTGTCTACACTTCGCGTTCGCCTTGGCTAGCACTTCTAGTCATAACTCGAGAGACTCCTTCAATTTTATTCTACTCTTCTCTACAACAATTTAGCAAGTAGATTCTCTGGGTATTTCTTGACCTATTTACTCATTGGGGTTTTGCAAAGCAAATCACCCATAATTGCAAAAGATGATTTTGGTTGTAGGCTATTGTATGCGTACATTTGAGAGTTATAGCATGGAACCCAATAAATTGAGACACTCAACAAGAGAGCATATAACAAAAAAATTGAGCCACTCTGACTTGACTCGCAGTGCCCCTAGTTTAAAATTTTACTTCAACTTTCTTTTTGGCATTTCAAGACTTTCTTTTAATGGAGTTTAGTTTGCTTTTGCTTGTCATATTTGAGATTATTATCAATAAAGCAGTGCAATGAGGGTTATTCCTTTTGTTTTGAAAAGATTTGTAGAAAGAAAAATAAATCACTAACTCTTCGCATTAAAAATAATCCAAATAATAATTTTACGAGCTCACTGACCAGGAAATTTTTAGAATTGATTCCATGAGTTATATCCCTAGGATGGGAATCAGGCCATTCGTAGTTCAAGATTAGATTCACTCAGGTATTAACACTCTCCTTTTGCACTCTAACTTTTGCCAAGATCACTTTTTCAAGTTTTCAATATTGCGAGCTTTTTATTTTTATTTTTCTCTCTCTCTCTCTCTCTCTCTCTCTCTCTCTCTCTCTCTCTCTCTCTCTCTCTCTCTCTCTCTCTCGCTCTCTTTTGGCATGCTCTAAATTTTTCCTAAGTCGCCATTTTAGGTTTGTGGCCTAACGAGCTCTCTTAAGGATAATATTTCTTTAATTTGACCAAGTTGGTAGGCTATGTGAACTCTATCCCATCTAAATTTGTTAGATCAACTGTTCATGTAGTCATGATTTTTTTTGATGCTATATGGTCCTATCCAATTCAAGTTAAACTTCCCTCTTCGGTCATGCATCAGAGCTCAGTTTTCTTTGAGCACTAAATCCCCTTCTTTTAGATTTCTGTCTTTCACCTTTTTGTTAAACGCCCAAGTAAACTTTCATTGATAACCTTTAACATGGTACAATACTTGCAATCTTCTCTGGTCAAAGAGCATCAATTCCTCAAATCTATGCTTTTTTCATTCAGCCTCCTCAATTTGATATTCTACCAACACGCGTTGTGAAGGTACTTCAATTTCAATCGGTAGGACAGCTTCCACATAGTAAACCAGGGAATAAGGAGTTGCCCTAATCGAAGTTCTAATTGATGTTCAATACCCTCATAATGCAAATGACAACTTTTCTAGCCAATCCTTGTATCTGCCAATTGTCTTTCACATAATGGTTTTGATATTCTTGTTAGTTGCTTCGACATCTCCATTGGTTTGTGGTCAATATGGTGATGACTTATGGAACAACATATTTTTCTAGCAAGTCTGACATCTCTCCTTTGAAGTGGGAACCATGGTCTGAACTATTTTGTTTGGCACACAATATCTGTAAATGATGTTGTTTCTGATGAATTTGACCACATGTAAAGCTTTAAGGACCGAGAAAGATGCTTCTTCGACCCACTTGGTAAAATAGTCAATGGCCACTAGTATGTACTCATGTCCATCTAATCTCTTTGATGTAATTGCCCCAATTACATCATCGTTCCATACCGAGAAAGGCCAAGGCAAGGTCAAGTTGTGCAACTGTGAAGGCAGCATGTTCATGAGGTTTGTGTGAATTTGGCATTTAGGGCACCTTTTGACGAATCGTATGCAATCACTTTCCATGGCAGACTAGTAATACCCTTGCTTAAGGATCTTTCTTGATAACATAACTCCATTAACATGAGCCCCACACTATCCACAATGCACTGATTCCATAATCCTTTCTCATTTTGCATCAAAGCATAACTTATGTATCCCTAACGACCCCTTTTGTATAGCCTTCCTCCACGTAGGATGTATTAGGTGGCTAATCATCAGATTTCTCTTTTATCTTTCTCCATTGCACCTTGTGGATAATCCTCATTTTCTATGAAATTCCAGATGTCATAGTACCAAGGATCTCCATCTTGGACTTCTTCCACTGTTGCAATCAGTTCGTAAGTTGGTGTGTATCTCTACCCTATAATGATCAGTCTTATTTTGATACCTTTCGGAATGTTGACCATTGAGGCTGAAGTGGCCAAGGCATTGGTGAATCGGTTGTTCTATCTCCCCATGTGAGTGAATGTAACTTTCTCGAACATTGGTAGTAGACAATCCAAAGTTTGGTGGTATGTCTTCATCTTTTCTTCATTGACTTTCCAATCACCTCTAGCTTGTGAGGCTACCAAGTTTGAATTACTGACAACATCCAACTTCCTTGTCTCATGTTCAAGGGCTACTTCTAGTCCAACAATGCATGCCTCATAATCCGCCTGATTATTTCAAACCTCAAAGCGAAGTTTGAAAGACAGAGGCACACGGGATTCATAGGGGGCAATAAGGAAGACCCCTATCCCATAACCAATTTGGTTTGTGGCCCCATCAAAGTACAACTTTTAGGTGTCTTCTACCACTTACCTGATTTCCTGATCCAGGAATAAGAACTCTAAACCCCTTTCTCCATTAATTGGTTGATCAGCAAGAAGCGTCATCTCCTTTAACTGATTTCCTAGTGACGCGTTTCAAGTTGAACTAAGCTAGAAGTAACAACCAACGTGCTAGCCTACCAGTAAGTACTAGTTTCTCTAAGAGATATTTGATAATATCTAATATCGAAACCAACACCGCAGAGTGGACGAGCAAGTAATATCGTAACTTCCTAAAGGCCCACACCAGTGCGAAACAAGTTTTCTCTAATGGTGTGTGTAGACACCCCATTTTTGATCGTCCTCAAGACTTGGATGTCATCGTTTGAACACTCGATGATCATCCATGCTCATGTTCATTTTTAGTTTTTGAAGGTCTCGGCTGTGCGCCGTGTCTTGGAGCCTCTCAGCTTGTCTGTTTTGTGCTTGATTGTGGACCAAGGGCTTGTGGTTTTGTTTCTGAGGGAAGGGGGTGGCCTTTTGGCCAGCCCTCCAACCCATCAGCCAGGCCCTATGCCCATCGGCCAAGACCTTTTTCCATCGGCCATCAGTGGTGGCCGATCGGCATCACAGATGGCCGGTCGGCACCTTTCATGGCCGGTCGGCCATTTTTTTGGCCAAGGCCCCTTTTTCTGCTATTTTTCTTCTAGATGGTGCCAGCTGTTGATCACTTTGTGTATCCTCTATACACGTGTATGGATGGATTTACACAACCTTTAGCTTGTCAAGGAAGCTTTAGCTTGGGTTTTCTTATATAAGGGAGCCCCCCCTTCTCCAAGGTTCTAAAAATTTACAGAGAGGGCTATACATATATCTCTATCTATATATTGCTCCCTCTCTCTCTCTCTCTATTTGCACTCGTTTGTGCTCAAAAGTGCCATTTTTTCCCAATTTCACACACAAACACCTAGTGAAACACCTTCACTATTGAGTTGAGGTTCTTAGAGGTTGTATTTGAGTGGTTTTGGTTTGGTTTTTGCCTCTGAAGTTGCTGTTCTAAAGTTGTTCTTCAAGGGTGAGTCTTTATGCTCTTTGAAGCTTTGTTGTAGTTGCTTATTTGGCCCTATTTTCATGATGATTTAGGCTTAACTTTAAACTATAAAAAGCTTCATTTTTTAGTATTAAACGTGTTTGTTTGAGGCCTCTTTGGTGTTGGGGGTGGTCTACCCCCTTTTGTGCCTTATTTTGCCTTGTTTTGAGCCACCCCTTTAGGCCTTTGAGATCACCTGCTCTTGTCCTTTTAACCACTAAATTCCAGATGAATTTTAGTGGTGGAAAGTGTGTTTTGAGGCCCCAAATGGGTGGGGGTTGTCCCCCCTCCTCTTTTCTTGTGTGCTTGTGTTGATGGCTCATCAAAGTAGCATGTCCTTCTAACATGTTTTGGCTCCATCTCAGCATGCCTTAGGCCTTATTTTAACATGATATAGCTCTGTTTTGGCTTGGTTTGATTACGTCTTGCATGCTTCATACACTTGTAGTGTAATCCTCCCTATAGCCTTAACATGCATCATGCTTTAGACCATCATTCTAGCATGTTCTTGGCTCCACTCCAGCAAGCTTTTATTCATGTTTTTCCATGCTTAAGCTCTGTTTCATGTGCTTTGGGTCATGCATGCCTTGCTTTGTATAGCCATAGTGTATTTTTGCCCACTAGCCTTGTGTTTTGAGTCCACTAGCATGCATTACTTGGGCTATTTGTATGATTTAGCATCATTTGATATATGATTTCAATGCATGAAATGTGGTTATACTCTCCCATGCTTCACTCTTTCAATGCTTTTGGAAGGTCATACTTTATCCCTTAAAGTTGAGCCAATGTGTATGCCATCTTGCCTAAGCTTTTGGGCTACCATTTCAATGTGTTTTGGGCCTTATTTTGCCATGATACAACTCTATTTTTGGTTGGTTAGAGCATCCCTCGTTGGCTTCTTACACTTGTAGTGTAACCATGCTCATTGGCCTTGCATGCTTGGTGTTTTGGCTTACCATGCTAGCTTGTTTTGGCTTCATTCCATGCATGTTTTGGCATTGTTTTGACCTATCTTAGGACTATTTTGAGTCATCTTGGCCCTTCGGGGCTTGCTTGATATGGCTATGGTGCAAGTACCTTTGCTAGCCTTAAGCCTTGAGCCCCCTAGCATGCCTCATTTGTGGTAGTTGCATGTTTTAGCATCATTTGCAATGATATTTCAAAGCATATAGTGTTGTCACACTTCCATGTTTTTCACTCTTTAAGTGCTTTTAAGAGTTGACCCTTATGCCTAGTTGATGAACCATCACGAGCATGTGTTCTTGGCCCTTTTGTGCCTAAGTTTTGGTGTGTTGCCACTGTTTTGGACCCTCTTAGGTCTATCCATATGTGGTTTAAGTCCATTGAGCATTGTGTTGCATGCCTCTTGAACGATGCTCTTTACTTGCTTTGATGCTTTAGCCTTCAAACATGCCATGCATGCATTATTCACATGATAGAATCTTGTGCATACCATTAGCATTAATAGGTTGATCATGTTGTATGTGTTGCATTGTGTTTGGATCGAGCATTGATCCAAACACAAGGAATGTGGTATGTTTCATACTTGAAGTGATGAAACGGGCCTCTTTCCTTGGTCGTCGACCCTCTTGATCAAGCATGATAGAGGTGGAGGCCCTTATCTGTTATTTGTATGCATTCATTGACATTGACTTGTGCAACTTGGCCTCTTTGGCCATCATGCATTGAGATGCATGATTGGTGGCTCGATAGCCGAGCACTACACTCCATTGAGCTTGAGACATGATAAGAAGTGTAGTTGCACACACATTTCCTTGCAAATACACTGCCATGCCTCTGTTTGTGCTCTGTCGCAGCAAAAGGAGAAATTACAGGAAGCAGTGGCCGACCGGCTATCAAAGCTGTCGACCGGCCACCAAGTCTGCCGATCGGCTATCAAAATTGGCCAATAGCCATAAACTCTGGCCAATGGCCACCATATTTGGCCTATCATTCCTCAGCATGCTCCTAAGGTGGATCAGAAGTATCTTGGAGGTTGGCACAATTTTCAGAAGTCTAAAAGAGTGCAAACCGAGGCATCACGAGACACGGTAGTGGATTTCCGAGCAAAGCCGACCGAGCATGCATACACCCCTCGCCCCAAGGCTCTTTTTAACTGCTTTGCTTAGCTAGTTAACTATTTGGTTCTATACTTAAGTAGTTAATGCACTTAACTATTCGTTTGCGTTTGTCATTAGTTAACTTGTTAGTTAATTAGTTTCGGTTTGTAATTAATTAGCTTAGCGTAGCTAGTTAGTTGATTTATTCAAACCCTCCGTCGAGAGGGCGAATTTTGTAATAAGTGTGCGTATGTGTGATGCATGTCTTCCAACCCCACATCTTTCTCCCTTTTATTTAACCACTTTCGATGGTTAGTTTAGGGCACGTTTCAATTAACATACTTATGCTTTGCATGCGTGCATCATTCGTTCGTATTGCGTGCATCGGGCTCAGCGCATCATTCAAACTACATTGTATTTCAATTCCTATTTGAATACATGTATCAAAGTGTTGCATTCATATGACATCTTAGAATAGCCGAGCCTATATAGCTGCATTTTGCATGTGTTGCATTAGGCATCTTAACATAGCTAGAATCATGCATTGATTACTGACTAGCTTCTTTTTTGGCTCGGAGTACACTATGAGTGTTTACGCTTTAGCATCCTTGCATGTGTGTAAGTGACTGCCATGATAGCATGCTTGCCATGAGGCTAACTGCTTAAGTGTTAACTGCATGAATACCTGTGGATGAAGGCTTCATTACTTGAATTGGAACAATTCAACAAAATGTGTGTTTTAAGCCCACTTGATTATTGCAAATCATGTTTTCTAAGCCCACTTGAGAGTGGCAAATCTGTGACTTAGCCTACTTGAGGGTAGCAACTTCAAACTATTTTTTAAAAACAAAAATGAGATGTTTTGTTCCAACTTGAGCGATTTAGTCTATACTTATATGCTGTGCACATCACATAGTAAGTTATTAATAACCGGAATAAGGACACATGTGTTTTCAAAAACAACATATCATGCTTAGCAGAGGCCGATCTTTAATCGGGCGAGTGGGGGTGCTCATTTCATGACCTTCCCCCCTCGTACCCAATTTCCCGAGCCGAGGCAATTTTGGTGATGACGGACACGTGGCCTGAAGCACGAGTCAGGGTTTCCTAAATTTTTCAAAAATAAAATATTTAGGTGGTGACTCTGAAATATGGCAAAGCAGTCCATGTTTGGCACTTCTTTATTAAAATCGATTTTCCAAAACGATTTGCCGGATTTGGACTCTTTGGTGATTTATCAGTCTTACATTGCACTTTGTGAGATTAGATTCAGAACCGTGACAGGAGTCTGAACTGTAGTAGCTAAGAACCACAATTCGCGCCCTCGCGCACGGAGCGAAGTTCGAGCGGTCTATAGTTTCTGGCGACTCTGCTGAGGACTTTAGAGAGCTTGACTCGAACCAATGATATCTTGTTTTGTCTACACTTATGTGTTTCTTTGCATTGCATTTGCATTGGTGCACCTAAGACACCATGTTTGCCGTCTGCTATTCCTAAACGATTTGCCAGAGGCTGCGTGCCATAAGGCTGACCGGTTACGGGCTCTACCACGACGGGAACACAAACCTCGGTTTTTACCGAGGCACCCTTTTTGACCATTCGACCTAGTTGCATATCAGAAACCATAGTGACCATTCCAAGCTAGGACAGGTGGCTTACCCGATAGTAGGGTTGTTTGAAACTGCTACGTGCGTAGTGAAATCCTAGCTCCTGACAAGATAGGACAGGAAAACCCTACCCCTCCATAGGGGTGTCTTGGCTCTCACTTGCTTGATATGTGCTGTCAAAGTGTGTCTCTACGGAATGCATGTATTAGTTCGCAAGTCTGGGTATCAGGCCCGCGGGCGTCAGTATTTGGGGGAACCAGTTTTACCTAAGGGTATCAGATTTGAGACAGTCATTTGGGGACAGCAATCAGTGTGGAGAACAGTGTGTTCAGCTTACAAATGACAACTGTGTGTTGTGTTTATTTTAAGCCGAAATGATGTCCGTTTTTCTGGTTGTTTGTTTCCTTATTATGCTTTATTTATCTTTTTGCAAGGTAGTTTAGCATCATTGCTTCCGACCAGGCAGATATTCTCCAAGCACTTTGGATCAGAGGTCGAAGACTTCATCGATCCGAGGATCCGATAGACGGACAACCAGTGTTCCTTTCATTACCCCCAGTTACTAGACGGAGGTCAGTTAGGCACAATTCATCAATACAGTGGTTACCAGATCAGTGGTCCTTATCCACCCCGCCAGTGAGTAGTCGGGCTGAGGTTTTCGTTTCTACCACAGAGAGAGATACACCTGTTGTTCAATTAGATCAGCACCTTATCGCAAGTATGGAGGACATGATGCGTCAGCTCCAAAAGACTATGCAAGCCATGCAGCGAGATGTTGCCCGCCAGGCAGAGTTTGTCGTGCGCCAGGCAGAGGTTGTGGCTCAACAGACAGAGCTGATTGCCAGACTTCAGTAACAGCAGCAGCCACAACAAGCTGAAACATCTACTTCGCATCCACCCCCACCCCCACCTAGAGTTCCAACACTCGGGGATACTACAAATGTCCAAGAAGATACGGATGCTCCGATAGGGCTAGTCCCGCCACCAGTTCTACTGTAGATTTCAAAGACACCGGCCTTCTCAACAGATACACCGTTTGAATCTGATATGGACCCAACCGCTCTGAAGGTTAGCAAACTTGAAAAGCTATTCAAGAGGGCTTAAGGTGTGAATTCCATTCCGGACATAGAGGATGGATACACCGATTCGGCGGTGACTTTGCCGGACTGATTCAAGATGCCACATATAGACCGTTTTGATGGTTCCGGGGACCCCATGGTACATTTACGATTGTTCTCGGATATCCTAAGGCCAATGGGCCTCTCCAGATTGCAAAAGCTTTCCCTCTTCGGCCGAACCCTGTTGGGTGTTACGGCTATTTGGTACGCAAAGCTGGAGGACTCTGTCAAGAGAAGCTGAGAGGAGATGGCCGAGGCCTTTATAGCTCAATACTCCTACAACACGCAGATCGAGATCACAACTCGTGATCTCAAGACAACCAAACAGGAGCTGAAAGAGGGCTTCTCTAACTTTGTAACCTGTTGGAGAGCCAAAGCTTCTATGATGACCACCAGGCCTGTCGAGAAAGATCAGATACGGATGGTTGTGTGCAACCTCCAAACCAAACTAATGCAAAAGATGATTGTCCTACCCCTCCCTACCTTTGCTGATTTACACGAGATTTGGGTACAGATTGAGGACACCATGAAGCAAGGTCTGATTGACCACGAGAGAGAGCAGCCTGAGCGAGCATTTACCGTAGTTCAAATGCAGGCACGATTAATGCTGCAGCTACCAGAACTTCCAATGTGAGCATGGTCACCACCACCACTCCAAAAACACCTACAGCTACACCCTTCACCGGTGCATCCGGTACCAGCTCACAAACAGCCAGATATCTACCTCCAGGCCAAAGGACCTTTACTTCATTGTACATGCCTCTGTCCAAAGCTCTAGGGGTTCTAATCAGGAAAGGGCATTTGAAGCCCCTAGAGCAGCGGCCATTACCAGACAAACTCCCTGCTTTCCATAACCCGGCCAAGCATCAGGTTTTTCACCAACAAAGACATATGACACCAACCAAGAAGAGATCGCGTCATGAGATACAGGATCTCATTGACAATAAGGTGATTGCACCTCCAAAAAAACCAAATGTCACAACCAACCCACTCCCACCACCTAACCAAGCTCCACCAACTAAACAAATCAATCTGATCCGAACTGGGGTTGTGCCATACGACCCTAGCATATATATCACACCATCCCACCTACCCAAGCCTGAGGTGTTTATCCCGGACAGCACGAACTTGTGCATGTTGAGCACCTCCCAAACCCAACCTAAACCGGTGGCGGTAATTGTCGAAGACAGAACCAGGATGACTTTGGAGGCAAATGGAAATGTTGATTCAGAGCCTGAGGGGTCTAGGAGCTTTGCATATAACCCGAGTGGTTATATCATATCAACAGATCAGCTTAAGTCGAAGGTAGAGTTGTCGGTTAGGGCCGAGATCAGTATGGTTCAGGAGGATGGACCTAGTCAGGGGTTAGATGACCTAGCAGATTTGGAGGAGGATATCGCAAATCTGTAGTTCTTTGAAGAGCAGGACCTAGGGGATATGAACATCAACTAGTTCGACTTGGATGGATCGACAGAAAATACGGGGTGGCTCAACGACGAGCCAGATGTTATTGAGTCACCTTAGCCAGAACAGGGGCAATCAGAAGCTGGAATATCAGCAATGGCCAGAATGGCCGAGAATCAGAATGAGTAGTCGAAGAGCACCAGTGTAAAGAATTTTGCTCGAGATCTGGGCAGTTTGAGTACAGTAGACGCTGAACAGGAGGCTGCATTGAAGCGGCTTGAGTAGGAGAAGATCGAGGATCTTGAGAGGGCTAGGAAGGCCAAAGCCCCAATGGGGACGGAATGTGCTATGAGCACAAAAACAGTTGCAACGAAACCGGACAGCTGTTTGTCGGTTGCCGACAGGATGTGGTGGGAAGACGACGACTTACGTCTTGCCCACACTGACGAAGATTGGGGCCAAAACCAACCGGATGACACCTAGTATGTTGAAAAGGTTGACCATATGACCAGGAGTGGGCGGTACTTCAAGCCCCCACACTTGGATCAACCAGAGATGTCTGGAAAGGACAAAGAAGTGGAGAGGCAGAAAGAAAAACTGCTCGAGGAGGAGGCTGTGCTAAAACAACTTAAGAAAATTCAAGCAGACATCTCCATCTGGGGACTGCTTATGGCCTCAAGAGTTCACAGACAAACTGTCCTTTCTGCAATGGACAGGGCTAAACTTTCAATCGATATAACTCCGAAGCAGTTGGTGGGGCTGGTTTTCTCGGGAGGAGCTTCCCCGACATTGACCTTCACTGAAAAGGAACTGCCGCCTGAGGGCTCAGATCATAACAAATTGCTCTATATCTCTGTCGAGTGTAGAGAGAAATAAATACCGGTGGTTCTTGTTGACATAGGATCTGCTATCAATGTATGTCCGTCGAGGACGACATATGCTATCGGGTTGAAGCCTGCTGATTTTGTGCCTACTGCCCAGGTGATACAAGCCTATGATAATACCAGCCGAGAGGTGATGGGGACTGTACAGATTCGGACTCAGGTTGGTCCGGGGCAACAGGATATTGATTTTCATGTCTTGGATGTTCCCGCCACTATAGACACCCCATTTTTGACCGTCCTCAAGACTTGGACGTCATCGTTTGAACACTCAATGATCATCTATGTTCGTGTTCGTTTTGAGTTCCCGGAGGTCACAGCCGCACGCCTTGTCTCGAGATCTCTCAACTTGTCTGTTTTGTGCTTGGTTGTGGACCAAGGACTTATGTTTTTGCTTCTGAGGGAAGAGGGTGGCTTGTTGGCCATCCCCTCAACACATCGGCCAAGGCATGAAGCCATCAACCTTGTTTTCTTGCCATCGGCCAAAAGTGTTGGCCGATCGACACTTTTTTTGGTCTGTCGGCACTTATGTTGGTTGATCAGCCATATTTTCTAACCGAACCCTGTTCATTTTCTTTTTACAAATATTTTATGCCAGCTGTCACAGCTGGCATGCACAATTCACCCCCTCCATACACGTGTATGGAGGGATTTGCCCCTTGGCTTAGCTTCTCCAACAAGCTTAGGAATTGAACTTCTATAAAGATGGAGCCCCTCCTCTCTTCTCCGAGGTTCAGAAAATTCAGTCTTGAGGGATAGATATACTTTTGTATCAATATTCTTTCGTTTGACCTTGTTTGTGCTCTAAAGTGTTGTTTTGTCTTGCTATTGTACACAAACACACACTAGAACACCATCCTCTTGGAGCTGGGGTCGCTTGAGGTTGATTTCAGAGTTCTTGAGCTGGTTTTAGTCAGAGGAAGTTGCTGGAGCTTTGTTCTTAAAGGTGTTCTTCAAGGGTGAGCAAACTACCTTTTGATCCCCCATTCTTGCTTAAGCTTTTAGACCTTCTTGCTTATTGTTTTAAGCTTAACTCTAAGCTACAAAAAGTTCTGCTTTTGTGTGCTTGAGACCTACTTTTTGGTTTGGGGTTGCTTACCTCCTCTTAGGCCTTGTTTGGCCTTGTTCTTGTGCTTTATTTTTAAGCTTTGGGATCGCCTTGTTTAGGCCTTCCCACCATTGAAATCTAGAGGCATTTTAGTGGTGGGAATGGTGTTTTAAGGTCCCAAAAAAGGAGAGGGTCATCCTCTCTCCTTGTGTCTTCAATACTTGCTTTATATGCCTCATGAGTGAACATGTTTGTTAAGCTTGTGTTAGCTTGTATCTTAGCATGTATTTGTGGTTATTTTGTTGAGGCTTACCACTATTTTTTCTTGGTTTGCTCACTCCATGCATGGTTTATACACTTGTAGTGTAAATCACACACATTAGTTTTATATGCTTCATGAAGTAGCATGTCATTCTAGCCTATGTTGTGTCCATTTCAGCATGTTCTTGGGCTTATTTCACCATGTCATACCTCTGTTAGGGTTTGGTTTAATAGCTTCTTGCATGCTCCATGCACTTGTAGTGCATTTCTATGAAGTAGCCTAATGTGTCTCATGCATTTGGACCATCATTCTTGCATGTTTTGGCTTAACTTTAAGAAGTTTTTGTCCATGTTGTAGCATGCTTAAGCTCTGATTTTGATTGTTTTGGCCATGCATGACATGCTTTGTATAGCCCTAAGGCATCCTAGCTTGTTAGCTTCAAGTGTCCAAGTCACTAGCATGCATTACTTGGCTCATTTCAATGATTTGGCATCATTTGTTATGATATTTCAGTCCATGTTTCTTGCTCATACACTTGCACCTATCACTCCTTCAATGCTTTAAAGAGTTGATGTTTTATACCTCATGAATGGACCATTGTGTATGCCTCCATGCTTAGACCTTTGGGATGCCATCTAGGTGGGTTTTTGGGTTTATTTTGACATACCATAACTCTGATTTTATTGGTTTAAGTCATGCCATGTGTGGTTGTAATAGGTGTAGTGTAACACCCCTTTTGTAGCCTTGCATGCCTCATGCTTTTGGTGTTGTGTTCTAGCTTGTGTTGGCTAGTTTCGAGCATGTTTTTGGTCTTGTATTGACCTGTCTTGGGACTGTTTTGATAGCCCTTGGCCCTTTGGGGCTTGCCTCGCATGGCCATGGTTTGAGTCCCTTAGCTAGTTTTAGGTTTTAAGCCTTCTTGCATTATTTGCTTGCTTTGATTGCTTGGTTTGGCACCTTTCCATGTGTGATTCCAGAGCTTACCATGTTTGTCACATGTCCATATTTGTCCCCTTTTAAGTGTTCTTGAAAGTTGCTCTCCCATGCCTAGGTGATAGGCCATCACATGTGCATGTTTGTATGTGCTTTTGCCTATCATTTCTTAGCATTTTGGCCGTTGCTTTTGCCTATTGCATATTAGATGCATTGCATGATCTTATTGCATACTTGTTGCATGCTTGAGTTGTTCGCATCATGCTTGCATGTTTATAATGCATTATGTGTGCATCCCTTGCCTCTTGATCAAGCATGATAGAGGTTGGGGCCCCTTATGTGTTTTGTGCATTTCATTTGAAATTGAATTGCACACTTGGCCCCTTTGGCCATCATGCATTGGAATGCGTGACTGGTGGCCCGAGGGTCGAGAACTAAACTCCTTTGAGTCTTAAACATGATAAGGGGTGTAGTTGCAAACATTGTCTTGTAAATATATTGCCATGCTCTGTTTGTCCTCTGCTGCAGCAAAAGGAGCATTTTATAGGAAGAGATGGCCGATCGGCTATCTTCAGTGCCAGTCGGCTACAAATGTCTGGCCGAGAGATTTATTTTTGGTCGATGACTAGTTTCCCTTGGCCGATGGCCTCATCTTTTGGCCGATGACCTCTCAAAGTGTCTTTGAGGTGATTCAGAATCATCACAGAGAATTGTGCAGTTTTCAGAGGTGAAAAACAGTGCAAACATAGGCAACATGAGGCATGGCAACGGATTTTCGAGCGAAGCCGACCAAGCATGCATTTGTTCCTCTTCCCGAGGCTGCTTTACTATTTTCATAGCTTAATTAATTTGTTTAATTAGTTAAGAGTTGTGTAATAATTAATTAGCTTGTAGGTTAGTTAATTAGTTGATTTGTATTATTCTTTCGGTCCTTCCATCGAGAGGGCGCAATTGTTGTAATAAGTGTGCGTATGTGTGATGCATGCCTTCCAACCCCATTTCTTTCTTCCTTTTACTTAACCGCTTACGATGGTTAGTTTTAGGGCATATTTCATTTAGCATCCTTATGCTCGCATGTTTGCATCCATCCATCTGTATTGCATACACCAAGCTCGGCGCATCATACTAACTGCATTGTATTTCAATTCCTACTTGAATACATGTATCGAATTGTCGCATCTCATATGCCATCTTAGAATAGCCGAGCCTATTCTAGTTGCATTTTGCCTATGTTACATTACCCATCTTGACATGGATTAGGATCATGCATTGATTACTAACTAGTTCTTTGTTTTGGCTCGGAATACACTGTGAGTGTTTATGCTTTAGCATCTTGCATGTTTGTAAGTGTTGCCATGACAGCATGCTTGCCATGAGGCTAATTGCTTATGTGATATAACTGCCTGAACGCCTGTGGGTGAAGGTTGGATTACTTGAATTTGAACGATTCATTGAAATCCGTGTTTTAGCCTACATACGAGTAGCAAACTTCAAACCATTTCCAAACAAACGGATATGCGATGCTTTGTTCCAAATTAGGCGATCTAGTCTATACTTGTGTGTTGTGCACATCACATAGTAATTCTAGATAATTAACCAGAATAAGAACGCATATGTTTTCAAAAACAAGATATCATGCTTAGTACAGGCCGATCTTTGATCGGGCGAGCGGGGGTGCTCATTGCATGACCTTCCCTTCTCGTACCCAAGTTCCCGAGCCGAGGCAACTTTGGTGATGACGGACACGTGGCCTTAGGCACGAGTCAGGGTTTCCTAAATTCCCCCAAAATAAAATATTTAGGTGGCGACTCTGTATCTGGCAAAGTAGTCCATGTTTGGCACTTCTTTCTTAAAAATCAGTTTTCCAAAACGATTTGCCGGATTTGGACTCTTTGGTGATTTATCGGTCTTGCATCGCACTTTACGAGATTAGATTCAAAACCGCGACATTAAGTCCGAACTGTAGTAGCTAGAGAACAAAACGAGATTTTCTTGGGAGTTCTCCAGGCACGTCTATAGCCACCTTCAATCTACTCCTGGGGCGGCCGTGGCTGCACCAAGTGAAAGCCGTCTCTTCCACCTTACACCAAATGCTGAAGTACCCCCATGGGAAAGGGGTGGCAATCATTTTTGGGAATTCTTCATTCCATCCGCCGCCAGAGGTTTCTACACCAGTTCTGGAGATTGAGCGTGGTGCGGAAGATGTATTTTTGTCAGGATTTACCCTAGCTGAGGCTCGAGTTGTACAAGACATGCTAACTGTTGATGAGGGGCTATGCGTCACTGTACAGTCAGTCTACCTTATGAACAAGCTTCAGCACATCCCCGGGATGGGATTAGGGTGAAGTGGCCGGAAGGGCGTTGCAGCATCGACCGAAGTGCTGCATAACCCATATACCTTTGGCCTAGGTTATCTGTCTACCAAAGAGGATTGGGTGAGAAAAGGAAGAGAAATGGCCGGAAGAGCCAGAGCCAAACAAGCCGGGAAGCCTTATGACTTGGTGTACCGGCCTATCCAGGGGACCCTGAACAGACGCTTTGTCCGAGAGGGAGAAGACTTCCCATTCTGCGGCTATTCGAAGCCGTGGCTAAATGCAGAAAGGTGGCGCTTGCCAGGATTTGAGATTTTTTTTGACTTGCAATTGTCCCAGGAACGAAGTTGCCAAAGAGCAAATAGACCCACCAACTGAGGCTGAGCAGTGCAAGGAGGAGGATTTTGAGAGCATAGAAATCGAGATAGGGGTAGCACTGGCTTGTGTACTCTTAGATCCTCAGATCATACCAGAGTGCTTGGGGGATGACTTCTCAGTTTCCATGATAGGGAATGAAGCGGCTGTGGGCCCATCTTCAAGCATTCTCGATGCATCCATCGCACTCTCCCTCGTCTGGCAATACGAGGAGGGCTTTTTATCAAGCAGCACTGGGTCAGGTAGTGAGCCGGAATCTGATTCCACTGAGTCTGTGGAGTCGGAATCAAGTTCCAGCTTGTCTGAGTTTGAGTCCGGTATTCTTGGGGGTGATAACCCGGATGCCACTGTCCTGTCCACGTCATCTTTTTCTTTTTCCTTTGAGTCTGTTGTAACAGAGGAATCAGGCGGACTGGATGTTATTAATGAGAATGGTACAGCTGTGGCTTCCAAATACTTTTTTGTGCCTTTAATTTATTGCATTAATCAAGACTTTCAAAATTTTGATGAAAACGACGAGGAAGAAATTCCTTCGGTTTTACAATATTTGCTTGATCAACAGCAAAAGAGGTTCGTAAAACCCTTGGTTGATGAAATCCCCACAATTAATGTTGGTACTGAGAAGGACCCGCGGCTGGTCCAGATCGGGTCCACATTATCTTCTAAGAAGCGCGAGCGCTTAGTCGCTTTATTAAAAGATTTCAAAGATGTTTTCGCGTGGTCTTATGAAGACATACCTGGAATCGATCCTGAGATTGTACAACACCGGATCCCTCTTGACCCAGAGGCCCAACCTATTAAGCAGAAACTTCGAAGGATCCACTCAGACTGGGCACTAAAAATCAAAGAAGAGGTCACCAAGCAGATCGACGCAGGGTTCCTACTAGTATCTGAGTACCCAACTTGGTTGGCCAATATAGTTCTGGTGCCGAAGAAGGACGGTAGAATTCGGGTATGTGTGGACTTCAGGGATTTGAACAAAGCCACTTTCCTCTGCCGCATATCGACGAATTAGTGGACTTCACTGCTGGGCATGCGCTGCTCTCGTTCATGGATGGCTTTTCAGGCTACAATAAGATTTTGATGGCACCCGAAGACAGGGAGAAGACTGCTTTCACCACCTCGTGGGGAACCTATTGTTATAGGGCGATGCCGTTTGGGTTGAAAAATGCTGGGGCTACGTATCAACGGGCTGCGACCACAATTTTGCACGATATGATCCACAAAGAGGTTGAGGTGTACGTGGACGACATGATTGTCAAGTCGAAGGAAAGAGAGGGCCACTACACCGCCTTGCAGAAATTCTTCCAACGGATCAGAGAGTATCAGTTGCAGCTGAATCCTCAGAAATGTACTTTCGGTGTTACAACAGGGAAAATGCTAGGGTTCTTGATCACACAAAGGGGTATCGAGGTCAATCCTTCTAAAATCAAAGCCATCTTAGAAATGCCACTACCGAGGACTGAAAAGGAGGTGCGAGGCTTTCTGGGTAAAGTGCAATTCATAAGACGGTTTATTGCAAAATTAACCTTGACTTGTGAACCACTCTTTGGTCTCCTGAAGAAAGGAAAGAAGTTCCAATGGGACGACCGATGCCAAGTTACTTTCGAGCAAATCAAGCAATATTTACAGAACCCACCTATGTTGGCACCGCTTGAGCTGGGAAAATCGTTGATTCTGTACCTATCAGTGACCGAAACGACAATGGACTGCATGCTTGCACAGGAGTCTGAGGACAAAGTGGAGAAGGCTATCTACTACCTGAGCAAGAAAATGCTGGATTACGAGACCCGCTACACTCCGCTGGAGAAGGCTTGTTTGGCCTTGGTATGGGCTACCAGGAAGCCGAGGCACTACCTGTTAGCTCACTCCGTAATACTGGTTTCGAGATTAGATCCCATCAAATATCTCTTCAAGAAACCGGCACTTACGGGTAGGCTAGCCCGTTGGTTGCTTCTGCTTTCCAAATTTGATCTGAAGTACATAACGCGCAAGTCAGTGAAAGGGAGAGCGGTAGCGAAATTCCTAGCCGACCACCCAATTGAAGGGGATGAAGCAGTTGAGTATCTGTTCCCAGACAAGGCCATTCTGCATGTCGAAGAAGAGACTTGGACAATGTACTTTGACGGAGCGTCAAACCAATACGGGTATGGGATAAGGGTGTTGCTGATAGCACCCGACAATTCCGGCATATCCTTAGCATTTAAACTCCGGTTCAAAGTGTCGAACAATGAGGCAGAGTATGAGGCATGTATTGTTGGACTAGAAGCCACCCTGGAACTAGGGGCACAATGGTTGGATGTCATCGGGGACTCGAACCTTGTTGTATCTCAAGCTAAAGGAGACTGGTAAGTTAAAGAAGAAAAGATGAGAATCTATCACCAGACCTTGGACGTTCTGATTCCTCGGTTTGAGAAACTGAATTTCACCCATTTGTTAAGAGAGAACAACAGGTTTACTGATTCATTAGCAACTCTATCTTCTATGATAGACATCCCTTTTGGAGTCCGGATGCGTCCGATCATCATTGAACAGAAATTCGTGCCGACCTACAAGCTGATTGCTGCCATAGATGAGGTACAAGATGAGAATCCCTGGTATTACAACATCTGGAACTTCTTGGAAAAGGAGGTGTATCCACCAAGGGCAAATGCCAAAGATAAGAGGGCAATTCGAAGAATGGTCGCCGCCCATCGCCCATGGGTAAACCCAGACAAGAGGGGTTATCTCGGGATGCACAAACTATGTTGATGCTGAAGAGTCCAAGCACCTAATAAAGGCCATCCATGGAAGAGAGTGCGGAGCACACATGAGCGGGGTGATGCTAGCCCGGAAGATCCTTAGACAGGGTTATTACTAATCAACCATGGATGAGGATTGTATTGGCTTTGTCCGGCGATGCCACAAATGTCAGATCTATGGAAACCACATGAACATTCCACCGGCAAAGCTGTACAACATGACTTTGCCATGGCCATTTTCAGTCTGGGGGATTGATGTGATTGGGGTTGTCACTCCAAAGTGGTCCAACAGGCATGAGTACATTTTGGTAGCGATAGACTACTTCATGAAGTGGGTTGAGGCCCAATCTTACGCAGTGTTGAAGGCATCACATGTTGCTAAGTTCATCAGAAACAACATCATCTGTAGCTACGGGGTCCCAAATGAGATTATTTCGGATAATGGTTCCCACTTCAAGAAGGAGGCGATCGACTTGTTAGAGAAGTACAATGTGGCTTTTCATAAGTCATCTACATATCGGCCACAAACCAACGGAGGAGTTGAGGCCACCAATAAGAACATCAAGCACATTCTACAAAAGATGGTGGAAACCTACAGGGACGAGCCAGATAAGCTGTCATTTGCTCTTTGGGGCTACCGGACTTCAATTCGAATTTCTACTGGGCAACTCCGTATTCCTTGGTTTATTGAATAGAGGTTGTTCTGCCTATCGAAGTTGAGGTTCCGTCATTACGAGTATTGGCTGAGTGTCAGATAGCTGAGGCAGATTGGCAACAAAGCAAGTTCGAAGAACTCATGCTCTTTGATGAAAGAAGGTTGAAAGTACTGTATCACATCCAGGGTTATCAACGAAGAATTGTCAAGGCTTTCATCAAGAAGGTTAAGTCCAGGAATTTGAAAGAGGGGGATCTTGTGCTCAAAGACAACCGAGCTCCTATCCATGATTCTAGGGCAAGTTCAGACCCAATTGGACTGGCCCTTACATGATCAAGTCAATCTGGTCGGGTGGAGCTGTCGTTCTAATGGATCTAGATGGCCTTGAGTTCTCCCAGCCGATCAACATGGACAAGTTGAAGAAATGCTATCCCTGAGTGGCTCGCTAGGCCGAAAACCTGAAAGGGCGACCTAGGCAAAAGTTAGAGCACAGAAAATTTGAAATAATAAAAACTAAGCTCGCAAGGTTGAAAACCCAGAAAGGGCGGCCTTGGCAAAAGTTAGAGCGCAAAAGGAGAGTGTTAATACATGAGTGAACCTGAACCGAACTACGTAAGGCTTGATTCCTATCTTCGGGATACGTAGGCAACTTCATTCTGAAGTCCAGCCATAAACACTTCCAAATCAACTTTGTCCATGTGATCATGTTGGTCATCTTTGTCTATTTTGCATTCAAGAGTTCGGTTGTGATCCCAATGCAGTGCTATTCAGACTAGGGGCAACTTTCCAGTTACTGGATCCGAGGTTGTACATCTCAATGATAGATCTCGGGCGTGTCCAGTTGTGATCCATATCGAAAATGGTTTCGAAAAGTTTTAATAAAAGTTGATTTTGCTCAAATTAATCTTTTTACGACTTAAACCATTTTTGGACCAAATGGAAAATTTTCAGTACCCACAACCTTCGATTACATTGATTTCAGTACAGAGTTCTCCTGCTCTTGAATACAAATTGAAGTTGTTTTTTATTACATTCATAAAGAAAACTTGAAAGTACTGATTAAAGCAAATAAACTCGGGGCATAGTCAGGTGTTCGTGCACCCCCTCCCAGAGCTTGTGGAAGCCTCTGATGCCAAAGTAGGCCCAACCTATGCCTCTTCATCAAGCCAAACTATGCACTCATCAGAGAGTGTGCAACTGAAAGTGGAAGCGGCGGCCAGAAGCTCTCTCGTCCTCCATGCTGTGGCATACCGAGCTAGCTGTGCGCCTCGGACTGGAAATACGACAGGGCACTCTATCCCTTCTTCCAGACAAGTCTGATCATGGCCAAGTTGGCGCCGGAATTGGAACAGGAAGTAAAAGACACAGTGTGTCAGGCCGATCAATTGAATCCCGGGTTGGCGAGACATGCTGTAACTCATCGCCGACAGATTGAGCCAGGGGCAGTGCCAAGCAATGTTGGCATCGGATAGACTGCACATCCATTTACACCACCATCCCTCGTCAGGGGCATCGACTAGACGTCACCGGAAGACATAGCCGTGAGCTAAATATGCTAGGCATGAGTCCACAACCTTCAACTTATCCATCAACCATATTTGGGAAGGGATGAAAAATGAGAGATTAAAGAATAGAGAGGTGTACATGGAGAGAAAAGTGAGAAAAGGGTTTTGAGAGAAAAACCAAGCCTGAGGGCCGAGTGATATGAGAAATATATGTGAGATAGAGTGGGAAACATTACCTGCAGTAGTAATGGACTCCCTATGAATCTAGTCATCTCTCGGCGATGAAAAGCATCCAAACCCATCAATGTCTCAGCTAGTGTCATGGCGATACAGCTCTTACCCTCTTTTAAGCCTTAGGCAACCTCAATCAAACAGACGCTAGACCCACCGGAGCCTAGGGAAAACAAAAAATGAGACAACATGCACAAGCAAAGCGCATGTCACTGGAAACCCTGTCAGTGATGATCGTCGCGGTCACCGGTGTCAGAAAACCGACGAATTAGGCTCGGAATGTCTAGTTCTCCTTCGCGAATCAAAGACCGAGCGTCATACAAAGTGAGCCCGCGCATCCGTCCTAAGGCTTGGATGTGGCCAAAATGGAATTGGGGCAAGATCTCTTCCTCACACTCGGACTCCATCAAAGCTTGGAAGTCTTCGAAAGTGGGACATATCTCTTGTCCGCCAAAGTTAAAAACATGAGTTTCCGGATTCCAACACCTTGCCGCGGCATGGAGGAACGGAAAACGCAGCGGGGTGTAGCTCAACATGAATAGTGCATTTATTCCAAAGCCCCAGAAATTCAACTTTTCCGAGCCATCCAAGTTAGCAATCCAATTTGTGAGATTTTGGACAAGAAATGCCTCCATTTGGTGGAAAAACAGAGTTGAAATGGAGAAACTACAAAGCTGGGGCTTTTGTAGAAGATAAGGTGTTGAGTGGAAGACATGTGTCAACAATCAAGGCACTTTCTGCATTAATGACCGACCGGCCAAGTTTGATGGCGAACCGACCATCTTTTTAGCCGATCGGCTAGTATTGGTGGCCGATAGCCCTTGATGGTGGTCGATGGCCTCCCACCTTGGCCGATGGTCTCTCCTTTGTTCTCTGAGCTGTCTATGTGTTGGAAGTGTTGAGAACTTGTGTCTTGTTCCACTTCGAAGGCCTTTCTATGACAATTTTGTGAAGTCGTGCCTGTGTTACTTCAATTTGCTTATCGAGTTGTTACTCTTTGATTATCGAGTTGTTACTCTTTGATTATCGAGTTGTTGCGATTTGTTTATCGAGTTATTGCTCTTTGCTTATCGAGTTGTTATAATTCATTTATCGATTTGTTCTTTTAAGTTGTTTTGTTTGTTGTCAGTTGGTTCACTACCTGATTAAGGCAATGCAATTCGAGTGTGCAATTTTCAAACAAAGTTCAATCTCATTTACATGTTGTATGATGCGATGCGATGCGGTGCTTAGAATGTAAAATCTAACACTTTTTCAATAAAAAAGTTGTTTTCATTCCATCATGTTTTCTTTTGCAAAAGTACAAAGTTTTAAAGAACATAAAACTGCGTGAGGCAGTACAATGTGCAAAAACTACAGGCAAAAAGAGAAATAAAACAAAAACAAAACATCTGAAATCAGCATCAGTCACCTTAAGAGCGGGAGGCCCTCCTCATCCTCTTTCTCGATAAAGGCCCGGAGCTACCGCCGTCAGCTCCACTACCAGAGTCTGAACCCAAGCCATCTCCAGCCTCATCTCCATCTTGAGACAACTCTAACTCTGGACTCACTACCTCCTCATCAAACTCATCATCATCTGGGGCAAGCACCCGTGAACTACTCCTAGTCTGTGCACACCCAGCTCTACTCCGGCTGTGCGCTAGAGTCCCTCGTCTCGCTCCCCTTGCTGCTCGGGGAGGCACTGAAGGTCCCACTGAGGCGCCCGTTGTGGCTAGTATCTGGAATGGGGCCTGAAAAGAACAATTTGGCAAATGCATCAGTTATGTTATGCGAAGCTGAGTATGGTATCAAATGCAGTATATGTGTACAGTATATGAATGCTGTGAGCAGTATGTGAACGCCGTGAACGGTGAACAATTGCAGTATATGAGGGCCGTGACTAGTATATGAGATGCAGTGTATCAATGCCGTAAGTGGTATATGAGTGTGGTGTATCAAATGCAGTATTGATAATGTGATGCATCAGATCAGTACGGAGCAGATTATAGAGGGTTTTGGGACGGAGGTTGAAAGAACTTACCGGAATACCATAGATACTGAGCAAGTCCATGCTCCTCTGCAACATCCCCATCACTGAAGCCGACACCTCCAGAGCCTGCCCAGTGTACTCTGTAGAAGCCTGCAAAAGTGTTGAGGTAATCAGTAATCTACGGGATATCAACTGAAATGAAATGAATGTACATAATGTAAAGTATAGCATATACCGGGGTTGAGCCTCGAACTCCGACGAGCTCATGATTAGCTGGAGGAGGAGCGATAGGAATCTAATAAGTTTCTCCAGCCTGTCCTCGACATGTCATAGTAGTGGGCAGGTCTGGCCACTCTACCCTCTGTCCCCTCCGGGAACCCCTCCTACCATGGGCCTGGGTCGCCCTGGATCCTCCTACTCCCCCTAGTATGGCTACAGGTCTCCCTCTCTCACCTCGACGAACACTAGCCAGAGGCTGCATGAGATATGTCTAGATGAAGACGGTGTAGTCGCCGTCATCTTTGAAAAAGTCAGCATCCCAACCTATCGTGAAATCAGCCATCTCCTGCAGCGTGTACCTCTCTGTCTGCCTCATGTGCGAAGGAGGCAGCATCGGAACCACCGGCTTGGGTAGACCAAGGCTCTGTCGCAAGAAGCGCTCACCCAAGTACCACGCTCGATAGACCAGACCCTCAAGCAAAACCCAAAATCGGGAAGTCTCCTGAGCGCCTAAACGGTCTCTAATCAAGCTTGACAAAGACGCCTGTCGCCAGTGATCTGCAAATGATGGATATACAGGTTGTTATCTGTTATTGAAAGTGCAACATAAAGCAAAGCTTAGATGAACTGTGAGGTTTGTAATACCTCCGCTGCAGCTACAGTGTCAAAATATCGGTGGAAGAATGAGAAAGACTCTCGCAGCCTTCGCTCGCATCTCGCATTTTGCATCGTACCTATGTGAATATGAAACCATGGGGGACGTCTCTACCTCCAACTCTAGGGCAAGCCTCGAGAAGTAGGCATATACCCATAGCTGTAGTATGTGAAAGGGAAATGATGAGTATGTTTATCAGTAAAGCAGTATACAAATAAAGCAGAAATCAGAGAATGATGTGCAGTGTCTTGTGCAGTGTGTGCAGTGTACAACTAGTGTAAAGCAGATTGCATGTTATGCAGTGTATGTGGTGTACAGATAATGTAAAGTAGAACTGTAAAGCATAAAGGAAAGATGTACCTCCCAGGCTCTCCAGTAGCCTCCTAGCAGGTACCCGCTCCGGCGAGATGAGGAACTCATATATCCATACAGTATGGCCAAGCCTGCGCCGCCCCAGTCATAGCGCCGGATGCGAGTCACGTCTACCGGTGCGCTCAAGAGGTAGAGGCCAACGGTGTTCACCCGGTCAGCGAATAGAGTGGTGCCAAGCAAGAACATAAGGAACCCCCGAGCGTAGTGCTCGATCTCTTCGCGGGTCATCAGTGTCCCTCCCCTGAACTGGTCCTCGAACCACGAATATCGCACCATCCCTGGCTAGGAGAGAGGTGGGCGAATGCCAAGCAAAAAGATCTGGGCAGCATCCCACTCGCCCATATCAGTGTCGAAAGGGATCGAATCACCCCCTACTCCGATGTCGGTGAGTATGGAGAAGTCGAAGGGAGTCATCGTCATCTCCCCTACTGTAGAAAGGTAGAAGGAATCGGTGGTGTCCCACCACCTCTCCACTAAGGCGCCTAGAAGAGGCCGACTCGCAGTGAGGCGCGAGAGTCCCATGCAGAATATACCAAAATCGGCCTCATCGACGATGTGGCAAACAGCATCCAATAGCTCCATGTACCAGTCTCGTGCAATGGTGTTCCCATAACCCTGGAAGGCATGAGAATCTCCTTGTGTTCAAGATAAACAGATGCAAAACAGTGTCAGGAATACAGTGTATGCATGTGTTCAGAATTGACAGAAATGCAGTATGTACATATGTTCGAGTTGACAGAAGTATCATGTATGAATGTGCTCAGAATGAACTAGGCATGTGATGTGCAAGTGTGTTTCGATTAATCAGATGAAGAGTGATATTGGCTATCCAAGACATATGACCTACATTGCAGAAAGTAAAGAGGAAGAATATACCTCAGCGGCACTGTAGGATTACTATGACTCCGGCTCGGGTAGCAGGTCTTCCGGAGCACCTCACGTAAAGCACTTGAACTGGCGAATACTGTCGAGAGGCAATACGTGTACGTCAGGGTGATAAGATGCTAGGTCGAAAGGCCGAATGCCGAGCGGCAAAGGCTCAAACTCAGGATCCATCTCCATCCCTGGAGGAGCCCTACCCTATGGAATATCATCTGCCATCTCGAGAAAAGTGAGAAAATGGTCGAAGGTATGGAAAATGGGCAAGAATGCCAAAAGTCAACAAAAAGTCAACCCCGAGGGGTAAAAAATGGAAGAAAAGGTCAAAGTACGTGAAATGGCACGAAGACCAAGGGTAACTCGGGAGAAACAAACCCCAAGTGATGGAAATCAAGAAAGAGGCGCCAAAGGAACTTTTCAATCGGTTCAAAGTGTGTAAAACAATGAGGGTTTTGCAAATCAAATGTTTTTGGGACATTAGAAAATGCATTTGAAGAATGGATCTAAGGGGGAAAGTGATCTAGGGCAAGAGGAGAAAGGTTTTTGGCCTTGGAGAAGTGAAAGAATACGGTTTGGAACCCTATTCTTAAAGACCCGAGGCAAAATGTCAAAACTGCCCCGAATCTGCCATTGTTGACCGATCAGCCAAATTGTTGGCCGATGGAGTTTTCTGGTGGCCGATGGGTGGCCGATAGCTTCCTCTTGTGGCCGATGAACCTCCAATGCCCTTGTTTGGGGTTTTTTCTGTTGATTTGTACCCTCATCTCTCAAGAAGGTTCAAGGAAATACACCTTTGAGCTCAAGAAGTCTCCGTGGTGACCTCGAACTGTGTCTCCCGTGTGCGGCACTCGATATGCACAAGATGTATCCTTTTTTGTATCCTTTTGCGTATTACTAGATTTGAAAATTATCTTTGAATACGTGGCTTTACAGTGTTCTTGTCACATTCACGAAGTTTGCATTTGTTATATGCCTCTTTCACTTTTGCATCGGACATGCATCATTGCGTTTGCATACATAACAATGCAAGTAGAGTGTGCATAACAATGCAATTGGAATGTGCTTAACAATGCAATGGAGATGCACGTAACAACGCAAGTGGAGTGTGCATAACAATGCAACTGGAACGTGTATAACAATGCAAACTAGAGTGTGCATAACAATGCAAGTAATGTGCATGACAACGCAAGTAAAGTGTGCATAACAATGCAAGTAGAACATGCGTGACAATGCAAGTAAAGTGTGCATAACAATGCAAGTAGCGTGCATGACAATACAAGTGAAGTGTGCATAACAATGCAAGTAACGTGAGTGACAATGCAAGTAGCGTGCATGACAACGCAAGTGAAGTGTGCATAACAATGCAAGTAGCGTGCATGACAACGCAAGTGAAGTGTGCGTAACAATGCAAGTAGCGTGCGTGACAATGCAAGTAAAGTGTGCATAACAATGCAAGTAACGTGAGTGACAACGCAAGTAAAGTGTGCATAACAATGCAAGTAACATGCGTGACAACACAAGTAAAGTGTGCATAACAATGCAAGTAACGAGAAATACATGCTCCATGCAACATTAAGATGCGCATTTCATGCCAGGGTGAGAAGTGCACATTCTATGCAAGCAAGGTTAAAACGTGTTCCATGCAATGTACACTTTACGCAATGTAAACACGAATACCTATTTGACACAACACGCATATGTTATGCACTACTTGCATTGTTATGCACGTTCTACTCGCATTGTTATGCATACTCTACTCGCATTGTTATGCACATTCTACTTGCGTTGTTATGCACGGTTCTACTTGCATTGTTATGCACACTTCACTTGCATTGTTATGCACATTCTACTTGCATTGATATGCACCGTTCTACGTACATTGTTATGCACGCTCCACTTGTATTGTTTTGCACCCTTTCACTTGCATTGTTATGCACGTCTCCCATGTATTGTCATGCACCTTTCCATTTGCATTGTATATGCACGCGTTTATCTTGCATTGAAATTATATCCTGATGTAACATTGAATCTGCGTCTCTACTATATTGTACCTGTCAAAGTTTCTCTTTTATACAGGCATGATATTGTATGTACAGTTCATTTGAAGCTGGCACAACCAGACGATATGGCATGTGCAGTTCATTCGGATGAACTCCAGGTAAGATCATTTCTGCCTCCGTAAACTCCCTCTTTGGCTAAAAACATTGGGACACGTGCCCGATGTTCGTATCCCCTCCCCCCCAGTGTTTGCACCGCTCCCTTCTCCTCTCGCATTTGACATGCGTTTGGACATAGCTTTCTCCTCTCGCGTTTGACACACGTTTGAATGCCTTTCTCCTTTTGTGTTTGATACTCTAGAAGGTGTTTCGTTTTAGACTTTAGGTGTTCCCGATAGTTGCTTTTAGCCTTCTCCACATGAGACGCAGTGAGAATTGTATAATTTTCTTACATCCTTTCTGTTAGAATGTGTGAGACTGTTGTATCTTATTCGCTTGCTTAAAATATTGCGTTTACCATGCCTAGCACTTACATAAATGTTTCATTACAGCTTTCTTTGCATGATCATAAGTTATTTTCTGCATTATACATGTCATTTGCATTTTACCCCAGCCCGTGGGTGCATCTCTGTATTGTCATTTTGTATGTTTGTCTAAGTCTTCGGCCTTGTTATAAATGGGTCGTCTCTGGGCTTTGACATTCACTCCTGTCATTTCTTAACTTCCGAGTTCTGTCAAAGAGAGGCAACTGTAGACACCCCATTTTTTGCCATCCTCAAGACTTGGACGTCATCGTTTGAACACTCGATGATCATCCATGCTCGTGTTCGTTTTGAGTTTTTGAAGATCTCGGCGTGCGCCTTGCCTTGGAGCCTCTTAGCTTGTCTATTTTGTGCTTGGTTGTGGACCAAGGGCTTGTGGTTTTATTTCTGAGGGAAGGGGGTGGCCTTTTGGCCAGCACTCCAACCCATCGGCCAGGCCCTGTGCCCATCGGCCAAGACGTCTTTCCATCGGCCATCAGTGGTGGCCGGTCGGCATCACTGATGGCTGGTCAGCCATTTTTTTGGCCAAGGCACCTTTTTCTGCTATTGTAGATATTTTTCTTCTAGCTGGTGCCAGCTGTTGATCACTTTGTGTATCCTCCATACACGTGTATGGATGGATTCACACAAGCTTTAGCTTGTCAAAGAAGCTTTAGCTTGTGTTTTCCTATATAAGGGGAGGACCTCCCCCTTCTCTAGGGTTCTAAAAATTTACAGAGAGGGCTATACATATATTTCTATCGCTATATTGCTCTCTCTCTCTCTCTCTCTCTCTCTCTATTTGCACTTGTTTGTGCTCAAAAGTGCCATTTCTTCACACTTTTGCACACAAACACCTAGTGAAACACCTTCACTATTGAGCTGAGGTTCTTGGAGGTTATATCTGAGTGGTTTTGGTTTGGTTTTCGCCTCTGAAGTTGCTATTCTAAAGTTGTTCTTCAAGGGTGAGTCTTTATGCTCTTTGAAGCTTTGTTGTAGTTGCTTATTTGGCCCTACTTGCATGATGATTTAGGCTTAACTTTAAACTGTAAAAAACTTCATTTTTGAGTATTAAAAGTGTTTGTTTGAGGCCTCTTTGGTGTTAGGGGTGATCTACCCCCTTTTGTGCCTTATTTTGCCTTGTTTTAAGCCACCCCTTTAGGCCTTTGAGATCACCTTCTCTTGGCCTTTTAACCACTGAATTCCAGAGGAATTTTAGTGGTGGAAAGTGTGTTTTGAGGCCCCAAATGGGTGGGGGTCGTCCCCCCTCCTCTTCTCTTGTGCGCTTGTGTTGATGGCTCATCAAAGTAGCATGTCCTTCTAGCATGTTTTGGCTCTATCTCAGCATGCCTTAGGCCTTATTTTAACATGATATAGCTCTGTTTTGGCTTAGTTTGATTACCTCTTGCATGCTTCATACACTTGTAGTGTAATCCTCCCTATAGCCTTAACATGCATCATGCTTTAGACCATCAATCTAGCATGTTCTTGGCTCCACTCCAGCAAGCTTTTATTCATGTTTTGCCATGCTTAAGCTCTATTTCATGTGCTTTGGCTCATGCATGCCATGCTTTGTATAGCCATAGTGCATTTTTGCCCACTAGCCTTGTGTTTTGAGTCCACTAGCATGCATTACTTGGGCTATTTGTATGATTTAGCATCATTTGATATATGATTTCAGTGCATGAAATGTGGTTATACTCTCTCATGCTTCACTCTTTCAATGCTTTTGGAAGGTCATACTTTATGCCTTAAACTTGAGCCAATGTATGCCATCTTGCCTAAGCTTTTGGGCTACCATTTCAATGTGTTTTGGGCCTTATTTTGCCATGATACAACTCTATTTTTGGTTGGTTAGAGCATCCCTTGTTTGCTTCTTACACTTGTAGTGTAACCATGCTCATTGGCCTTGCATGCTTGGTGTTTTGGCTTCATTCCATGCATGTTTTGGCATTGTTTTGACCTACCTTGGGACTGTTTTGAGTCATCTTGGCCCTTTGGGGCTTGCTTGATATGGCTATGGTGCAAGTACCTTTGCTAGCCTTAAGCCTTGAGCCCCCTAGCATGCCTCATTTGTGGTAGTTGCATGTTTGAGCATCATTTAGAATGATATTTCAGAGCATATAGTGTTGTCACACTTCTATGTTTTTCACTCTTTAAGTGCTTTTAAGAGTTGACCCTTATGCCTAGTTGATGAGCCATCACATGAGCATGTGTTCTTGGCCCTTTTGTGCCTAAGTTTTGGTGTGTTGGCCACTGTTTTCGACCCTCTTAAGTCTGTCCATATGTGGTTTAAGTCCATTGAGCATTGTGTTGCATGCCTCTTAAACGATGCTCTTTATTTGCTTTGATGCTTTAGCCTTCAAACATGGCGTGCATGCATTATTCACATGATAGAATCTTGTGCATGCCATTAGCATTAATAGGTTGATCATGTTGTATGTGTTGCATTGTGTTGGGATCGAGCATTGATCCAAACACAAGGAATATGGTACGTTTCATACTTAAAGTGATGAAACGTTCCTCATTCCTCGGTCGCTGACCCTCTTGATCAAGCCTGATAGAGGTGGAGGCCCTTATGTGTTATTTGTGTGCATTCATTGACATTGACTTATGCAACTTGGCCTCTTTGGCCATCATGCATTGAGATGCATGATTGGTGGCTCGAGAGTCGAGCACTACACTCCTTTGAGCTCGAGCACTACACTCCTTTGAGCTTGAGACATGATAAGGAGTGTAGTTGCACACACATTTCCATGCAAATACACTGCCATGCCTCTGTTTGTGCTCTATCGCAGCAAAAGAAGAAATTGCAGGAAGCAGTGGCCGACCAGCCATCAAATCTACCGACCAGCCACCAAGTCTGCCGATCGGCTATCAAAATTGGCCGATATCCATAAACTCTGGCCGATGGCCACCATATTTGGCCGATCATTCCTCAGTATGCTCCTAAGGTGGATCAGAAGTATCTTGGAGGTTGGCACAATTTTCAGAAGTCCAAAAGAGTGCAAACAGAGGCATCACGAGGCACAGTAGTGGATTTCCGAGCAAAGCCGACCGAGCATTCATACACCCCTCGCCCCGAGGCTCCTTTTAACTGCTTTGCTTAGCAAGTTAACTATTTGGTATTGTACTTAAGTAGTTAATGCACTTAAATATTCTTTTGCGTTTGTAATTAGTTAACTTGTTAGTTAATTAGTTTTGGTTTGTAATTAATTAGCTTAGTGTAGCTAGTTAGTTGATTTATTCGGACCCTCCGTCAAGAGGCGAATTTTGTAATAAGTGTGCATATGTGTAATGCATGTCTTCCAACCCCACGTCTTTCTCCCTTTTATTTAACTGCTTTCGATGGTTAGTTTAGGGCACGTTTCAATTAGCATACTTATGCTTTGCATGCGTGTATCATTCATTCGTATTGCATGCATCAGGCTCGGCGCATCATTCAAATTACATTGTATTTCAATTCCTATTTGAATACATGTATCTAAGTGTTGCATTCATATGCCATCTTAGAATAGCCGAGCCTATTTAGTTACATTTTGCATGTGTTGCATTAGGCATCTTAACATAGCTAGGATCATGCATTGATTACTAACTAGCTTCTTTTTTGGCTCAGAGTACACTGTAAGTGTTTACGCTTTAGCATCCTTGCATGTGTGTAAGTGACTACCATGATAGCATACTTGCCATGAGGCTAACTGCTTAAGTGTTAACTGCATGAATGCCTATGGATGAAGGCTTCATTACTTTAATTGGAACAATTCATCAAAATGTGCATTTTAAGCCCACTTGATTGTGGCAGATCATGTTTTCTAAGCCCACTTGAGAGTGGCAAATCCGCAACTTAGCCTACTTGAGGGTAGCAACTTCAAACCATTTTCGAAAAACAAACACGAGATGTTTTGTTCCAACTTGAGCGATTTAGTATATACTTGTACGCTGTGCACATCACATAGTAAGTTAGATTAATAACCAGAATATGGACACATGTGTTTTCAAAAACAACATATCACGCTTAGTAGAGGCCGATCTTTGACCAGGCGAGCGGGGGTGCTCATTTCATGACCTTTCCCCCTCATACCAAAGTTCCCGAGTCGAGGCAACTTTGGTGATGACGGACACGTGGCCTTAGGCACGAGTCAGGGTTTCCTAAATTTTCCAAAATAAAATATTTAGGTGGCAACTCTGAAATCTGGCAAAGCAGTCCATCTTTGGCACTTCTTGATTAAAATCGATTTTCCAAAACGATTTTCCAGATTTGGACTCTTTGGTGATTTATCAATCTTACATTGCACTTTGTGAGATTAGATTCAGAACCGTGACAAGAGTCCGAACTATAGTAACTAAGAACCACAATTCGCGCCCTTCCGCGTGGAGCGGAGTTCGGGCAGTCTACAGTGTGTATTGGGCTTCATAGTCCAATATCTTCTTGCTGAGGTAGTAAATGGCCTTTTTTGATTTTGCCTCTGACTCTTGTACCAGCATACACCCCATGGTTGAGTCCAAACTCTGGTGGAGATAAAACTGGCAAGGTTCGTAGATAATACTTGATTTGTTTGAAAGCCATTTGGCAAATTTCGTCCCAGTAGAACTTAGTTCCCTTCTTCAAAAGCTTAAACAGTGGTTCACATGTCGATGTCAATTTCGCGATGAATCGTATTATGAATTGCATCTTACCCACAAAGCATCTCACCTCATTTTTAGTTGTTGGTGGAGTCATTTCTATGATAGCTTTGATCTTAGAAGGATCCACTTCTATACCCTTTTGTGTGATCAAGAACCCTAATATTTTTCCAACTATTACCCCAAATGTGCATTTATGTAGATTTAACCTCAGTTTGTACTCACAAATCCTCTTGAAGAATTTTTCTAGTGCAGTGCAGTGATCCTCTCTTTCCTTAGACTTGATGATCATATCATCTACAAACACCTCTACTTCTTCGTGGATCATGTCATGCAACAACGTAGTAACGACCCTCCGATATTTGTAAGACCAAATGGCATGACCCTATAGCAATAGGTGCCCTATGGAGTAGTGAAAGTTGTCTTTTCCTATTTTCTGGTGCCATCATGATCTAATTATACCCTGAAAATCCATCCACAAATGACAAACGTGCATGTCCTACTGTGAAGTCTACTAACTCATCAATGTGGGGAAATAGGAAATCATCCTTTGGGCTAGCCTTATTCAAATCCCTAAAGTCAACGTAAACTCTAATTCTACCATTTTTCTTTAGGACCGGAACTATGTTAGCTAGCCATGTCAGATATTCTAACACTATTAAGAATCCATCATTGATTTGTTTTTTTACTTTCTCTTTAATCTCAAGTTTCCAATCAGGGCAGATTCTTCTTAACTTTTGCTTCACGGGTTTAGCTTTAGGGTCTAGGGGGATTTTATGTTGTACAATCTTAGGATCAATTCCAAGCATAACTTCATAGGACCACTCAAAACATTTTTAAATTCTTTTAAAAGAGAGACTAAGTGCTTGAGTTCCTCTGAAGACAGCATGGATCTAATCTAGACCATGCAGGATTTTTTCTCATCGCCTAGGTTTATTGAAGTTATTTCATCCACAACAGGTTTAGCTCGCCTCTCCTCTTCCCATTTAATTAAGTCTTTTATGCCTTGAGGAATTTTTTTTCCTAAACTCTTTTTCATTTTTAGTTTCAAAATCAATGGAATTAATATTGTTAATTGATGGCACTGTGGAGTACTCAGAATTGCTCATTATTACATTAATTGAAGCTGGAGACTTACGTCTAACTTCAACTCAAAATAAGTAGAAAATTTAGACTTGACCTCTACTCCTGGACTTATATCTTCAGGCTGCTTGATGCTTCAGAATCTAGCAAGCCTGATTTTGACTTACTTAACTCACTACTAGATTTGCTGTCAGATTTATAAATGGCACATTTCTCGACGGACTAGTTTTGTGTTTCACCCTCCATTGCATCTACTATGTATTGGGTGACATCTTCCTCCAAAGCTCCACTTTCCAACATCATCATAGAACTGAAATTCTCCAAGCCAATATAACCATTCTCAGTACCCAAACCAGTCTCAATATTAGTCCCAGTCAAATTGTCCATCCAATCTTCACTTTCATTGCTTGAACTGCTGTATATGTTTTGCCCAATGTCTATATCCGAATCTATGAATTCTTCATCGCTATTCGTGAGTTCATGGTCAAAGAAGATTTCAAACCCTGGATACATTTTCCTTATTGTATGATCAATCTATGGTTTCGAAACAAAATGGAAAATCTTCTCCCGTTCTAACAAAACACCTATTAAGTGTTCCTTAGATAGGTTTGTATTTCAACTCATACTATATGCCTTCACTTTTTGCTCTTGCCCCGTGCTTCAGTGGCCTTTGCTATCAAGTCTTCCTTTGTTGGTCGATAACCTAGTGTAGACAGGCCCGCGGGGGACCTCGCTACAGCTCGGACTCGATTTGTTGTCACGGTTCTTAATCTTGAACCAAAGAGTCCAAATCCGGCAAATCGTTTTGAGAAAACAGATTTTTAGAAAAAAAGTGCCAAACATGGACTGCTTTGCCAGATACAGAGTCGCCACCTAAATATTTTATTTTTGGGAAATTTAGGAAACCCTGACTCGTTTGCCTAAGGTCACGTGTCCGTCATCACCAAAGTTGCCTCGGCTCGGGAACTTGGGTACGATTGGGGAAGGTCACTTTGTGAGCACCCCCGCTCGCCCGGTCAAAGACCGGCCTCTACTAACCATGATATCTAGTTTTGAAGACATTGTATGCTCTTATTCCGGTTATTAGCCTAGATTTACTATGTGATGCGCACAGCATACAAGTATAGACCGAGTCGCCTGAATTGGAACAAAACATTTCATGTTTGTTTTTTTGAAAGATGGTTTGTTACCCGCAGGTAGGCTTAAAATGCAGATTTTGCCACCCTCAGGTGGGCTTAGAAAGATGGTTTTACCACTATCTAGTGGGCTTAAAACTTACAGTCAATGATTTGTTCCAATCTAAACAACCCAACCTTCACCCACAGGCATTCAAGCAGTTATATCACATAAGCAGTTAGCCTCATGGTAAGCATGCTATTCATGGCAGTCACTCACACGCATGCAAGGATGCTAAAGCATAAAAACTCACCGAGTACTCCAAGCCAAAACAGAAACCGATTAGAAATCATGCATGATCCTAACTATACAGGAATGCCTAATGCAACACATGCAAAAATGCAACTATAGCAGGCTCGGCTATTCTAAACATGGTATATGAGATGCAACAACTATCATGTATTCAACTCGGAATTGAAATACAAATGCAGTTAGTATGATGCGCCGAGCCCGATGCATACAAGACAGATGAATGAATGCAAACATGCTATCATACTGTATGCTAATTGAAACATGCCCTAATCTAACCATCATAAGCTGGTAAATAAAAGGGAAGAAAGACGTGGGGTTGGAAGACATACATCACACACACGCACACTTATTACAACATTGCCCTCGCGCAGAGGGTCCGAATAAATAGTACAGTCCAAATAATACAGTCCAAATAATACAGTCCAAATATGTACAAATCCCTAATTAATTTACAAATTAACTAAGAAAAATAATAAACTGGCATGCAAGCCAGGGACTGTCTTGACTCTTCTCCAGATGATGAATGATGCATGTCCGAGTTGCCTTGTGCAGAAATCCACTGCGATGCCCCAATTAGCCTCTGTTTGCAATTGTTTTTGGAATGCGTGCCAAGCTCCGGAAAGCTGCTGATTCTTGATTTGCTGCAACAGAGAGCAGGAAAGGGACATGGCAATGTATTTTCACAAATGTATGCATGCCTCGATCCCCGTGCCACCAATCACGCATCTCGATGCATAATGGCCGAGGAATCGAATTGCACAACTCAATATAGAATGAATGCACATGAAAACTCAACTAAAACCTAACTCCATCATGGATAATCCGGAGTGTCGGTGACTGGGAATTGAGACACGTTCCGTCACTCGAAATACGAAACATCCCTCGTTTTCCGTGCTCGGGCTAACCCCTATCCCGAACACAATGCAATATGCATGACATGCATGAAATGCAACTAAGATACAACCTAACATGCACAATGTTATGAAATGGCATACACGATACACGAGATAATATGGCATACATAATGCACTAACATACAACCTAGCATACACAATGCTATGGAATGAAATGGCATACACAATGCACAATGGACTTACACCAACACAAGTGGACCTCAGCCACACTCACACAAGAGGCCATCAGATGAAAATGAGACACTCGAAATGCGTGTACACGTGCACGCAAACCGAGGACCGACCCTAAGGCACGAATGCCACTCTAACATGACATGGCAAAGTATGGAATATGGCATACTATCATGCAAATTTCAGAGGCAATAAGTGATGCAAAACGGCCCCGAGAGATGACAAAATGACACCCGATGCATGGAATAAGTCCCGAAACATGAAATTAAGCATACCGAATGACCTATGACTATACAATGCATGCATTAATCGAACATGGGATGTGAAGAAAGAATCAAGACAGCCCAAAAATAAGCATTTTTACAGTTCTAAGAAAGGCCAAACAGCAAACGCAAATGGGGCTAAACTAGCATGCAAAAACAGCCCCGAAAACAAGATAATGAAGAAAGTGCAAGCTGCTAAACCTAAACAGAGAAGGGCCCTTCTAAAATATTGAATAGGGGCCCAAAATATGATGTTTTACAGTTTACCACAAACCACAAAAACAGACACAAGTATGGCAAAACTCTCATGCAAAAAGTGGGCCTAAAGGAGGACAAAGAAGTAAGTGATGCATGCTGGCCCCAAACAGATGAAGGTCCTTCAACAAAGTCGAATAAGGACCTAAAATATGACTTTTTACAGTTGATGTTCAAATCCAAAAAAGTGCACAAGTATGCTCAAAATACTATGCATGATAGGCCAAAAAGAGAGCTATAACACAAAGTATAAAAAGGATGCTTCAAACAGAAAAAAAAACTCTTAATTAAACAAGAAGAGGGGGTCAAAATAAGGCCATTTTTATTTTGGACTAGAGTCCAAAAACAAAAGTACAAGAGTCTAACAAATCATGCAAAAATGGGGCCAAAAGAGGGATACAAAGGCAAGTGACAAAAAAAGGCCCCAAACAGTGATGATCCCTTCAACAATGTTGAAGAAGGGCTCAAAATAAGCTACTTAACAGTTTACAACATGCCTCAAAACTGTTTACATATAGGCCAAAAATAATGTGCAAGAAAATGGCATATTAGGGAGATAATGAAGCAAGTGTAACAATGAGGCCTCAACCAGTGAGAGGCCCTAATCAAACATGGAATATGGCTCAAAATAAGTCTATTTCTAGTTAGGGTCGGAGCCCAAATATGCAAGTAAGTATGGCTAATATATTGAACAAAATAAGGCCAAAAAAGAGGGAGAAGGATGCTTACCCTTGAAGACCAAACTTTAGCAACCTCTTGGCTTGAGAAGTGGTGTTCCTCAACTCTGGAAATGGCCTTGAAGCTTCTGGAAGGGAGTGAGGAGGAGTGGTGCCATGGGTTGGTGTAGGAATGGTCCAAGAACAAAGGATTTTGAAGCTTTGAATGAGAGATGGAGAATGTATGTATGCAAGAGCCTTAGACCATTTTTTCTAACCCTCAAGACACAGCTGGGGCTGCTATTTTTATAGAGGAAGAGAAGGGAAAAAATGGGGGAAAATTGGGGGGAAAACCAATTCAAGTTTTCCCCCAAAAGGCCAAACCCCCGGATACAAAATCTGGGAGAAAACAAAATACACAGCTGGAATGTACTCACAGGGGCAAAAATGGCTGGCCGGTTATTTGGGTTGCAAATGGCCGGCCGGCCCTTTACTTGGCCGGCCGGCCAGGTCAAAAGGGTCAAAAGTGGCCGGCCACCCTTTAGGATGAAGCCCCAGAAGTTAGCTTTCTAATGCCGCAAACCTTGCATTAAAATTCCTCCTGTGGAAAAAGTTATGCCAGTTTCCGTGAAGTCGCGCTGATTCGGTCGAACCGGACTTCAACCAACCATATCTCCTCCACCCAGACTTGGACATAGGATATTCTTGAGTGCAAAATTAAGCCCCGGAAGTTAGCTTTCCAATTCCACAAACCTTGCATTAAAATTCCTCTTGTGCAAAAAGTTATGCCCATTTCGGCAGAGCCATGCAGCGTTTTCTGTCCTTCCCAGATTCATGCTGAATCAATTTTGACCAAAGAAAGGTGGCTGGCCAGAACAATTGCTGGCCTCCCATGTGGCCACTTTGAAGCCCCAGAAGTTAGCTTTCCAATGGTGCCAACCTCGCATCAAAATTCCTCCTATGCAAAAAGTTATACCCATTTCGGTGAAGCCACGCAGCTTTGGCCCTACCCGGATTCATGCCGAACTTCTCCCAAACAAGTTTTCTTCTCTCTTCTCCTTATTTCTTCAACTCCAAACCCCTAAGTAAGGTGTTTTGAAAGATTTTTCAAAGATTTCATCTCTCTTTCATTCATTTCCACTTTGTCCTTGCTCGGTTTACCGAAAAGCGTAACATTTGACAAAATGCGAGCCCCGGAACATCGTAAAAACTTTATTTCAAAAACGTTTTGAAAGAGAGGGTTTTAAGACTAAAATCTTTTGATCAAGGTTGTTTTGGTCTAAAACAGGGGTATGAAGTTGGGATTTGACTCTCTCCTTGCCGAAGAAACTGAACCTTTCCCCTGCACACCTTTCTCCACCGTATAAACCATCAATCGCGTCCAAGTCTTAAAGACAATCAAAAATAGGGTATCTACACCTAGCTCGAAAGTGAACAAATGATTGTTGATTTTTGGCACCTTTGTGACTCTTTGTTTACCACTCTTTCCTAGACAAAAACCAAGGATGTGCCCTTGTTAGTTCATCGTTAGAATAGAGGTACACCGATATATTGGTCCTTTTCAAGTGCCATGATAGTTTGTACTAATCGAACTTCTGCCAAGGTGAAACTTGAAAGGAAGACATCCTCGTCCTTGTGGTGAATCTCAAGTAATGGTATGGTCACATTGGGAGGTGGATGCTCTGAAGTATCTCCATCCAAAGTAACCACATAATCTCCTTTAACATACTTTATTCTTTGGTGAATAGTCGAGGGCATGGCTCAAAGTAGGTGCATCCATGGTCTTTCTAGCAGCATGTTGAATGTGGCTAGAACATCCATGATGTGAAATTCCACGTCTTGCTAGTTTGGCCCAAACTCAATCCTTAATTTCACCATTCCTAAAGCTTCCTGCTGAGTGTTGTCATATTCTCTGACAGCCTATGTGATTGCAATGTAATCTTTGGGCCTTAACCCTAGTGCATATCTTGTCCTTGTCGGGCACACATTTATGGCAAATCCATTGTCAACTAGCATGATTGGCACCCATTTCTCTCGACACTTCAATGACATGTAAAGGGGTTTGTTGTGAGTTCCCCCTTTAGGTGGTAAATCTTTGTCAGAGAAAGTGATAGCTGGGTTCTTCTTCACAGATGCAAGTAATGCCATAAACTATTCTGGAGTGGTGTCTGCGAACAATTTGGCTTTGTTCAATGCAATCAACATGCATGGCGATGTTTACGGGAGGCCATGACAAGACCCCAAATGGAAATATCCACCTGAATCTTTTTCAACTGCTGAAGCACACAATCCTTCTCATGCTCTTTCCTTTCCCTCTAGACGCTCCTGAAACTTCACCTTGCTCAAGGAATCTGAGATTGAAAATGTCATCCTTTACGTGTGAGGTGATCTACTTCCTTCACATACCAAGTGTCATCCAATTTAACAATCTCCCGTAGTTCATCAATGTAAGCTAGGTGAAGGCCTTCGTCTTCTCACTACATGCCTTCTTCTATTTGAGTTACCTCCTCTGTTTGAACCAAACAATTGTCAACCATCGAAGTGCCAGTTTAACCTTCACCATCCAAGGACATTTTCTGAAGCAACACGATTAGGTCCCTTAGTTTGTTCTGCTGAAACATGGCTGATAGTTGATGAGACTAGTAGAGCTTGATTGAGTGCGAGCCATAGTAAATTCACTTGGAAAATTACCTTTCTAGGAGTGGCAGTTGTGAACACAGTCTTGAGAAGTATGTAGATGAACCCAATCAGACTCTATTCAAACTTCACCATAGGATCTCAAAAATTATCAATTTGGTGATAGTTTTCCAACCAAGGAATTTTGGGAAATTTCAAGATCGTTATCAGAGTGATCAATCAGACAATTGCCTTTCCATTATTTATTGCTTAACCAAAGAAGAATGCCCCAAGCATATGATCAAATTACAACTTCTATCTTCTTCTTTTTTTCAAAATCATTATTCAAAATAAAACTCTTTTCTTTTTATTTTTATTTTTTTTGGTTGAAAATTTTTTAGGAGCTTAGATTTTATTCGAAGTACTCAATCAAATAATCACCCCTTAGCTAAATATCTCATAGAGGAATCAAAATTTTATTCAAAATGACAGACTTGGTTACCACTTCCTTACCTACCTTTTCCCAACAAAATCAAGGTTCTTCCAAAGTCAACGGCCCAAGGGTTTTTATTCTATTATAAACATCTACCATAATTTCTGAACCCTACTCAAATTTTATTTCAAATTTTTTCAAGAAATTTCAAAAAATCAATTAAACAATTATCTTCTAGTCAAATGCCTTCTAAAGAAATTCAAAATTTTATTTCAAAGTGAAAGATTCGATCATCACCTCCTTGTCAAACATTTTTCCATCAAATCAAAATTCCCTCTGAAGTCAATAACTTAAAGATTTGTGTCTAATCAAAAACTTTTCATAATTTTCAAATTCTACTCAGTTTTTTTGTTTAAAATTCTTTCCTTCCAAGGAGTTTTGGATTCAAATATCTAATTAAACAATTGTGTTTTTATCAAATATCTTTTAGAAAAATTGGAATTTTATTCAAAATGGAAGATTTGGTCACCACTTCCTTATCTACCGTTTTTCCATAAAATTTGAAATTCCCTCCTCCTCAAAGTGACTTGAAGATTCACATCCCAATCAAACACCTTCCATAATCTCCAAGACTTTACTGAAGTTGGAAAGTTTTTTTTTTTTTCGTAGAAGTTACTCTTTGATTATATGTTTTCTTGGGGATTTTACTTAAATTTTGGAAAGGAAATCATTTTCAATTAATCACTAAAGTAGAAATTTAAATTCAAAATTCAAATCCTTTAAATCAGGAAACTGCTCCCTAATTTACCACTAATTGTTCAAATCATAATCCAACTAGATGGGTCGAAAAATGGATACGGGTGTTGGGTCATAACCCAATCCAAACCCAGTCTAAAACATGTGCACAAGACAAGCCTAACCCAGTATAACACAATCTAGCTCATACCCAAGACTAAGTCCAACACATGCATATACACAAGTCTACGCCAATCCAAACCAAGACTAAGACTAAGGCTAAGTCTAAGTCCAAGCCTAGGCCCAAGTCTAACTTCTATTGATGTCCACTTATGAGATAATTCTCATTCACAACTTAATGGTTTCGACTCATTATTCCTGTATTTCAACTTTCTCACTTAAGAGAATACAAAATCACTCAAACCCACCTCAATCGGCGGTTGAGTCCCACTTTAATTTCAAAATAAAGTTGCCGAAAATCATTATTTTCCAACACTATCATATTTGTATTTTGGCAAATTTAATTGTGTCAATTTAAGAAAAACTCCGAAAATTTATGTAATATTAGATAATTCTACAGGAAAAAAAATTATAGAAAATTTCAAATTTCAGTTAAAATGGTTAGGTTGATAAAAAGAGTGTACCTTGTAAAAACGAGTGTACCTCGTAGTATTTATTGGTGAAACCACAGTATTTATGATCAATTAGTAGCATAATAGAGATGACTCTTCTTCATTCGCTATTGGTGAACCCTCGTGCTTTTCCTCTCATGCACAAGCCTCCTCAACCCCATTTGCCATTGATTTAGCATCAAATTTTATTGATCCAAACATCTCCAAAAGCATAAGCTATATTCTTATCCTCTCTCTCTCTCTCTCTCCAATATATAGAGGACTCATACAATGGTAGTCTTGTCACAGCCAGCATTAGACCCGTTCATTCTCATCCAAACAAGCCAACCCACTTCAGTTTTCAAAAAAGTTACAGCGATAGGCCTCTCAAACCCTGATGCGGAGACTCTCATAGTTGAGGCCTGCCAAGAGTTTGCGTTCTTTAAGCTGATCAACCATGGTGTCCCCTTGGAGTACATGACAAGATTGGAAGCTGAAGCTATCAAGTTCTTCAAATTACCCGAGTCTGAGAAAGACAAAGCTGGTGGTTTTCTTGGTTATGTGAACAGAAAAATCAGCCCAAATCGTGATATGGGTTGGGTTGAATATCTGCTACTAACCACTTCTCCTAAACTCATCCATCACATATCTTCTTCCATTTTCAAGGAAAACCCAGAAATTTTCCAGTAAGATTTTCTCAATGAAAGCTTCTTTAGGCACTTTTCTTGGTCTGGGTACCATAGGTTCAAATTTTGACATTCCCAAATTTTATTTTAATTTTTTTTTTTTTGGGTAGATATCATTTTTAATTCTCTCCCCTCTAGCTGATTTGTTTTTTAACCTATATTGTTCATTTATTTATTAGTTTACTAGCCTATCACTCGTGTTATGTATGGAATAATTAGAAATATTTTTATTTGTTTTAGATTTTTTTTTAATATACAAATTATTTTTTTTAGATTTTTTATAAAAATAATTTAACAATCTTATCACTAACCATAGTGGATAGAAGAAGTTGAAAAGGGTGCTGCAGTAACTATGCACGAGTGGTAACTATAATTATTTGTTTTTTTTTTTTTTTTTTTGATAACTCAAGTATCTCCAACCCGCTGATTTCAAGGGAAGCCAGGACTAATCCTGAGGGCCCTAAAGTTAACGACCGAGCAAACCTCCAGTGGCCCCAAGGAGTGACTCGAACTCGAGACCTGTGGATTTTATCCTCCAGACTTTACCATTCAGCCACTTACCTTGGGGTTGTAACTATAATTATTTGTATGAGGGGATTTTGATCAAAACTCTCAAAAGGCATGTGGATTAAAAAAAGTTAATAAATGTTGATCAAGAGATTTTGATCAAATCAATAAATGTAGGCTTGTGGAAAGGTATGTGGATTGAAAAAAGTTAATAAATGTTGATCAAGGAATTTTGAACAAATCAATAAATGCTGAGATTTTTTTTTTTAAATCAAAAATTTTAAAAATTAAGATTAAGATATTGAAACTCCCACAAGACTTCGGGATTAGAAACTTCATTTTCCTTATATATAGATATAGATATAGATAGATATCACTCGTGCTATGTACGGGATAATTATACATATTTATATTTGTTTTAGATTTTTTTTTAATATATAAATTATGGTTTTTAATATTTTTTATAAAAATAATGTAACAATCTTATCACTAACCATAATGTATAAGAGAAGTTGAAAAAGGTTCTGCAGTAACTATACACGGATTGTATCTATAATTATTTATATGAGGGAATTTTAAATGCTAATCAGACGATTTTGACCAAATCAATAAATGCAAGCATTTGGAAAGACATGTGAATTGAAAAAAGTTAATAAATGCTGATCAGGAAATTTTGACCAAATCAAAGATAACTTCAATCATACAAATCACAATTTTTTTAATGCTATCTAACTACAATCATATTTTTCTCATAATAAAAAAAAAAATAATTGAAAAAAGAATCATTAAAATAGTAAATAAAAATATTATTTAGAGCTGTTGAACAAATTACAATCACATTTTTCTTTTTGTGAGTTAACTTGAATCATATTAAAAAATCAAATTATAAACAAAATGTGATAACTTCAATCATACAAATCACAATTTTTTAATGCTATCTAACTACAATGACATTTTTCTCATAATAAAAAACATAATTGAAAAAAATAACCATTAAAATAGTAAATAAAAAAGATTATTTAGGACCATTAAACAAACTACAATCACATTTTTCTTTTTGTGAGTGTTTATGTTTATCTAACTTCAATCATATTAAAAAATAAAATTATAAACAAAAGGAGATAACTTCGATCGTACAAATCACAATTTTTTTAATGCTATCTAATCATCATCAATAATTAAAAAAATCAATCACAAATTAAGTCAATTAATAATTAAAAAATACAATAATTTATTTTTCAAAAAACATAGTGATTTAAAAAGATCAATTACAATTTTGTTTTGGTCAAAATACAATCTAATCATCATCAATAATTGGTACATTATGTGATCCTAATGAGTACAGTCCATTTTTTTTTTTTTCAAAAAACACAGTGAGTTAAAAATCAAATCACAAATTAAGTGAATTGATAGTTAAAAAAACACAAGATTTTTTTTTTCAAAAAACACAGTGAATTAAAAAAATCAATTACAATTTTTTTTTCAAGATACAATCTAATCATTATCAATAATTGATACTTTAAAAATCAAATCAGGAAAAAAATCAAATCAAATCAAATTACAAATATTTTTATGTTATCTAACTACAATCATATTTTTTTCATAAATAATTATAAAGAAAAACCATTAAAACAGTAAATAAAAGATTAAATCACATTAAAAAAAAATCATTTAACAAACTACAATCACATTACATTTTCCCATAATAAAAATAAATAAATAAATAAATAAAAAGAACCATTGACTAACTACAATCATATTAAAAAAAAAAAAAAGAACTATTGAACTAACTACAATCACATTTTTTTCTTTGTGAGTATTTATATTTATCTAACTTCAATCATATTAAAAATAAAATTAAAATAGTAAATAAAAAGTTTAAATAACATTAAAAAAAAAACTATTGAACTAACTATAACGATCATATTAAAAAAAAAAGAGCCATTAAACAAATTACAATCACATCACATTTTTCCCATAATAAAATAAATAAATGAAAAAAAATGAACTATTAAACTAACTACAATCACATTAAAAAAAAAAAAAAGAATCATTCTACTAATTATAATCACATTTTTCTCTTTGTGAGTGTTTATGTTTATCTAATTTCAATCATATTAAAAAAAAAATAAAATAGTAAATAAAAAGATTAAATAACATTAAAAAAAAAAAAAAAACCATTGAACTAACTACAACAATCATATTAAAAAAAAAAGAGTCATTGAACAAACTACAATCATATCACATTTTTCTCATAATAAAATAAATAAATGAAAAAAAAGAACTATTAAACTAACTATAATCACATTAAAAAAAAAAATCATTCAACTAATTATAATCACATTTTTCTCTTTGTGAGTATTTATGTTTATCTAACTTCAATCATATTAAAAATAAAATTAAAATGGTAAATAAAAAGATTAAATAACATTAAAAATATATATATATAGAACTAACTACAACATTCATATTATAAAAAATAAAAAATAAAAAAAGTCATTGAACAAATTACAATCACATCACATTTCTCACATAATAAAATAAATAAATGAAAAAAAAAACTATTAAACTAACTACAATCACATTAAAAAAAAAAAAATCATTCAACTAATTATAATAATATTTTTCTCTTTATGAAGGTTTATATTTATCTAATTTCAATCATATTAAAAAATCAAATTATAATTTTTTATTCACTAGACAAATCACAAATATTTTTATGCGCTATCTAACTACAATATTAAAACAGTAAACAAAAGGAAAAGTCAAGAAGGAGAAAACAAAAAGAAAACTTATTGTTTGCATACGTGGTCATTGAAGTTAAAAGTATAGAAGTGAGAAATCAAGAAAGAGAAAACAAAAAGGAGACTCATTGTTTGCAATAGGTATGTGAAAAGTTAAAAAGAGTATGTGTATTGGAGAAGTTAAAAAGACTTGGAAGAATTTAATAAGTGCTAAGTTTTTTTTTTCAAAAAAAATCAAAAAAATTAAGAAATGAAAGTTCAGATATTGGAAGTCACACAAAACTTGTAGGTTAGAGATAGATATAAATAAATAGATAGATATAGATATAGATATTTATATTTGTTTTAAATTTTTTTTAATATACAAATTATTTGTTTTGGAAAAGGTACTGTTGTAATTATGAGATAAGTCAAAAAGTCTTGTGTGGGTTGAGAGAAATTAATAAATGCTGAGGTTAATTTTTTTTTAAAATAAAAAATAAAAAATTAGAAAATTAGGATTAATATATTGAAGCTCACACAAGTCTTGAGGGTTAAAAACTTTCCTTTTACTTAATATATAGTATAGATTTGTGAATGGTGTAGGAATGCTGTGAGTGATTCTGTTTCAACAGTCAAGAGGGTGGTCTGTGAAGTTTTGGGGTGTTTTGAGAAGTTGGTAAAAAGTTGGCTTTTGGCTTTTTACCAAGTTTTTTGGCTTTTTTGGAGGTGATTTGGGAAGTTTGTAAAAAGCTGGCTTTCTTACTTTTTGGTTTAATATTTATTTATGGCATCAAATCAAAATAAAATGACCAATATACCCTTGTCAAACTTTAAAATTTTAGGTTATTTATTAACATGGAGGGTATTTAGGTAATTTCACAAGACAGCTTTTTGTGACTTCCCAAATGCAAGTCTTGGCGTTTTTGGCAGCTTGACGTTTTTCTTCCGTGGACAAAAACGTGGCGTTTTTCATCTCTTCCCAAAATGACACTCTGTAATTGATAGCTGAAGGGTTGAGGATAGAGCCAAAAAGTGTTTGCTAAGCTTTTGAGGAATGAAAAGAGTGACTGTCTTTTCAGGCTAAATCATTACCGACCAATGCCATGCTCAGGGCTTCAAGAATTGAGTGGTCAAAATGTGATTGGTTTTGGAGAACACACTGACTCGCAGATAATATCTGTGCTAAGGTCTAACAACATATCAAGCATTGAAATCTGCTTAAGAGATGGGACTTGGGTTACAGTGCCACCTGACCCCAACTCCTTTTTCATCAGTGTTGATGATTGCTTGCAGGTATTCAAAATTCAAATTATCAGGTCCATTCAATATGATTCAGTTCATACTTCATTCAACCCATTTAAGGTAACACTAACACAACACTTTTTTTTATAAACAATGTCTGGTTGATTTGTTAGGTAGTTGTGAAATAAGGGATAATCCATTAGAGTGTTTCCAATTTTTAATTTATTCAAGCATCACAAAAGCAATTTCACATCATATTTTGAGATTGCCTAATAATTTGTGAAAAACCATATTGAGTATTCTAATTTTCTCTCCCTCAAAACATGGACAAACTCAAAATTTCAATATAGAGTAGATACTAATAATAATTTTAAAAAGAAATAATGAAATATAATATTAATTTTTACTTACATAAAAAGTGAAAACAGAACTATGAATATGTTTTCTTTTATCCTCATTGCATTTAAAACTCTTTCATGTTATTAAAAATATTTATGAAATAAACAACATTAAAAATAGGGTACCTCCTTTAAGTGTGAAAAAAATATAATTAGCCTTACACTTTTGATATAATTACATTAACATTTCTTTTAGTATGATTAAAGCAATTGAAATTATTGTAAATGGTGGATAGAAATTGAAATAAACAAACATAAATACATATTTTTGTAGGAAAGATATAATAACATCATTTTTTTATTCGTACGACTAATGAATTATTGATTAAATGGCCCCAAGTATCATATGAATTAAAATATTAAGGGTTGTCGGTGTAATTATGTTCAAATATACGACTAATTATATATAGTTTCTAATTCTCAGGAGATGTGAGTGTAATTTACCCTTAAAAATTCAGCTTGCTTGGTTTTTTTTTTTCAAAAACACTTTTCAGAAAATTCTACTTTCTTATTTTTCATGTTTTTTTGTTTTTACTGAATTTTTTTAATATGTTAAGCAATTTTTTTACTTTTTAGACACACCTAACATAAATACACCTAAAAAGTAAAAAAATTGTAAAAAAAATCTTTTAAAAATTCACTAAATATCAAAAATACAAAATATATATATATATATAAGAATTCAGTATATTTTTTATATTTTATGTATTTATTAATTTTTAGAAATATTTTTTTACAAATTTTGTACTTTTTAGATACATCTAAGTAAAGTGCATCTAAAAAAGTAAAAAAAAAATATTTAAAATTTTAAAAATATTCACTAAAAACAAAAAAATACGAAAACCAAAAAATTCAATTTTCAAAAAACTTAATCTAAAAAACTCAAACCAAACATACTGAATATGTAGTTGTAACTGGTACTCTTGTCCACTTCTATCTAGGAGCTCAACTAGTCAATTTTTGCTAAATGTAAAAATTGATAATTTGTCCCATATTAGGGGCTTTGGAGTATTATTTATTATTTCCCATTAGGGCCGTGAGAAATCCCTCGAAATCGGGGGCCCTGAATCCCCCGAAATTCCATAAAAAAAATAAAAAATAAAAAAAAAAAAGAAAAAACAGTTGCCAAAATTGGAAATTAGGGAGATTACGGGGAGTATTTTTAGGGAGATTTTTCATTTTCCTTCCCATTATAGGGTTATTCTTAGGTTGGATATTGGGTTGGTGGTTTGATTTCTTTCCCCTTGTGAGTTCTTTCTTAGGTTGATTATAAAGAGAAGTAGAATTGATTGATTGAATTACAGAGTTACAGTATCTATTTATACAAAACTACATCGACTAACCTAACCATAACTAACTACTAACTGCTAGACTTAAACTATAGTTAAGTTCTAACAAACTAACTAACTAACTGATTACAACACTTGTGCTTGATAGCATGTGTATGTAGTTGCAACTGTTGCTGTGTAGGCACTTGTAACTATGGGTGTGTATGTGGCTGTCTTGGATGATGAAGACTAAATGTTCTGCTTCTTCTACTCAAGCTCCAAATTGGCATTTTTTACTTGGTCATCCTTCCTCTAAGAAACTTCATCATCTCATTTCACATGGTCATTTAGTACATACAGCTTCTGTACTTTCAAATAAAGGTTCTAGTCTCTGTGAACATTGATGTGTGTCCAAGAGTCATAGATTGCCATTTAGTTTGTCAAATTCCACTGTAAATAAGCCATTGGCACTTATTCATACTGATGTTTGGGGTCATGTCTCCTTATCTGTTTCAGGATTTAAATACTATGTGCTATTCATTAATGATTTTAGCAAATTTACCTGACTTTTCCCTCTTCATTACAAGAGTGGGGTTTTTACTAAATTTCTTGTGTATAAGGTTTTTGTTGAAACTTAATTTACTACCAAACTTCAGATTTTGAGAAGTGACAATGGAGATGAATATCTCAGTAAAGAATTGCAACTTTTTCTTCAACAAAAAGGCATTGAACATCAATTGAGCTGTTCTCATACGCCTGCTCAAAATGGAGTACCTGAAAAGAAACATAGGTATCTTATTGAGACTACCATAACTCTGATGCATCACTCATCTCTTCCTTTGTCTTACTGGGCTGATGCTCCTGCAATTGTTGTGTTTCGTGTCAATAGACATCTCACTCTCAAGCTTAATCATCTTACCCCTTATGAGGCTTTATTCAAACATAGGCTTGATTATTCTGGAAGTTTCTATTTGCACATCCCCAATCCCCTCTTTTCACACATTTAATAAAAAAATATTTTTATTATAATTTTATTTTCAAGTGATATTACTATTATGGACATTAAATAAACTCATTCGGAAGTTGAATGTCGAAAAAATTAAAAAAAAAAATCGGAACTCTACTTCCGAACAAGTTATTTATTTTCGGAATGCTACTTCCGAACCAATTGTTTATTGAAAAAAATGTGTAAAGAGGGGAATGGGTGTGTGTAAATAGAAGCTCTCGATTATTCTTTCTCAAGGACATTTGGTTGCCGATGTTACCCCGGGTTAAGACCCTACACCTCTCATAAGCTTTAGCCAAGATCAGTTCTTTGTGTTTGCATAGGCTATCAACCTTCTACTAAATGATACAAATGTCTTGATCCTCATATAGGAAAAATTTATACTTCTAGACATGTGATCTTTGATGAGCACTTGTTTCCCTTTCAGACTTCATCTTCGTCTTCTTCCTCCTCCTCATCATCATCTATTTCTCATTTGCATAATTTTTTCTAGTCCTCTTCTTAGTCTCAGCGACTCTGATACCATAAAGAGAATTAGAATTGATTAATTGAATGAATTATTACAGAGTTACAGTATCTATTTATACAAAACAACACCAGCTAACCTAACCATAACTAGCTACTAACTACTAGACTTAACTATAGTTAAGTTCTAACAAACTAACGAACTAACTAATTACAACACTTGTGCTTGATAGCATGTGTATGTAGTTGCAACTGTGGTTGTGTAGGCAGTTGTAACTATGGTTGTGTATGTCGCTTTCTTGACTGTGATTGCAGCAGCTCAAGCTTGGGCTTGGATGAGGAAGACTCAGGTTGTTCAGCTTGCTTATCAGATTATTGGGGTGACAGTTTGGTTTCTTTCCCTTTATGTGGTTTTTTGTTGGGTTAGTTGTTAGACTGTGAATACCTAGTAATAATTCATGGCTCCTCATCCATCTTCTTTTCCCTATACGTTAGAGTTTCTAATCAATACTTACTATGAAAAGTTATATTTTTGTCAATTCTTTTTTTTTTTTTTTTGACCCCATGTTTTGTAGATACAAAGGGCCAATTATTTAAGAAAAAATATTTTTAATCGTAGGGGTATGCCCCTCTAGATCCATCATTATTGTTGGGTATAATTATGTACGTATTTAAAAATTGAAAACTCTAAAAGGTTGTTTTTTCTTTGGAAAGAAAAGAAATTTTTAATTATACTATGCTGGATAATACTAGCACTTTTTTCTATTATTGATTTTCTAACATGACCTACAAGATCCTTCTCATCAAATACTGAAAAAATTAATGATACTACCTTAAACCAACACCTCTAGTAATGTACACACTCTTCTGATCTATTTAACTATTTTTATTTGAGAAATAAGAATCCGGATCCTCGGTCGCCCCTTGCCTGTAGCCTTTTCCTATAACGCCCCAAAACGACGCCGTTTTGGGGCAACTTTTCAAGAAAAAAAAAAAAGAAGAACAGAACTCAGAGAGGGGGAAGAACCCATTAATGGCATCGAAAAATGGGGTTGTGTTCGAAGAGGAGCAACAATCGAAATTTTTTTTTTTTTTTTTTTGTGTGTGTCTCTGTTTTTTCTGATTTTTACAGAGTTAGGATTGATCTTCCCGCCATTGAAGTCCGATGGAGGCAAACCAGGAAGAAGAAAAGAAGAAAACCAGGAAGAAGAAGAATAAGAAAGAAGAATCACAACAGAAAAAAATCCACACCCAGTAAACCACTTAATATTACAAATTGCAAATGATCTGTTTGCAGAATCACAACACCCATTACAAGTGTACACCTACCTCTCTCTCTCTCTCTCTCTCTCTCTCTCTCTCACACACACACACACACACACACACACAAACATATGTACATATATACATATATATATATATAGATGAAATTGTTTTCATATGAGTTTGAAATTGTATTTCGAAAATTTCATGCATCTGATCTTGAAGTTCTCAAATCCACTTTGTTTTCAAATATATGTATATATCCAAAAAAAAAAAAAAATTCATGAATAAAACCCACAAAAAATACATACATATATATATATATATATGAAATTGTTTTCAAATATTGATATGAGTTTGAAATTGTATATGAATCTGATCTTGAAGTTTGAAATTGTTTTCATTTCAAACCCACTTCGAAAACTTCATGAATCTAAAAACCCACTTTGTTTTCAATTATATGTATATATCCACACACACACAAAAAAAAAAAAAAAAAAAAAAAAAAAAAAAAAAAAAAAAAAAAAAACTTCATGAATGATTTGTATGTTCCAAAAAAAACCCACTTGATTTTTTTGTTCCAATCTCTTCAAGCCGATGCTATTTGTATGATTTGTATGATTTGGATCAAATGGTCTCAGATCTTATTTTTTGTATGTACAGATCAAACAAAAAATATGATTCGGAATAGAAAAAAATGTTGAGGAAATCATACAGATCGTTTTGGATCTCTTCAATTGATTATCTTGCCAATCTCTTCAAGGCAATACAGATCGGAACCGTTCCTCATGTCCTTCTTCATCTGCTTCATCCATGCTCCTTTCCTTTCTGAGTTTACCTACCGTTGCATCTTTCTTCTTCCCCCTTTCCTTTCTTTTTTTTTTTTTCTTGAAAAGTGGCCCCAAAACGACGTCGTTTGGGGCGCTACAGGAAAAGGCTACAGGCAAGGGCCACCGAGGATCCGGATTCGAGAAATAAATACGAATAGCTCATTTACTTTATTATTTTCTTTTCTTTTCTAACCCCTGCATTTGTTACAGCAGGTGATGACCAATGGGAGATTGAAGAGTGTGAGGCATAGGGTTTCAATTAACAATTTGAATTCAAGAATTTCAATGATTTACTTTGGAGCACCACCTTTGGGTGAAAAGATAGCTCCTTTGCCCTCACTAATGGAAAGAGGAAAAGAAATCTTGTACAAGGATTTCACATGGAGTGACTACAAAAAATCTGCTTACAATTCGAGGTTGAGTGACAATAGGTTGGGGCTCTTTCAGAATTATGAAAGCCAATGATGTGGTCAAAAATTCCGTATTTGGGATTTACCGTGGATTTGTCAAAACTCTACTTGCCATACAAGGAAAGGAAACAAGAATTTTTAATTTATATATTTCTTTTATTTCATTTAGTGTTGTTATTATTATTAATTTTGAGGGCAAACCCTTTATGCTCTTTGATGCAAGGTTGATTTTGTTCTATTCTAAAGTTGTTTTGAATCTTCATTAAAGCAAATGTGTGCTGAAGGGTAATTTGTTGACTTGTTTTTCTTTTTTAAGAAGTTATTCATTGGTTATCATGAAGCAAAACTAGCGTTTAGATCTTGTATTTGGGGATGGAAAGGAAAATAAAAAATAGGAAATGAAAATAAATAAAAGAAGTTAAATTTTTTAATCTAGTTTAATTAGTAAGAAAATAAGTAGGTGTTGTATTTGTTTTGAACATTGCTATTCAAATTCAAAAGTTAGACTCAATTTTCAAACTCAATAATGTGGTAATAAATTAGAATATTTAGGATGATTTTCTCTTTCACATATTCTCTAATTATTAGCCATACAAATTGAAGGAGGTAGATTTTTCCTGTAAAGTGGATTGGACTGTGTTGTTTGAGTCTGTGGAGCCAATCACAAGTCATATCTAGATAATAAGATTCATTCATTTTTTAAACCATAATATATACATCATCCATAAAAAAATCAAGTTGACGTGAATGGTAGCCATGCTATTTTATTGCATGTCTAACCCAAAAATAGATGGTCTAATTTTCAAATAATATTTGTTGTTTATTTATTTATTTATTTATTTATTTTGCAAATAAATGTCATTAAATAATATGGTTACAGTTATTGGATCAGCCTAATTTTTTGCCGATAATCTAAACATTGTGATCTAAAAAGTGAATAACTTGGATCATCAAGATAGGATTCATGGTAGATCTCACAAGACCAAGCAGCACGATCATGTTCACAAAGAATTAATCCGAATATAATCACAAACAATTAATTGATCGTATTAAATTTGTCTTTTGTCTTTGCCAATATTTGGCATGTACTTTTTTTTTTTTTTTGGATCACAATAATTTCATTTGGGTCACATCACCTCTTTATCACATTACTTCAAATTAAACTTATATTTCAGGTTTTTTCGCATAAAATCAAAAATGTGAGTAATATCTTAGTAAAGATATGTTGTGTGTGTATTATTTTCTAAGTGTTACCTATGTAGTAAGTTTCTAAATTTCTGAGTTGGTACTATGAATGAGTATACCATCCATTTGATTCGTAATGAAACATATGAAATGATTGATGTATGAATATGAAATGGGCCCAAGGTCGTTTGGTATATTGACAAGGATATGAATTGGGCCTAAGGCTGTTTTGTATGACTGTAAAACGGACTAAAGGTCATTTTGAATAAGGAATTGATTGGACCTAAGATCGTTTTGAATACGAATACGAATGCGAATGTGAACATGATCATGGATCTGAAAGTGCGCACAAATATGAATATGAATTAGACCCAAGGTCGTTTTGTATATAATAGACCGAATGTCGTTTTGTATATGAATTGGACCCAAAATGATTTATAATGGACCAAAGGTCATTTTGTATATATGAATTGGACCCGACGTCGTTTTGTATATGGATATGATATATGATATGTTAGACCTGAGGTTGTTTTTCTTTGATATCAATCAACAAGTATAGTTTATGAATTTCGATTTAACGAATCTCATTCATGGACCCGTTTACTCTAGTATTATTAACTAGGCGTTAACTCACTCTTTATTTATATGTATGTAGATGAGCAAAACACCTACTCTGTCATGACTCGAACCCGTTCCTACAGGTTAGGATCATAGCCGGCCGGGAATCATAAGATTACCTACGGCCTCAGACCAAAATCAAATTATATTTAATAATAGGGGGCCAGATTGCGGAAACAGAACTTGCAAAGATTGTCCAATGAGCTACGTGAACATGGCATAATAAAAACTTTTCACATGTATATAATAACTCACACCTTATATACATAAGCATATAATACATGCCCAAGATCATTCAAAAGTAATCTTAACAAAACCAAGGTTATATACAACTTGGTCACACATGACCACACCAAAACAAAAAAAACAAAACAAAACAAAACAAAACAAAACAAAAGACAAAAACAAAAACAAAAAGGAAATCAAAACCCTCATGCGTGAGGCAACCTTGGCTGACTTCAAAATTTGGGAACTCTTGCACATTTTCACTAAGGCTGGGACAGGACATCCCTTTGCTTACCTACATACATATAAATAAAGAATGAGCTAGCACCCAGGGAATAATACCAAAATAAAGGGGTTCATGAATGAGATTCATTAAATCGAAATTCACAAACTATACTTGTTGATTGATATCAAAGCAAAACGATCTCAGGTCCAACATATCATATATCATATCCATATACAAAACGACCACGGGTCCAATTCATATATACAAAACAACCTTTGGTCCATTATATGCAGAACGACCTTGGGTCCAATTCATACACAAAACGACCTTCGATCCATTATCTGCAAAAGGACCTTGGTTCCAATTCATATTAACATTTGTGCGCACTTTCAGATCCATGATCAGGTTCACATTCACATTTGTATTCAAAACTACCTTGAGTCCAATCAATTCCTTATTAAAAATGACCTTTGGTTCATTTAACAGTCATACAAAATGGCCTTAGGCCCAATCCGTATCCTTGTCAATATATCAAACAGCCTTGGGCCCATTTCATATTCACACATCAATCATTTCACATGTTTCATTACGAATCAAATAGATGGGATACTCATTCATAGTACCAATTCAGAAATTTAAAAACTTACTACATAGGTAACACTTAGAAAATAATACATACACAAAATATCTTTACAAAGATATTACTCACAGTTTTCCGGTGCTTGATTCATCCTTCCACTTGACCCTAAAGTTTGAATTCAAATGTATTCTAGTTCAATTCTTCAAATCTCCTTCAATTCCTTCTTAATTCTCTTCTCTCTCTTTCTCTCTCTAAGTGTTGAGTTTACTCTCCTTAGAGTGTATATTTCAGAATTTTTAAACTCACCTTATGAACTTAAGCACATTAGAACATATTTATAAGTTGGCCTAATCAAAATTGCTAATTAAGGTTTAGTGCTAATTGATTAGGCTTAATTTAATTAGTTCAATCTAATTATTTTGATTCAAATCAAATTTCACCGTAGCTCTAAAAATTATGCTTATCGCAATAATATAGTCAATTTTGTTTTCTGCCGCCTCTACGGCTCTCAATTTCAATTTATAATAGAATACTGAACAGATTTCTCTACGATGGACAGTTATGAGTTCAAAACACACACATATTCACATAATTAGCATTCAAATTCACATTAGGTACATAATCACAAGTATAATTAAGGATTACTAGTATAACACAGAAATGAGTTATCACATTCTTCCCCTCTTTAGCAAGTTTGGTCCTCTAAACTTATGTTACCTTCCATAGGAAACAAATGTGGATAGTACTGTAGCATCTCTTCTTCTTTCTCCCACGTGGCATCCCTTCCATAATGTTCTTTCCACTCCACTGTTAGCATTAAAATTGATTTGTTCCTCAGTTGCTTTTCTTGTCATTCAATGATTTGTTCTGGCCATTTGTAGACACCCCATTTTTGACCGACCTTAAGACTCAGACGTCACCGATTGAGCGCTCGGTGATGTTGCATATTGTGCTCGTTCAGAAGTCTCAGAGTCTCGGCCGTGAGCCCTGCCTCCGAACTTCCGAACCCTCTTCTGTGCCTTGCCTCGGTTTGCGAACCAGACTCGGTTTTCTCTGTTTTCTTTCCTGAGGGGAGGGAGAGGTCCCGTAGACCATCTCTCAGTGGCCACAGGCTACATTTCGTGGCCGTTGGCCATTTTGCCCATTTCGGGGCCCGATTCCCGATTTTTGGAGCCGTCAGGCCGTATGCCTCGGTTCGGGACCACCCAACCATCTCCGATTCCTCCGATTTTTGGCATACATCTCATTTACTCCCTTTCGAGGGACACTGGGGTCTTAGATACCCACTTCGTGGCCAAACACCACTTTCGGTGCTTAACGGCCGGTTTTCGGGACCCTGAACTGCGTGTTTTGGCCCCCGAGCATTCGTTTTGCATCAGTTTTTGTTCATTTTTGGCAGGTACCTCTGTTTTATCACCAGGAAGATCACTGGGGGTGGGAGGCCAGCAATTTTCTCAGCAACCAGCTTTCTGCTTGGTCAAAGGTGGTTCCGCATGAATCCGGGAAGGAGAAAAGTCTGCGTGGCTTCACCGAAACGGGCGTAACTCTTTGCACAAGAGTAATTAAAATGTGAGGCCACCACCATTGGAAATCTTACTTCCGGGGCTTCATTTTTCACTCAAGAATCTCCTAATTCCAAATCCGGGGGGAGGAGATATGGTTGGTTGAAGTCCGGTTGGACTAAATCTGCGCGGCTTTACGGAAACTGGCATAACTTTTTCTACAGGAGGAATTTTAATGCAAGGTTTGCGGCATTGGAAAGAAAACTTCTGGGGCTTCATGGCCGGCCAGCTCTCTTATTTTTCTTCTATTTACCTTGCCGGCCGGCCACCATTTCCAGCCGGCCGGCCACCTGCAACTAAAGCACCTTTTGCCCACCTTTTCTCCGATTTTCTTGCCTATATAGCTGGCCTCCCAGCTCTTGTAGAAGGGTTGGAAAATTTCTCTCAAGGATATACATTGATATCTATCTCTATCTCTCCATTTTTCTCTCAAATCTTCAAGTTTAGGCTCCATTTCTTCATCATCTTCAAGCTCTACTACCACCACTCCATTCCAGCTGCAAGGAAGGGTTTTTCAGAGGCTTAGGAGCAGCAAACTTGAGCCAAGAAGCAACAAGAGTGTGATCTTCAAGGGTAAGTATCAATCACCCTCTTTTGGCACTTTTTTTTGTACCATTCCTCTACCCTACTTGCTCACTGTTTTAGACGTCGGCCCTAACTAAAAGGGGCCTTCTTTTGAGCCATTCTACATGTTTGTTTAAGGGCTCAACCCTGTTTGAGCCCCCTATGATGCACTTGCTTCAATATCATTTTGTATGTCAATATCTTGCATGCTTTTTTTTAGTTCATGTGTTATCTATTTCTGAGCCTGATATAAACTGTTAGTGGGCCTATTTTGAGCCCCTCTTCAACATTGAAGAAGGGCTCAACCATGTTTGGCCTCTCTATCATGCACTTGTTTCATAATCTCTCATATTTACCGTAAATTTGCATGATCTGTTTAGCCTCTGTGAGATCTGTTTTGGAGCATGTCATGAACTGTGAGTAGGATTATTTTATGTCCCTCTACAACATTGTAGAAGGGATCAACTTCATTGGGGGTCTCCATGTTATACTTGTCATTATACCCCTCTTTGGCCCTCATTTTGCATGCTTTGTTAGGCCTATTTTGATTCTGTTTTCGGCCATGATCAGGTCTGGAAAGAGTCATATTTTGATCTTCTTGACATATTTCATTAAGGGTATTTTCTGGTTTGATGAATGTTTGGGGTACCTCATGTTATAGCCTTATGTATCCTAGTTCTTGCATGACATTTTTAGCTTGTTTTCATACTAAGTTGGGGGATGTCATCTACTGTAAATGTTCATATTTTTAGATTGAGAACCGTGACATTTGAGTCCTTCGAACTGTAGTAGACCCAATATCGAACCAGAACGGGGGACTCAGACTCCTTCCCCGGATGCGTTCGGACGCCCACGCTTCGCGACTCTGCTGGGAATTTAGAGAACTTGACTCGAACTCGTGATATCTGGTTTTGACTACACTTGTGTGTTTCTTTGCATTGCATTTGCATTGGTGCGCCTAGGACACCGTGTTTGCCATATGCCATTCCCGAACGATTTGCCGGAGGCTTGTCTTGTCAAGTCATGACCATAAGGCTGATCGGCTCTGGGCTCTGACAGCATGGGAACACAAACCTCGGTTTTACCGGGGCACCCTTTTTGACCATTCGACCTAGTGCATATTCGTATCCATAGTGACCATTCTAAACTAGAACAGGTTGCTTACCCGTTTATAGGTTGTTTGAAACCGCTGCGTGCGTAGTAAACCCTAGTTCCTGACAAAATAGGACAGGGAAACCCTACCCCTCCATAGGGGTGTTTTGGCTCTCACTTGCCTATTATGTGCTTTTAGAGTGCGTCTCTACAGGGAATGCATGTATCAGTTTGCAAGTTTGGGCATCAGTTCAGGCACCGATTCAATATTTTGGGATTCGATTTACAAGGTAACGATTCTGTGAAATTTTGGGGGCAGAATTTAGTAGAGGGCACAGTCATCCTACTATGCTCGTATCTGTTTTGGTGAAGTTAGGTTGAGATGCTGCATGTTTTCCCTTTTGCTAGGTAGTCCTGGAACCATAGCTTCAAAAGGCTCCGAAATCCCCCGGGTACATTGGACAAGTGATGATAGACTTTGTTAGGTCAGAGATTCAATTCAAGGGAAACCAGTGTTCTTTCGGTGAGGCAAGGCAAAGAAGGGCCAGACAGGGTTCATTGGTTCATCTGATCCGACAGTCACCAGTCACATCATCAGTAGACCCATGATGGCACAGGGTTCGGAAGAATTTGTGGCCGTGATAGCAGCGCCAAATCCAGAAACTGCCATGCAGGCTGAGACCAGTATTGAAACGCAACGCCCATCTGGGGCATCTGCCTCACATCCAGCTTTGAGACCCCAGCCGAACTTTGACCCAATTCCGCCAACCGAAGATTTGCAGGATCCAGATCCTCGAGAAGGGTTAGCTCAAGCCCGAGTTTTCAGACCCCTGGTGCAGCCTAATGAGAGGCGTTATCCCCTTGATGCTAATGATCTTGATCTGACCGCAGTGAAAATTGCGAACCTTGAGAAGCAATTCAAAAAGGCACAGGGCCTTAACTCCATTCCTGACATTGAGGATGGACACCGAAGTCTGCCGGCTTCGAATGATTCAAAATGCCACATATTGACCGTTTTGACGAGTCTGGGGATCCAATGATACATATCCGACTTTTCTTGGATGTCCTAAAGCCGATGGGTCTGACTAAGCCACAGAAACTCTCTCTGTATGGAAGAACCCTGTCCGGCGTAGCAGCCACTTGGTACGCTAAGTTGGAAGACAAAGTGAAGCAAAACTGGGAAGAATTGGCTGAGGCCTTTGTCGAGCAGTATTCCTACAATACCCAAGTTGAAATGACCATCCAAGAGCTTGAAGCAACCCGCCAGAACCCAACAGAGCCTTTTGTGGAATTTGTTACGAGGTGGAGAGCAAAGGCAGCACAGATGATAGATCGCCACCCTTCTGAGAGGGATCAAGTGCAGATGATAGTGCGGAACCTCGAGCATGATATGTTGCAGAAATTGATAGTCGCTCCACTATTCACTTTCAAGAGTTTGCATGAACTAGGGGTTCAGGTCGAGAATGCGTTCAACAGCGGGATCATTCCCAGAACAAGTGAACTGACAAGGAGGGTAATTTCAAGGAGTACCAATGTCGGAAGTAGCACTATTCCCAAACCCATCAAATCGTCTGATCACCACAACCAACCCTTTTGCCAAACCAAGCCTACAAACGGCCATTGACCCATTTGAGCTCAGGCGTAACTTTCACCCCTCTCTATATGAGCCTGACTAGCGCACTAAAAGTCTTGATGGAAAAAGGGCATCTCAAACCCCTCGATCCTCAATCTCTTCCCGACCCACTCCCAGCCAGACATAACCCCTCCAAGTACTGTATGTACCATCAGCAACGCGGCCATGGCACAAACCGTTGCTACCGCCTTCGTCATGAGGTCCAAAATCTCATCGACAACCGGACGATAGCTCCACCTTCCGACCCCAATGACCAAACATCTCCTGCCTACCTCAATCTCATCTATACACTGCCATCCACCTATGACCCCAGCATATACATCACCCCGGCCCATCTACCCAAGCCTAAGGTGTTTATCCCAGAAAGCATGGACTTATGCATGATGGGTGCACCTGAACCCCAATCATCTCAAACCCATGAACCCACTACTTCCGAGCTGATAAGGATGATTAAAGATCTTCAGAGAACAGTGGCGGATTTAGCTTTGGAGTTTTGGCTCCATCATCAACCACATCGCCTACTAGGGAGTTCATGTCAAAAGGCTCCCCAAGCTTGGGGCGGGCTACATCTGAGGAAGGCCAATCCCGTGGCAAAGTGGAAGCGAGTGGAAAGAACAAGGTAGGGGTAGGCATGGATCCCCATGAGTATCTTTTGTTGGCTGTTGAGGCCTTGAAAGCCGAGGGACTGAACAAAGAGCAAGTGCTCGCGATTCTTTGCAAAAAGCTGTGGACGGCATTTTCGCCGGTCAAGTTGAAGCGATTTGAATCAAGGGCAAGCCGAGTAGGGCCGATATACAGAGGCAATCTGTTAGCTCTAATCCTCCACTCGGAAGAAATCAAGAAACCAGGCCAAGACTGCCAATCCCTTTGCGGTGCACCCAAAGAAAATCCACAAGCCCGTATACCAACCCGAGGTCGAGGGTCTTCCATGCCCTCCACATGCCTTTATCCAAAGCTTTCCAAATCCTTGTTGGACAAGGCCATCTCAAACCCCTTGAGCCTCGGCCTCTCCGAACCCTCTTCCGGCCACGCATGATGCTACCCAAGATCAAGCGCATACCATCGCTAAGCGGCCATGCTACCAACAACTGCTTCCGTCTTCGCCATGAAGTACAGGATCTATTGGACAACGGGGTCATCCTCCTGCCGAGCTCAGCAAAGTCTATCGGCACTGGGTCAGTGAACTTGGGGGATAATGTGATGTGATCGAGGAATAAACCACCTGCGGGCAACGCTCAGTTTACTCTAGATATGGTGGATGGCACGCACTGTTCTGAGCAATGTGCAAGTACCAGTTTTTGTGTTTTCTGACTTGGGTATTGGGTCAATTTTGTCGTTTTGTTTTGAGTCTGTCCTTTTGTTTTGAGTCTGTCTCTTTTGTTTTGGGTCTGTCTTGTTGTATCGAGTCAGCCCTGTTGTATAGGAGTCGGGTGATTTCGGGGGTGTCACCTCAGGCGTCACCATTTTGTTTCGCGTTTGTCTTTTTGTCTTGTTTTGAGTCTGTTTCTGCCAGGGAGCCAGTTATGCCAACAGATTTTGAATGAAACAACAGTGATTTCCACGCTCTTGCATTTGCTTCTGCCGTGTGCTAGTTGTGCCGGGATTTGAATGAAATGGCAGTGCATTCCACCTGCTCTCTTGTGCCTTGAAGTCATTGTAACGACCTAAGTTTTTCAAAACTTTTTGAACACTGCGGTGAAAACGAAGAGGAAGGAATTCCTCGGGATTTGCAAAACTTTGATCAATTGAGAGAAAGAGAGGCGTGCTAAGCCCTTAATGAATGAAATCATGCTTGTTAGTGTGAGTACTGAGAAGGATCCTAGCTTTGATCCAGACTGGTTCTACACTATCTTCAGCGCGAGCGATTTGTCGCTTTCTTAAAAACTTTCAAAAGATGTTTTGCGCAGTCCTACGAAGACCTGTGTGGAATCGCTCTTGAGATTGTGCAGCCTAGGATCACTCTCAGCCTCGAGACTCAACCCCTTTGCTTCCAAACCTTGAACTTGAATTCAGAAGGTTCAACGGTTAACTACAATGTGAGACCTGTGTGGCCAGATTTGAAGCAGCCCCTGAACAAGAGGCCAGGAGAGTCGGATCAAGAAGATCGAAAGATCAGAAGAAGCTTGCAAAGCTAGAACAGAAGTACCCTTCGACCTAGGGGCGAAAATGTCCGATGTGCTCGAAGAGCCAAAGATGGATCCTTCTGCAAATCAATACAATAGCCAGTCTCTTGAATGCAGAGGGCTTCAATCTCAAAACCATTTGGCATGGACTTGTTACACTTCTACCCTTTGAGAGGCTCGCTGGGCCGAAAACCCGGAAGGGCGACCCAGGCAAAAGTTAGAGCGAAGAAAAGAACAAAGAAAAGAAAAAAAGAAAAAATGCAAATAAGAAAGAAATAAAAAAATGAATGAAAAAAAAAGAGAAAAGAAAAAAAGAAAAGAAAAAAAAGAAAAGAAAAGAAGAAAAGAGAAAAAAAGAGAAGAAAAGAATTGAAAAGAAAAGAAAAACAGAAGCTCGCAAGGTCGAAAACCTGCAACAGGCGCCTTGGCAAAAGTTAGAGCATAAAAAGGAGAGGTTAAATACCCGAGTGTACCTTAGCCCCGAACTACGTAAGGCTTGATTCCCATGTTTGGGATACGTAGGCAACTTCATTCTGAAGTCCAGCCATAAACACTTCCAAATCAATTGTGTCCATGTAATGGTTTTGATCATCTCTGCCTTCTCTGTATCCGAGAGTCTATTTGTGTTCGTCGCTCTGAGGACTGACTGCAAATGCGCTCCAGTGCCGTTCAAACAAGGGGCAACTTTCCGTTGCCATTCAATGCACTGCGGTGCCGTTCAAACAAGGGGCAACTTTCCATTGCCATTCGATGTGCCACGGCGCCGTTCAAACAAGGGGCAACTTTCCGTTGCCATGCAGCTCTCTTCAAGCACGGGGCAGTTTTCCTTTGGATCTAAGGTTGTGCATCTCAGGAGTAGGTTTCATGCTCGTTGAGCAAGTGGCCGTTTGCAAAAATAGTTTTTGAGAATTTTTACTGAGGTTGGCTAATTTTCTCGAAAAATCATTCTATCTTTTCCAAAACTGGACCATTTCTTGGACCCAAAAAAGGAAAATTTTTAGTGCTCATAGCCTGACTTGCGTGATTTCAAATCAAAAACTGAACAAGCATGTTAATCTAACTCTCATTTTTGGTCAAAATTGTTTTAGTAGAAGGCAAAAATAAAAAATGGTCAAAATGATGAACTAGGGGCACAATTGAGTCAGGTGTTCTGTCTTTTTCCCGTTATCAATGCATTTGCCAAGAAGGGCACTCTACCTGCCAGAAGAGGGCACAACTGAAGCTAGAAAGGGCAGAAAGCTCTTACACCCTCCAAGCAGCGAAGTATCAAGCCAAGTGCGAAGCACGAACGGGAATGGATCAAGATATTCCACTCCCTTACCTTGACAGATCTGATCACGTCCAAGCTCCTCGGCAGAGCATCATCAACCGGTGTTAGCTGCAGATTTGCTACACACCCAGTTGTAGCACAACCCCTCTGTAGGAGGAACTCACTAGCTGTGTGCAGAAGAAGAAGAATCTGGTAGAATACCAGGGGCGAGAGCCTTCAACTTGCTGTTTATCCATCAACCACCCAGGGGAGGGATTGAAAAATGAGAGATTGAAGAATAGAGAGATGTGCGTTTAGAGAAAAAGTGAGAAAATGGCTTTTTCAGAAAAACAGAGCTTAAGGGTCGAGTGATGTGAGAACCACAAATGAGAAAGGGTGGAAAACACTACCCGGTGAAACAGGCTCCCTGTGCACGTCTGAGTGTCGTATCTTTTGTTTTATCTCGATTCTTATTTTGAGTCGTTTTGAGTGTTACTCGATGTGTCTAGGTTGTGTGCCTTTCATTTCCTTGTTGAGTCGTTTGGCTGTGGTCAGTTGTAGGCTCAATACCCGGTTGAGAATCCTTTTCTCATTTTCAAAAGAAAAATCGTTTTGTGCTCGAAAGTCGTGCCGCTTCTCCACATTTGTGCAAAAGCGATGGGTTCTTTCAAAAAGCCGCAGGGTCCACCCCCGATAAGTGTGAACAGTAGAACGAGGACCTATCTGAAGCTATTTAGGTTCTGGACTGCAAAGCAAAAGAAAAGAGGGAAAATTCGGAGCATCTTAGCATGTTTCAACTTTAGCAAGATCCGAGACTGCATTCCAGATGCACCTTCTCAGGCTTCGCCATTTCTCTGGAGTATGAGTGTATCTCAACCCCAAGTGTAAGCTTCTTCAAGTCGTAATGGCGATCAAGTAGCACCGAGGGTTTCACATGCAGATGTTATCTCGCCAACATGAACAGGGTGTGCCCTTTTTGAGCTGAGTGTGTTGCAAAGTCCTCTAAGAGGCAAATCAGAGGCACCAGAGTACATATTTGATGATCCTCTATTGCATAGAGTGTGAACTTTCATATACACTGTTGTTGCATGTGTGCCGCGCATCGTTATGATTCTTGCAGAGAATATGCTTGCTTTCAATATTGCATAAATTGTGCTTCCATACTTGCATAGAAAATGCCCGTATCTTTTGCATAGAAAATGCCTCCATACTTGCATAGAAGATGCATTTTATCGCACTTTCTTGTGCATTTTATCTCGCTCGCACTGTCTTGTGCACTTACACTTTGTATCTCACTTGCACTGTCTTGTGCATCTTGTGGTTGTATCTCACTCGCACTATCTTGTGCATTTCAAATCACTCGCGCTGTTTAGCGTATCGCACTATCTTGTGCATTTCAAATCACTCGCGCTGTTTAGCGTATCGCACTATCTTGTGCATTTCAAATCACTCGCGCTGTTTAGCGTATCGCACTGTTTTGTGCATTTCAACTCACTCGCGCTGTTTAGCGTATCGCGCTGTTTAGTGCATTTCAAATCACTCGCGCTGTTTAGCGTATTGCACTATCTTGTGCATTTCAAATCATTCGCGCTACTTTGCGCACCTCAATCGCACTGTTCTGTGTAGTTTATCATTCGCACTATCTTGTGCATTTCAAATCATTCGCGCTACTTTGCGCACCTCAATCGCACTGTTCTGTGCAGTTTATCATTCGCGCTATCTTGCGCACCTCAATCGCACTGTCTTGTGCAATACATATCATCGCGCTATTTTGCGCACCTCAATCGCACTGTCCTGTGCTTTGCATATCACATCGCACTATCTTGTGCATTTCAAATCAATCGCGCTGTTTAGCGCATCGCACTATTTTGTGCATTGTATCATTTGCGCTATCTTACGCGTCCCACCTGCACTTGTTAGTGCATTACATTTCACTCGCGCTATTTTGCGCATCGCACTATTTTGTGCACCTTACTTGCATTGTGCATGCATTTTATCGTGATATCTTGCACATCTCACCTGCACTTGTTAGTGCGTTGCATCGCGCTATCTTGCGCACCTTACCCGTATCACACTGCGATGCATTCACTCGCCGACACTGTGTGTGTCAAACTTTCGGAACCGCAGGAATCACATTGAATATATGTTGTTAGCATATTGTTCTTGTTGAATTTCTCTCTTTTGCAGGCACGATATTGCATGTACGGTTCATTCGAGGCTGGTGCAACCAGACGAATCACGCAGGTATCGTATCTTCCCCGTGTGAGACGCGACGAGAATTGAATAAATTCTCCACATTCCTAACTGCATGAAATGTAGTTGTTGCTTTGCATTGTTACTTAAAACGGTTGCATCTATTTGCGAATACTTGCCTCATTACAGCTTGCTGCATTTGCATGATCATTTGGCTCTGTGCATGTCGCTTTGCATTTTGCCCCCCTGCCTGCGGGCAAGCCTGCGGGCACATATCTTCGTGCATCTTGTATGATTGTCTAAGTCTTCGGCCTTGTCAAAAATGGGTCGTCTCTAGGCTTTGACATTCACTCCCGTCACTTGTGACTTCCGAGTTCTGTCAAAGAGGGGCAACTGTAGACACCCCATTTTTGACCGACCTTAAGACTCAGACGTCACCGATTGAGCGCTCGGTGATGTTGCATATTGTGCTCGTTCAGAAGTCTCAGAGTCTCGGCCGTGAGCCCTGCCTCCGGACTTCCGAACCCTCTTCTGTGACTTGCCTCGATTTGCGACTCGGACTTTTCTCTGCTTTTCTTTCGAGGGAGGGAGAGGTCCCAGACCATCTCTCGGGTCGGGCTACATTTCGTGGGTCAGAGGCCATTTTGCCCATTCGGGCCGGTCTGGTTTTGGAGCCGTCAGGCCGTGTGCCTCGGTTCGGGACCACCTAACCATCTCTGATTCCTCCGGTTTTGGGCATACATCTCATTTACTCCCTTTCGAGGGACACTAGGGTCTTAGATACCCACTTCGTGGCCAAACACCACTTTCGGTGCTTAACGGCCGATTTTCGGGACCCCGAACTGCGTGTTTTGGCCCCCGAGCATTCGTTTTGCATCGGTTTTTGTTCATTTTTGGCAGGTACCTCTGTTTTATCACTAGGAAGATCACTGGGGGGTGGGAGGCCAGCAATTGTCTCAGCAACCAGCTTTCTGCTTGGTCAAAGGTGGTTCAGCATGAATCCGGGAAGGAGAAAAGTCTGCGCGGCTTCACCGAAATGGGCGTAACTCTTTGCACAAGAGTAATTAAAATGTGAGGCCACCACCATTGGAAAGCTTACTTCCGGGGCTTCATTTTGCACTCAAGAATCTCCTAAGTCCAAATCCGGGGGGAGGAAATATGGTTGGTTGAAGTCCGGTTGGACTGAATTTGCGCGGCATTGCAGAAACTGGCATAACTTTTTCTACAGGAGGAATTTTAATGCAAGGTTTGCGGCATTGGCAAGCTTTATTTTTCTTCTATTTACCTTGCCGGCCGGCCACCTGCAACTAAAGCACCTTTTGCCCACCTTTTCTCCGATTTTCTTGCCTATATAGCTGGCCTCCCAGCTCTTGTAGAAGGGTTGAAAAATTTCTCTCAAGGATATACATTGATATCTATCTCTATCTCTCCATTTTTCTCTCAAATCTTCAAGTTTAGGCTCCATTTCTTCATCATCTTCAAGCTCTACTACCACCACTCCATTCCAGCTGCAAGGAAGGGTTTTTCAGAGGCTTAGGAGCAGCAAACTTGAGCCAAGAAGCAACAAGAGTGTGATCTTCAAGGGTAAGTATCAATCACCCTCTTTTGGCACTTTTTTTTGTACCATTCCTCTACCCTACTTGCTCACTGTTTTAGACTCCGGCCCTAACTAAAAGGGGCCTTATTTTGAGCCATTCTACATGTTTGTTTAAGGGCTCAACCCTTTTTGAGCCCTCTATGATGCACTTGCTTCAATATCATTTTGTATGTCAATATCTTGCATGCTTTTTTTTAGTTCATGTGTGATCTATTTCTAAGCCTGATATAAACTGTTAATGGGCCTATTTTGAGCCCCTCTTCAACATTGAAGAAGGGCTCAACCCTGTTTGGCCTCTCTATCATGCACTTGTTTCATAATCTCTCATATTTATCGTAAATTTGCATGATCTGTTTAGCCTCTGTGAGATCTATTTTGGAGCATGTCATGAACTGTGAATAGGCTTATTTTATGTCCCTCTACAATATTGTAGAAGGGATCAACTTCATTGGGGGTCTCCATGTTATACTTGTCATTATACCCCGCTTTGGCCCTCATTTTGCATGCTTTGTTAGGCCTATTTTGATTCTGTTTTCGGCCATGATCAGGTCTGGAAAGAGTCATATTTTGATCTTCTTGACATATTTCATTAAGGGTATTTTCTGGTTTGATGAATGTTTGGGGTACCTCATGTTATAGCCTTATGTATCCTAGTTCTTGCATGACATTTTTAGCTTGTTTTCATACTGAGTTGGGGGATGTCATCTACTGTAAATGTTCATATTTTTAGTCCCTCATCAGTGTTGTAGAAGGAAATTTTTCAGTTTGAGCATCGCATACATCACTTGCTTCAATACCCCTCTCTTGGCCCCCATTTTTGCATGCCATTGTTGTCCTATCTATGCTCACTATTTCGCCATGTTTTGTATTGTAAAAAATGCTATTTTGGGGCTGCCTTGCTACTGTTTTGCATGTCATGTACCAATTATGCATGTTTAGTATGGCTGTAGGCCATTTCGGGCGCCTAATATCGCATTTCGGGAACGTTCCATACTTCGGGTGCATCTTTGCCATGTTTCGGGACTGTTTTCCCCCACATTTCAGTGCTGAAATTTCATTGGTATGTTTGCATATCATTTTCTGCGCCATTTCATGCTTAAATACATCGCCTCGGTTTGCGTGCCCGCGTGCACGCATTTCGAGGCACCTCATTTTCATCTCACGGCTTCTTCTGTGAGTGTGGCTGAGGCTCTCTCATGTTAGTATAAGTCCAATTTGCATTTGGAGTGCCATTTCATACCTTTATGTCATTGCCTCGGTTTGCGTGCCCGTGTGCACGCATTTCGAGGCACTTCGTTTTCATCTCCCGGCCTCCTGTGTGAGTGTGGCTGAGGCCCTCTCATGTTGGTGTAAGCCCATATTGCATCGCATATCTCATTTTAGTACTATTACATTCCGTATGCCATTTTCTCGATTTGCGTGCCCGTGGGCACGCATTTCGAGACATCTCATTTTAGGCTCATTATATATCATATTTCAGGCCGTTTCATGCATTTATGCCATCGCCTCGGTTTGCGTGCCAGTGTGCACGCATTTCGAGGTATTTTGTTTTTCATCTCACGGCTTCGTATGTGAGTGTGACTGAGGCTCACTCATGTTAGTGTAAGTCCATTTTGCATTTTGTATGTCATCTTAGTCTCATTGCATTCCGTATACCATTTTCTCAGTTTGCGTGCCCGTGGGCACGCATTTCGAGACATCTCGTTTTAGTCTCATTGTATATCATATTTCATGCCATTTCATGTCTTTATGTCATTGCCTCGGTTTGCACGCCCGTGTGCACGCATTTCGAGGCACTTCTTTTTTTATTCGACGGCCTCTTATGTGAGTGTGGCTGAGGCCCTCTCATGTTAGTGTAAGTCCAATTTGCATTGCGTATGCCATTCTATGCCTTAGGATCATTTCCTTGGTATGCGTGCCCGCGTGCACGCATTTCGAGGCATCTCATTTTCATAGCATTGTGTATATTAGGATTGTATCTTAGTTGCATTTCATGCATATCATACATATTGCATCGTGTTCGGGATAGGAGTTAGTCCGGGCACAGGAAACGAGGCACGTTCCGTACTCCGAGTGACGGAACGGGTCTCAATTCCCAAGTCACCGACACTCCGGATCACCCATGATGGAGTTAGGTTTTGTTGTAGTGTTCATATGCATTCATTCTATATTGAGTTGTGCAATCCGACTCCTCGGCCATCATGCATCGATATGCGTGATTGGTGGCACGAGAATCGAGGCATGCATATATTTGTGAAATACATTGCCATGCCCCTTTCTTGCTCTCTGTTACAGCAAAATGAAGAATCAGCAACTTTCCGGAGTCTGGCATGCATTTCGAGGGAATATTGCAAACAGAGGCTAATCGGGGCATCGCCGTGGATTTCCGCGCAAAGCAGCCCAAACATGCATCATCTCATTATCCGGAGCGGAGTCAAGGCAGTCCCTGGCTTGCATGCCCGTTTACAGCTTTCTTAGTTAATTTGTTAATTAATTAGGAATTTGTATATTTATTTTATTCGGACTGTATTATTCTTTTATTTCAGACTGTATTATTATTTATTCGGACCCTCTGTGCGAGGGCATAATTGTAATAAGTGTGGGTGAGTGTGATGTATGTCTTCCAACCCCACGTCTTTCTTTCCCTTTTATTTACCTGCTTATGATGGTTAGATATAGGGCATATCTCAATTAGCATACAATATGACAGCATGTTTGCATCATTCATCTGTTTTGCACGCACCGGGCTCGGCGCATCATACAAACTGCATTTGTATTTCAATTCCAAATTGAATACTTGATAACTGTAGCATTTCATATGCCATGTTTAGAATAGCCGAGCCTGCTATAGTTGCATTTTTGCATGTGTTGCATTAGGCATTGCTGTATACTTAGGACCATGCATGATTTCTAACATAGCTTCTATTTTGGCTTGGAGTACTCGGTGAGTTTTATGCTTTAGCATCCTTGCATGCGTGTGAGTGTTGCCATGATAGTATGCTTACCATGAGGCTAACTGCTTATGTGATATAACTGCCTTGAATGCCTGTGGGTGGAGGTTGAGTTACTTGAATTGGGACAATTCATCAAATGCTTGTTTTAAGCCCACTAGATAGTGGCAAAATCATGTTTTCTAAGTCCGCCCGAGGGTGGCAAATCCACGTCTTAGCCTACCTGCGGGTAGCACCGTCAAACCATTTTCAAACGAACAAACATGAAATGTTTGGTTCCAATTCAGGCGATTCAGTCTATACTTGTATGCTGTGCGCACCACATAGTAACCTAGGCTAATAACCGGAATAAGAACATGCAATGTTTTCAAAATCAGATATCATGGCTAGTAGAGGCCGGTTGTAGCACGTCCGCGGGGGACCTCGACTACAGTTCGGACTCGATTTTTGTGTCGGTTCTAAATCTGAACCAAAGAGTCCAAATCCGGCAAATCGTTTGAGAAAACAGATTTTTGAAAAAGTAGTGCCAAACATGGACTGCTTTGCCAGATTATAGAGTCGCCACCTAAATATTTTAAAAAATGGGAAATTTAGGAAACCCTGACTCGGTGCCGAAGGCCACGTGTCCGTCATCACCAAAGTGGTCTTGGCTCGGGAGCTTGGGTACGATCGGGGAAGGTCAGCTATGAGCACCCCCTTTCGCCCGGTCCGAAGACCGGCCTCTACTAACCGTGATATCCGTTTTTGAAAACATTACATGTTCTTATTCCAATTATTAGCCTAGAATTACTATGTTATGCACGCAGCAAACAAGTATAGACTAGATTGCCAAATTTGGAAATAAACATTGCATATCCGTTTTGCCTCGAAAAACGTGTTGTTTTCTTTTGCTACTCGCAAGTAGGCTAAAATGCGGATTTCAATGAGTTGTTCCAACTCAGGCAATCCAACCTCCACCCACAGGCATTCAAACGGTTTATCATGTAAGCACTTAGCCGCATGGCAGGCATACTATCATGGTAAACATTCACACGCATGCGATATGCTAAAGCCATAAAATACTTACATTGTACTCCGTGCCAAAACAGTAAACTAGTTAGCAAACATGCGTGCCCTAGTTCATGTTAAATGGCTAATGTATCACACACAGAGATGTAATCTAGAGTAGGCTCGGCTAACCCTAAACATGGCACATGAGATGCAACAACTATCACGTATTCAATTTGGAATTGAAAGTACGATGCAGTTTGCATGATGTGCCGAGCCCAAGTGCATGTAAACAAATGCATGAATGCACACATGCATTGCATAAGGTATGCTGATTTAAATGTGCCCTAATCTACCGATATAAGCGGGTAAATAAAAGGGAGAAAGAAATGGGGATTGGAAGACATACACCCACTCACACACACTTATTACATTTTTGCCCTCGCTCGGAGGGACCAAAATAATAATACAGACCGAATGAATGATTAACTATCTTAGCTAATTAATTAAATATTACAAATCAACCAAATTAATTAAATTAATTAATTAAACTAATTAAACAGTAAATCACCTCGGGATGAGGGCCAAAAGCAGCGCGCGCTCGGGACTGGCTCGGAACCACACTGTCGTGCAAGTGTGCCTCTGTTTCCTCTGCTCTCCTCTTCAGAAAATTCCTAAAATCCCAGGAGTGCCTCTCAGGGCACTGAGGAGTACCACCGGCTGGGGTAGAACACCACCGGCTGAAGTAAGAGGCCACCGGCACTGAATTGTTCCATCGGCTGGGAAAATACTGCCGGTCGGCACAAAATGTTCTGCAGATCCTGCAACTCACCGCAGCAGAGGGAAACAACATGCAAGGCAATGCAATTCAAGCCATTTATGCACCAAACACACTCCCTATCATGTTATTGACTCAAGGGGGCATGTGCCTCGGTTTCCGGACCACCAATCGCGCATTTTCATGCATGATGGCCCTAAGAACCAAGAATGCAACTTCACTATAAGATGCATGCAAACCAAATAATCAAACAAGGGTGCCAAACCTCCATCAAACTCACTTCAAGGGGCTTGGCATGCAAGTCAATATGATGAAGCCCTAAGCATGGCAAACTAGTATGCAATATGGACAATGCAAGGTGTTTATGCAAGCATACAAACAAGCATATGAAGCAAGCATGCAAACCAATGGAATAATGGATTTAGACATGAGTTAGGCAACCCAAATGGGCCCCAAAATCAGTGGTCAAAGCGCCTAGAAACGGAAACTAAACAAACTCACACGCATGCAAGTGTTAAGGTCCAAACCCAAGGCATACAAAAGCAACTCTCATGCACACTTAAGAGGCACAAACATGGGCTAGTAGCATGCATGAAAAGCTCTGAAATCCATGTCAAACATGATGCCAAATCATGAGATAAAGTATGCCAACAAAGCATGCAAATGGCCTAAAGCTTAAGGCAAGCCAATGAGGCATTGAAAGACACCTAGCACAAACACATATGGCATGCATCAAACAACCAAAAACAGGTTTTAGCATGTCAAATTAGGCCCAAAGGACTACTTAGATGGCATCTAAGAAGCTTGAATTCAAAGGCATGCGATAAGGCCTAAACATGGAACATGCGACACAAGCTTAAGAAGTCACAAAGAAGCATGCAATGTAAACATACAAGCACCACTAAGGGACTGAAATAGCATATGAAATGGTTCCAAACCATCAAAAACAATGCAAGCAAGGCATGTTACACACTCATGCCCTTAAGGCCAACAAGCCAAATGCAAAGAGGCTATATTAAACATGCTAAGATTGACCCAAATACTTATGGACAGACCTAAAACATGATAATATAAGCACAAAAGCTTCACAAATGTAAGCCTAAAACATGCTAGAAACTAGGGCATACAACCTAGGCATGTTAAGGCAATAAGAGGCATTACAAGGCAACTATACTAAGCATGCATAGGAGACCAAAACCAACTTGAAAACATGTTATATCATGGCAATATAAGCATGAAAGACAACCAAGGCATGCTCAACACACACTCAAACATGGTGTTCCTTTGGAAGCCAAAACTTGCCCTTTTCAAGGACACCAAGGAGAGGGGGTGACCCTCCCCTTTTTGAGACTTCAAGGCATGCTCTTCACCACTGAAATCCCTCAAGATTTCAGTGGTGAAGAGATCCTATCACCAAAATCTCGGATCTCTCACAAAATAGCACAAAAAGTGCCCTTTTCAAGGCCTAAGGGTGGTCAAACCTCCCCAAACCACAAAACACTCTTAATATACAATAAAGAGGGTTAAAAATCAGAACTTTTTTGTGCCAAACACTAAGCTCAAAAACTGTTTTAAAGCAAGCAAAAACAAGGTACAAAAAATGGGAAAAAGAGGACTAGTGGCTCACCCTTGTAGACCTCTTCACAAAGCTTGGTGTTGTGGCTTCTTTGAGCTCAAAACCAGCCAAGAATCATCAAAAACCAACCTCTAGAACCTCTGTCCCAAGAGAAAGGTGAAACACTAGGTGCTAGTGTGCAAAAGTAAGGCACAAAACACCTAGTTTAACAAGAGAAGGATAGATATAGGATAGATATATATTCTGTAACCTAAACCAGAGCTTCCTCTCTGTCTAAAATGGCTGAAAATCTCTCAAGAAAATCCAACCCTAAGTCAAGAGAAGAGAGTTCTCTCGTATAGGCAACCAAACTTACAAGTTAAGTTACCAAACAAGCTCATCCCTCCATACACGTGTATGGAAGGGAACAAAAGGCTGAACAGCTGTGAGAAAATATCTCAAAAAGCAGCTGAACAGTGCCCGGCCGGCAAAGAGTGTCATTTTGACAAAACTTAGTGCCGGTCGGCACAAAATAGTGCCGATAGCAACTACAGCCAGCCGGTGGCCTCTAGCCCCAGCCGGTGGTGTGTGGGGATGCCTCACAAAGCATTCCCTGCCCTTCCAAGGAAAAACACAAGTGTTTGGTGCAAAACCAAACACAAAACAGTCAAATTCGGAGGTCCTGAGGCAAGGCGTGCGAGCCGAGAACTCCGGGAACTCCAAATGAACGCGGACATAGATAATCACCGAGTGTTCAAGCGGTGACGTCCAAGTCTTGAGAACGGTCAAAAATGGGATGTCTACAGTTGCCCCTCTTTGACAGAACTCGAAAGTCATAACAATGACGGGAGTGAATGTCAAAGTCCAGAGACGACCCATTTTTGACAAGGCCGAAGACTTGGACAAACATGCAAGACAAACAAGGTATGCGCCCGAAGGCAGGGGCAAAATGCAAGACGATGCAAGAAGCCGAGCATAACTTATGATCATGCAAAGAAAGCTGTAATGAAGCACACATGCGACAGTTATATGCTAGCATACGCCAATCTACCCTACAATGCAGAAAGGATGTAAGAGAATTATGCAATGCTCAAAACGCTTCACGCGGAGGATACAATACCTGTGCGGCTCGTCCGGTTGCGCCGGCCTCAAATGAGCCGTACATACAATATCGTGCCTGCAAAGAAAGTAAACTCAACAGGTACAATATTGTTAGCCATATGCATGGCAATGCGAAATGCAAAATGATATGCAATATATACAAAATGATGTATGAATAATGCAAAAGATAATGCAATGCAATTAAAACTAATGCGAACTACATGCAGGGCAATTGAATCATGATTCAATCATGAGCGGTTCGAAACCACACAAATGTCAAATAGATTGATGGAGGTGACAAGTCCGTCTCCCATAGAACGATGTCTGATCTATGAGTACTTCGCACGGACACAAGAACAAGTATTGGGTGGAATGACATAAGTGGGGAAACGACCCGCTGGAGAGAGAATAATGATCCTAAAGCTGGATGCAACAATTATACTACAATGTAATATATGATTATGGCGCGCGGGCCAAACCGTATCTCGCCTAGGAAAGGCATGCACGCACACGAACCACGTCTAACACAGAAAGGGTGCCGCAACCTCAAACCAAGTTCATCAAGGAACAGGCGCGATGGACATGAACCATGCTTCGACGTGAAAAGTAAGGGCACATACCAGACCAAACTCAACAAGGGAAGGCGCGAGCCATAGATGGAAGATGATGCAGTGGATGCATGCAACTACAATGCAATAGAAGTGGATATTTACAGAAAATGCATGACATATGCACTATACTACAATGATGATGCATGAAAAATGCATGGTTTTTTTTGTTTTCGGTTTTGGATTTTTGAAAATGCATGACATATGCAGTATTTAACGATGATGTATGACAAATGCATGTTTTTTTGTTGTTTTTTGGTTTTTTGAAATGCATGACATATGCAATATTTACTAATGATGCATGACAATGCACGATGATGCAATGGCTACGATTGCAGCTTTCCCTATTCTCCCAACGGAGCGGTACACTAGGTTGGTTCAGTATCCAGAATTGAGGCGTAAACACGCCGCCTCAACCTATGGGGCTTCCATACAGATTTCAAGCCGAGGGTACACCCCCTGGGTATTTAAACCAGACTTTAGTCTCGGAAATTCCGAACCTTTGCGTTCTAGGCATAAGCCGTTCAAACTCTAGTTTTCACCGTCCCCATTGGTCTCCTAGGAACTTACATAAACCACAGACGGTGGCTTTACGGACCACGAAAGTCGTTCGGGCACGACAAACACCGAAGGAATTGCACCTTCAGAGGATTTAAGGTCTCCTAGACCGTGCATGTTTAAGGTCTCGCCAGACCAGGGGGCAACGATTACACAACACTCTAAGTGAGTGTGATGCGAATGAGACACGCATGCGGATGCAAATGGGGCGAGTGAGACGTGCGTGTCTCAAAAGATGGAAAATGGAGTGCAATGAGGTACACGTGCCTCAAAGGATGGAAAATGAAGTGCAATGAGGGTGCGCTAAACGGCGCGATGCGCAAAATAGCGCAAACAATGCAAATGAGGCAAATGAGGCGCACACACCTCACAGGATTTGAAATACAATGCAAATGAGGCCTGAATGCCTCATAGCATCTATAGGAATGTAAATGATACAAGTGAGGTGGCACACCTCGCGCGAATTGAAATGTATGCAAATGAAACGTGTGAGGTGGCACACCTCACGCGAATTGAGATGAAATGAAACATGTGAGATGGCACACCTCGCGCGAATATGAAATGCATGCAAAATGAAAATGAAACACACGAGGTGACACACCTCGCGTGAACTGAAACGCAAATGAAAATGAAACACGTGAGGTGGCACACCTCACGCGAATATGAAATGAAAATGAAGCACGTGAGGTGGCACACCTCATGCGAATATGAAATGCAAATGAAGCATGTGAGGTGGCACACCTCACGCGAATATGAAATGCAATGCAAACGAAACACGTGAGGTGGCACACCTCGCGTGAATATGAAATGAATGCTAAGTGCGACATGCATGCAACACAAAGTACAAGATGATGTAAGTGTGACACGCATGCCGCACAAAATACAAAAAGGATGCAAGTCGCAGAGGACATGCAAAACGACGCGCCGTGCCGCACTAGACAAAGTGATGGATGCAACAACGCACACAGGGCAACTTTTGAATCTTTATAAAAGACAAAAGGATACAAAAAGGATACAATCTCTACTTGAATCGGAGTGCCACACACAGAAGACACTGTCTGAGGTCGAAACGGAGGCCGGTCGAGCATCGAGGATGCACCTTCTTGCAATTTCTTGAGCTATGAAGACCCAAAAACCCCTTATCTTGCCTAAAAACATTCTTGGGAACACCACCGGCTGGGTGGGGTGGTCACCGGCTGCCACCGACTGCTTAAAATCATCCATCGGCACAAAAAAGTGCCGACCGGCACAAAAAGGTGCCGACCGCGAAAATGCTCTTTGATCGAAGGAATCGCCATTTCCCTCCGGGCTTTATAAAATAGGGTTTTAAACCCTATTTGTCTCATCTCTAAACCGCCGAAATCTTCACCCCCTCTCTCTAGAGCGATTTTCTCTCGGTTTTTCTTCGATTTCTTCGCATTTCACGCTTGTTTTCTTGTCGGATTCGCGATATTCTTCGCGTTTCGGACATTTTCGACCGAACAAAACTTCGTTTCGGTGCGCTTTTTGCTAGTTCCGCTTTTCCGGGACTTGTTCCCCTTGATTTTGTCTTCGTTTCCGTGTATTTTCACATTTCGACTCTTCCGGCCATTTTCGACCCTCTCGGGGTTGACTTTGTCGGTTGACTTTTCGCATTCCGGCCCGTTTTTCCCTTTTCGGCTATTTTCTCATCTCCATCGCTATGGCCGATGATGTTCCACATGTCGGGACTCCCCCGGACCACGAGATGGATCCCGGGGTTGAGCTCCTGCCACTGAGCGAGCGCCCATTCGACCAGGCGACTTACCAGCCGGCCATCCACGTGCTACCACCCGACGGACTCCGCCACTTCCGTGGCTTTGACAGGGCTTTGGACCCGGAGCTTCTACTGCGCGAGCCGGCCTCCCACTTGTCTTTTGGCGCCGCCGAGGTAACATTCTCGTCTTTTATTTTCTGCAATGTAGGATTTCCTGTCAACTACCGTAGCTAACTGAACCCATTAACTGCTTAGTTCTGATGTACTGTACTGTAGTTGATTGTAGACAAACTCATAACTGACATCTGTTTAGGACCGACGCACATGCACACACACTGCACTAGTCTAAATCACCCAAACACACGGCACACATTGCACTGCCAATTCGCCGACACCCGGCGCTTATTTGAATCTGAAAACTCGCACGCATGCTAGATTTGCACAAAACTACACCAACACGCGGACACATCACACGTTGTAGTTCACTGAAACATACCGAGACTTGGCTTCTATTTGAACGTTGAAAAACACGCACACACGCTATTTACACTAATCCTCATAGAACCGACATATCACGCATCGTAGCCCACCCAATCGCTTTGACGATATCTGCTTGAATCTGAAAAATGTTCACACATGCACCAAGTTTACACTGGAGCATCTAAAACACACTGACGCATCACGCGATTGTAGTTTACATATTTGTACCGACTGCATATCTTCATATGGCTTTACAATTTCTTGACTACAGGGAGACTCCCATACTCTCATGGTATGGGAACGTCACCCTTCATGATTGATCGCCGAGCTGCCCGACGCCATTAGCCGCATTGTAGATCGGGGCGGCCTTGGCACCTTCTGCAGGGGACTCTCCAGGCTCTCTGCTTGCAGACCTCTTCTTGCCGCCTTGGCAGAGAGGTGGTGGGACACCACCGATTCGTTTCACTTATCGCTCGGGGAGGACATGACGATGACCCTTCGACTTCTCGATGCTCACGGCATCGGGGTGAAGATGATCCGATCCCCGATCTGAGACATGGATGAGTGGATTGCGCTCAGATTCACTTGCTTTCGGCGCCGCCACTTGCTCGTCCGGGGTTCGTCCGCTACTCTGGTTCGAGTGCGATTCAGTCATCCGTCTTTGGTGGGCCGACTCGATGACCGAGGCCGCTAAAGAGATATGCACGCGGCTTCCTCATGTTCTTCTTTGGGGACCACCTGTTTGCCGACCGGCGAACCACAGTGCCCTCTGCTTTCGGCGCTTTGGTGGACGTCGAGAGGATTGTGCGATATGGTAGGCACGGCTTTGGCCACCCTTTACGGTTATATGAGCTCGATCTCTCGTGGCGATGGGCAATTGCTAGGAGGCTCTTGGCGAGCTTTGGGAACGTCTTCTCCTCTGCTTTACATTTACTTTATACTTTACGTATTCGTATCGTGCACACGGCACATACATACTCCGCTTATTACATCGACACGTACACTCACTGCACAACACAATACACAACACACGGCTCCGTTATTTACGCTTTTATTCGCATCCCGCTTGATCGATAGTCATCTTGACGTCTGTTTCTGACTATGGGTGTCGCCTACTTCCCAGACTAGAGCGTCTTAAGGCGGAGCCCCCTCTGGTCGTCCCCTTCTCTTGCCGTTACGACGGGCGATGCGTCCGGAGGCCCCGGGACACTTTTAGCTTCTTCCGCCGTTTCTTCGACACCATCACCCCCACCGAGGTATGTTTTACTTACAGTCCGTTTAAGCTTCGCTTTCAAGTGTACATTTCTATATCAGTAGATAATCAACTATATTTCATTTCAGGTCACTGGCGGTAGTGGGCTCCACTACCCGTGATGATCTGAGATCGGTATGCGGCGCCATCGAGACCTCGCGCTCTAGGATTCTCTGGAGGCCCGATGCAGCCGAACTGGTACAGGTGAGCATTTCATCGCCGAACCCTAGGGTTGCCGAGCGAATAGTTCGATCCATCCTCCGGCGCATGAGGGAGGCGAAATGACTTCGGCGGATGGAGGACTACACCCTTGGTGGGCGTGGACGTAGATGCCGGCGAGGCGAGGCGACTACTCGAGTACGTCCGGACCTTCTTGATGTGGCCTTTGGCGAGGGCTCCGGTGATCAATGAGACTGCGGCGCCAGCCCAGGCGAGGCGAGGCAGTGGGAGTCGTCGCAGAGGGCTCGAGCTTCATGGCGGGAGAGTCTGAGGGGCGAGGGCGGGTGGCTGCTCTGCCTACCATGTTGACTTCTGAGGCGAGTGGGGAGACCTACAGATCCCTTTGCTCCTCCTCCATTTGGTCATGAGTTGGTGGTATTCTGACTTGCCTCCGTATGTATCACTTTATTTACGCATCTTGCATTGTTATTTCATTTCAGTTCATTCGGATATCCCACGAATCTTGATGTATTTAATACTTTTGCGAGCTTCCTCAGTATACCGTCGATCTGTGGAGTGAATGCCTCCTGATGGGGATCTCGCGGGACTCTCGGCGCTTTGGCCGTCTGACTGCGGTATGTTCTCGACCACGCGATCTCAAATCATACTGCTGTTTCGCTGTCTGCTACCTTTGCACAAAAATCGATAAAGCGCTCACGGCTTTCGCCTGCTCATACTCGCCTGCATCTCGCGACCGATAAAGCGCTCACGGCATTCACATTGTACTCATACATTACTGTCTTGATAAACTGCTCATAGCATTCACACATTGTACTCATACACTGCATTCTGTACTAATAAACTGCTCACGGCATTCACACATTGTACTCATACCGCTGCATCTTGCCGATTCACTTTGTTCTGATTCACACACTGCTCATACACTGCGCATTACTAATAAACTGCTCACAGTTTTCTGATGTGTTTGTTCTTTGTATTTTCAGCCTCCTTTCCCGATCCCTCCAGTGGGTGGCGCTGCTCCAGCTGGGCCTCCCCTCTCTACTCGGGATGGCAGGATATTCCCTCGCACTAGAGGGGGACGTGGTCACGTGGGGGGCAGCTCACGAGCTCGTTCGAGAGATGGTGAGTCGGAGGCGGGGACGGAGTCATTTGCGGAGGAGGCCGGGGACAGCTCGGGCTCGGGCTCCGACAGCGACAGCTCCGACGATGCTCCTGTGCTTTTGCCCAGGAAGAGGGCGAGGACTGATCCTCAGGCATGAGGCCCGCTGCTGATGATGATGATTTTGCTGCTTCTTTTCTTTATTTCTTTTCTTGTACTTTTCTCTTTTTAGTAGATAGAGTGCTATGTACTGCCGCAGGCAGGTTTTTGCTTTTCTCAAACTATGTATTCGAAAAAAGATGGTATGAAACGAACTTTTGTTTGAAAAGAATGTTACATTTGTATATACATGCATATTTCATACTTTGCACTGCATTGCATCATATTACATCTCAAATGTAAATGACATTGATCTGTTGTCTGACAATTGAACACTTGCACTGTAATGATCAAATAACCAACCAACTAAACAGCAAAACAACTCATACAAACCACTGCTCAATCCGAACGTACAGCCCATACTCTGCTGAGGACTAATCCGCTGGGGATTGATCTGCATTTAGCCCATATCTCAGTATTCGGTTCATTCTGCACACAGCAAACTCTGAACAGATAGCCCCAATCTGATGAGGCAGATCACAAAGCTAACACGGTTGCAGTTGAAACACACTCGGATGTCCCGAATTTTCCCTTTCCTTCTCTTGCTTTGCACGGATGTAGAGAATGGCACGGCATTCTGAGCACAGAATGATTTTATTTTTGAATTGAGAGTGGAAATAAGTTTTCGACTGGGTATTGAGCCTATGACTGAACACAGCACACCACGACTCAACAACGGAAAACAAAAAAAAAGGTAAACAACCTAAACACATCTATTGACACTCGAAACGACTCAAAACAAGAATCAGGACAGACAAAACAAAACACGAGACTCAAATGTGCACAGGGAGCCTGTTTCACCGGGTATTATTTCCCACCCTTTCTCATTTGTGATTCTCACATCACTCGGCCCTCAAGCTCTGTTTTTCTAAAAAAGCCCTTTTCCTCACTTTTCTCTCAGCGCACATCTCTCTATTCTTCAATCTCTCATTTTTCAATCCCTCCCCTGGATGGTTGATGGACAAACAAAAAGTTGCGGGGTCTTGCCCCTAGCATTTCGCTAGACTCTTTTTCTTGTTCACAACAGTGAGTTTCTCCCACAGAGGGGTTGTGCTGCAACTGGGTGTGTAGCAAATCTGCGGCTGACATCGGTTGATGATGCTTTGCTGGGGAGTTTGGACGCGGTTAGATCTGTCCAGATGAGGAAGTGGAACATCTTGATCCATTCCAGTTTGTGCTTCGCACTTGGCTTGATACCTCGTTGCTTGGAGGATGTTGAGAGCTTTTCGGCAGATTTGTTACCCTTGATTGTGCTCTCTGGCAGGTAGAGTGCCCTTCTCGGCAAGTATGTTGATGATGGGGAAAAGACAGAACACCTGACTCAACTGTGCCCCTAGTTCATTATTTTGACCATTTTTTTTTTTGGTTTTAAAACAATTTTGACCAACATAAAAGTTAGATTAACATGCTTATTCAACTTTTCGATTTAAAATCATGCAAGTCAGGCTATGAGCACTGAAAATTTTCCTTTTTTGGGTCTAAGAAAATGGTCCAGTTTTTGGAAAAGATGGAATAATTTTCGAGGGAATTAGTCAACCTCAGTAAAAATTCTCAAAAACTATTTTGCAAACGACCAATGCTCAACAAGCATGGAACCAACTCTTGAGATGCACAACCTCGGACCCATAGCAATGGAAAATTGCCCCTTGTCTGAAGGACACTGCGTGGCAACGGAAAGTTGCCCCTTGTTTGAAGTGACATTGCAGCGTTTTGAATGGCAACGGAAAGTTGCCCTTTGTTTGGATGGCACCGCAGCGCGTTGAATGGCAACGGAAAGTTGCCCCTTGTGTGAATGGCACCGCGGCGCATTGTGACCAGTCCTCAGAGCGATGATTACAACCGAACTCTCGGATACAGAGAAGGCAAGGATGGTCAAAACCATCACATGGACACAATCGAATTTGAATTGTTTTATGGCTGGACTTCAGAATGAAGTTGCCTACGTATCCCAAACATGGGAATCAAGCCTTACGTAGTTCGGGGTAAGGTACTCTCGGGTATTTTAACCTTCACTATTTTTAGGCTCTAACTTTTGCCAAGGTGCCCAATGCGGGTTTTCGACCTTGCGAGCTATGTTTTTCTTCTTTTTTTTTATATATATATATATATTTTTTCTTTTGTCTCTTTTGCATTTTTTTTGTATTTTTCTTTTTCTTCTTTTCTTTTTTTGCTTTTTGTATTTTTATTTTCCTTTGCTCTAACTTTTGCCTGGGTCGCCCTTCCGGGTTTTCGGCCCAGCGAGCCTCTCAAAGGGTAAAAGTGTAGCAAGCCCATGTCAAATGGTTTTGAGATTGAAGCCTCTCTGTGTCCGGAAGAGTGACCATCGGGTTGAGTTGCGGAAGAATCCATCGCAGTTGCTTAATGAACCTTGCCTGGTGGGATCTGATCTTCTTGATCCGACTTTGGTGCCTCTTGCTCGAGGGCTGCTTCAAATTGGGCCACACAGGCATTTCATGGCACTGATCATTTCGAACGGATCCAGTTTACAACAGATGAATTGAAACTTGAGACTGGGAGCGATCCTGGGCTGCACAATCTCAAGAGTGGTTCCACCTTCTTCAAGATCATAAGACATTTTGTTTTTGAAAGTTTTTAAGAAAGCGACGAGTCGCTCGCGTTGAAGATAGTGTGGAACCAGTCTGGATTAGGCTAGGGTCCTTCTCAGTACTCACGCTGATAAGGATGATTTCACTCATTAAAAGTCTAGCACGCCTCTCTTTCTTTCAAAATGATCAAAACTTTGTAAAACCCGAGAAATTTCTTCCTCTTCGTTTTCAACGCAGTGCTTAAAAGGTTTTGAAAAACTTAAGTCAAAGCGATAATTTTTAAGGCACAAAAGTGCAGGCGGAATGTGTTGTCACCTCGTTCGAATTCTCTGGCACAACTAGCCCAATACAATCAATAAACATGGAAACACGGTAGCCACGGCTGTTTCATTCAGATTTCCCCGGGTGTAAATTGGCTCCACAGCGGAGGGGGACCCCAAAAAAAAAGCAAGCAAAAAGTAAGTAATTACAAAACGGTGCTTGAGGCAACAACCCCGAAGTCACCTGGTATTCTTATGCAAAAGAGGGACTGACTCATTACAATTAGACAGACCCTTAAACAAAAGGACTGACTCAAAACAATGAGACAGACTCAAGACAAAACAAAAGACTGACTCGACACCCAAGTCAGGTTTTACAAAACTAGCATCGGCGGGTGCTCAAAAATGCGCGCCAAACGCCATATCCAAAAATGTACCGGATATTGCCCGTAGGCAGTTGAATCCCAATTACATACTCGCAGTATCGGTGTCCTCGGTATCTGTGTCCTCACAATCCAAGAACTCTGTAGTGACTGATTTGGCCGAGATAGGCGGGAGGATGACCTTGTTATCAATCAAATCCTGTACCTCATGATGGAGGCGGAAGCAATTATCGATTGGCATGGCGATCTGGCGATGTATGCACAAGATCTTGAGTAGCATCACGGGCCTTTGGAAGGGGTTTGGGAGCGGCCTAGGATCGAGGGGTATAAGATGCCCCTTTTTGGCCAAAATCAGAAGTGCCCTAGACAAAGGCATGTAGAGAGGATGGAAGACCCTGCGCCCTCGGGGCAGGTACTTTGGAACCTGAGCATTTTTGCTAGATGCACTAGCAAACGGGTCAGCGGGTGCGGCTTTGGGTTTCTGATTCTTTCCTGGTGCAGGGTTGGGAATGGGAGGAGCTACCCTGGCATGACGGGGCCTGTCCCGATTTTCTGACCGACTTGGACTACCCTCGGGTAGAGTGGGGAAAACATCATCCACAATTTTGGTTACAATCGCGGATACCTGTTGTTTACTCATTCCCCCGGCTTTCAAAACCTCGACCGCCACGAGGTTGTTCCACGGGGTTGGCATCTGCCTTCACTTTGTCTTTGCCTCTAGCCTCAGCCTGATAAGAGGTTTGGGTTGGTACTGGTACATCACTGTTGTGGGTGGAGGTCATCTCCGACTGATTGAGCTCGATCACAATCCGCCCCAGCAGCGGGGGCTCTTGGGGTTCGAAATTTCCGGCATATGGCGCAACCGGTGGCGAAGTTGACATTCCGTAAGCGAGATCCGCCACGGACCTCTGGAGATCACCTATCATCCCCATTAACTCGAATGTAGTGGGCTTGCGAGCCTGATAGAACTGGGGGGTCCAGATTGGGTGTGCAACGGGCGACCTGGGTGGGTGCGGCATATCAACAGTAGCATCATTCTGTGGGATGGTTTCCTGACTCAACGCGGCCGTCATGACCACAATCTCTTCAGAGTTCTGTGTCATGTTCAGTCCTGCCTCAGCAAGGAGAAGACACTAACTGTTCTGGATCAACTCACTGAATCTCTGAACTGAAACAGAAAACAAGCAGTATTTCAGCCCCAAACAAATCAAACAGGGGTGTAGCTGGACAACTGCGCTCTACTACTGAACACTATTCCCCGGAGTCACTATCAAAACTGAACTGATACCCGCAGACACAGCTATTTCTCAACAACACTGATACCGATGCCCTCGGGCCGGATACCCAAATCTCGCAAACTGATATGTTTGTTCCCTGTAGAGACACACTCCAAAACACATAGCATGTAAAAGAGAGCCAATACACCCCTATGTTGGGGTAGGGTTTCCCTGTCCTATTTTGTCAGGAGCCAGGGTTTCACTACGCACGCAGCGGTTTCAAACAACTTAGCATCGGGCAAACAACCTGTCCTAGTTTGGAATGGTCATTATGGATTCCGAATATGCACTAGGTCGAATGGTCAAAAGAGGGTGCCCCGGCAAAAACCGGGGTTTGTGTTCCCCATCTTGGCAGAGCCATAACCCGGTCGACCTTATGGACATGCCTTGACAAGACAAGCCTCCGGCAAACCGCTCAGGAATAGTAGATGGCCAACACGGTGTCCTAGGCGCACCAATGCACATGCAATGCAAAGAAACACATAAGTGTAGTCAAAAACGGATATCACGAGTTCGAGTCAAGCTCTCTAAAAGTCCCAAAGAGTCGCGAATCAGAGTCGTCACGGGGACCTCTGATTCGGACTTGATTTTTGTGTCGGTTCTGAATCTTGAACCAAAGAGTCCAAATCCGGCAAATATCGTTTGAGAAAACAGATTTTTGAAAAAGTAGTGCCAAACATGGACTGCTTTGCCAGATTACAGAGTCGCCACCTAAATATTTTAAAAAATGGGAAATTTAGGAAACCCTGACTCGGTGCCAAAGGCCACGTGTCCGCCATCACCAAAGTGGTCTTGGCTCGGGAGCTTGGGTACGATCGGGAAAGGTCAGCTATGAGCACCCCCTTTCGCCCGGTCCGAAGACCGGCCTCTACTAACCGTGATATCCGTTTTTGAAAACATTACATGTTCTTATTCCAATTATTAGCCTAGAATTACTATGTTATGCACGCAGCAAACAAGTATAGACTAGATTGCCTAATTTGGAAATAAACATTGCATATCCGTTTTGCCTCGAAAAACGTGTTGTTTTCTTTTGCTACTCGCAAGTAGGCTAAAATGCGGATTTCAATGAGTTGTTCCAACTCAAGCAATCCAACCTCCACCCACAGGCATTCAAACGGTTTATCATGTAAGCACTTAGCCGCATGGCAAGCATACTGTCATGGTAAACATTCACACGCATGCGATATGCTAAAGCCATAAAATACTTACATTGTACTCCGTGCCAAAACAGTAAACTAGTTAGCAAACATGCGTGCCCTAGTTCATGTTAAATGGCTAATGTATCACACACAGAGATGTAATCTGGAGTAGGCTCGGCTAACCCTAAACATGGCACATGAGATGCAACAACTATCACGTATTCAATTTGGAATTGAAAGTACGATGCAGTTTGCATGATGTGCCGAGCCCAAGTGCATGTAAACAAATGCATGAATGCACACATGCATTGCATAAGGTATGCTGATTTAAATGTGCCCTAATCTACCGATATAAGCAGGTAAATAAAAGGGAGAAAGAAATGGGGATTGGAAGACATACACCCACTCACACACACTTATTACATTTTTGCCCTCGCTCGGAGGGACCAAAATAATAATACAGACCGAATGAATGATTAACTATCTTAGCTAATTAATTAAATATTACAAATCAACCAAATTAATTAAATTAATTAATTAAACTAATTAAACAGTAAATCACCTCAGGATGAGGGCCAAAAGCGCGCGCCCGGGACTGGCTCGGAACCACACTGTCGTGCAAGTGTGCCTCTGTTTCCTCTGCTCTCCTCTTCAGAAAATTCCTAAAATCCCAGGAGTGCCTCTCAGGGCACTGAGGAGTACCACCGGCTGGGGTAGAACACCACCGGCTGAAGTAAGAGGCCACCTTTGCATCAATTGTTCCATCGGCTGGGGATAAGCTGCCGGTCGGCACTAAAAAGTGCCGGTCGGCACAAAATGTTCTACAGATCCTGCAACTCACAGCAGAGGAAACAACATGCAAGGCAATGCAATTCAAGCCATTTATGCACCAAACACACTCCCTATCATGTTATTGACTCAAGGGGGCATGTGCCTCGGTTTCCGGACCACCAATCGCGCATTTTCATGCATGATGGCCCTAAGAACCAAGAATGCAACTTCACTATAAGATGCATGCAAACCAAATAATCAAACAAGGGTGCCAAACCTCCATCAAACTCACTTCAAGGGGCTTGGCATGCAAGTCAATATGATGAAGCCCTAAGCATGGCAAACTAGTATGCAATATGGACAATGCAAGGTGTTCATGCAAGCATACAAACAAGCATATGAAGCAAGCATGCAAACCAATGGAATAATGGATTTAGACATGAGTTAGGCAACCCAAATGGGCCCCAAAATCAGTGGTCAAAGCGCCTAGAAACGGAAACTAAACAAACTCACACGCATGCAAGTGTTAAGGTCCAAACCCAAGGCATACAAAAGCAACTCTCATGCACACTTAAGAGGCACAAACATGGGCTAGTAGCATGCATGAAAAGCTCTGAAATCCATGTCAAACATGATGCCAAATCATGAGATAAAGTATGCCAACAAAGCATGCAAATGGCCTAAAGCTTAAGGCAAGCCAATGAGGCATTGAAAGACACCTAGCACAAACACATATGGCATGCATCAAACAACCAAAAACAGGTTTTTAGCATGTCAAATTAGGCCCAAAGGACTACTTAGATGGCATCTAAGAAGCTTGAATTCAAAGGCATGCGATAAGGCCTAAACATGGAACATGCGACACAAGCTTAAGAAGTCACAAAGAAGCATGCAATGTAAACATACAAGCACCACTAAGGGACTGAAATAGCATATGAAATGGTTCCAAACCATCAAAAACAATGCAAGCAAGGCATGTTACACACTCATGCCCTTAAGGCCAACAAGCCAAATGCAAAGAGGCTATATTAAACATGCTAAGATTGACCCAAATACTTATGGACAGACCTAAAACATGATAATATAAGCACAAAAGCTTCACAAATGTAAGCCTAAAACATGCTAGAAACTAGGGCATACAACCTAGGCATGTTAAGGCAATAAGAGGCATTACAAGGCAACTATACTAAGCTTGCATAGGAGACCAAAACCAACTTGAAAACATGTTATATCATGGCAATATAAGCATGAAAGACAACCAAGGCATGCTCAACACACACTCAAACATGGTGTTCCTTTGGAAGCCAAAACTTGCCCTTTTCAAGGACACCAAGGAGAGGGGGTGACCCTCCCCTTTTTGAGACTTCAAGGCATGCTCTTCACCACTGAAATCCCTCAAGATTTCAGTGGTGAAGAGATCCTATCACCAAAATCTCGGATCTCTCACAAAATAGCACAAAAAGTGCCCTTTTCAAGGCCTAAGGGTGGTCAAACCTCCCCAAACCACAAAACACTCTTAATATACAATAAAGAGGGTTAAAAATCAGAACTTTTTTGTGCCAAACACTAAGCTCAAAAACTGTTTTAAAGCAAGCAAAAACAAGGTACAAAAAATGGGAAAAAGAGGACTAGTGGCTCACCCTTGTAGACCTCTTCACAAAGCTTGGTGTTGTGGCTTCTTTGAGCTCAAAACCAGCCAAGAATCATCAAAAACCAACCTCTAGAACCTCTGTCCCAAGAGAAAGGTGAAACACTAGGTGCTAGTGTGCAAAAGTAAGGCACAAAACACCTAGTTTAACAAGAGAAGGATAGATATAGGATAGATATATATTCTCTAACCTAAACCAGAGCTTCCTCTCTGTCTAAAATGGCTGAAAATCTCTCAAGAAAATCCAACCCTAAGTCAAGAGAAGAGAGTTCTCTTGTATAGGCAACCAAACTTACAAGTTAAGTTACCAAACAAGCTCATCCCTCCATACACGTGTATGGAAGGGAACAAAAGGCTGAACAGCTGTGAGAAAATATCTCAAAAAGCAGCTGAACAGTGCCCGGCTGGCAAAGAGTGTCATTTTGACAAAACTTAGTGCTGGTCGGCACAAAATAGTGCCGATCGGCACAATAAAGTGCCAATAGCAACTACAGCCAGCCGGTGGCCTCTAGCCCCAGCCGGTGGTGTGTGGGGATGCCTCACAAAGCATTCCCTGCCCTTCCAAGGCAAAACACAAGTGTTTGGTGCAAAACCAAACACAAAACAGTCAAATTCGGAGGTCCTGAGGCAAGGCGCGCGAGCCGAGAACTCCGGGAACTCCAAACGAACGCGGACATGGATAATCACCGAGTGTTCAAGCGGTGACGTCCAAGTCTTGAGGACGGTCAAAAATGGGGTGTCTACACCGGTCTTTGACCGGGCGAGCGGGGGTGCTCACGAAGTGACCTTCCCCAATCGTACCCAAGTTCCCGAGCCGAGGCAACTTTGGTGATGACAGACACGTGGCCTTTGGCACCGAGTCAGGGTTTCCTAAATTTCCCATTTTAAAACATTTAGGTGGCGACTCAGATTCCGGGCGGCGATCCATGTTTGGCACTTCTTTCAAAAAATCTGCTTTCAAAACGACGGTTCGATTTGGACTCTTCGGTTCAAGATTGAGAACCGTGACATTTGAGTCCTTCGAACTGTAGTAGACCCAATATCGAACCAGAACGGGGGGGACTCGCACTCCCTTCCCCCGGGATGCGTTCGGGGACGTCCACACCATTCCTTGTACTCCATATTTTCAACGAGGGCTACTCAATGGTAATCAGTAACATGGAACGGATCGCAGAGATAACCCCTCAACATGGACATGTGGAATACATTGTGCATTTGCTCCATGCTTGGCAGTAAGGCAACTCCGTAAGCAACTAGACCAATTCTCTCCAGAATCTGGAACGGCCCAATATAACGGGGTGATAACTTTTCTTTTTTGCCAAATCTTAACTAGCCCTTCATTGGAATTACACGGATGAATACATGATCACCAACCTCATACTCAAGTGGTCTTCTTCTAATATCAGCATAACTCTTTTGTCGGCTATGTGCTGTCTTAAGCCTTTGTTAAATGACTTTGATTTTATCGATAGTCGTTTGCACAAGTTTAGGTCCAAGCAAGACCCCATCCCCAACTTTAGTCCAGCATATCGGAGATCTACATTTTCAGCCATACAAAGCTTCATATGGTGCCATACCAATACTGGAGTGGAAATTGTTGTCTCAGGTACTATCTTTATATGCAATCAAGATGCTTTTGTGTTAATTGATTCCATCTCAACGCATTCTTTTGTGTCTACTATATTTGCATCTAGATTGACTAGACCCCTAGAATCATTGCCATATTTGTTATGTGTATCTGCTCTGTAGACACCCCATTTTTGACCGCCCTTAAGACTTGGGCACTACTGATGGTTTACTTGGTGATGAAAGGTGTGCAGGGCAAAGGTTCAATTTCTTCGGCAAGGAGAGAGTCAAATCCTAACCTCACACCCCATTTTGGACCAAAGCTATTTTGGAATGGTTTTTAGACTTTAAAATCCTCTCTTTCAAAATATTTTTGAAATAAAGTTCCTACGATGTTTTGAGGCTCGCATTTTTTCAAATGTTGCGCTTTTCGGTAAACCGAGCAAGGACAAAGTGGAAATGAATGAAAGAGAGATGAAATCTTTGAAAAATCTTTCAATACACCTTGTTTATGGGTTTGGAGTTGAAGAAAAGAGGAGAAGAGTGAAGAAACCTAGCTAAGGAAGAAGTTGGGCATGAATCGCTAAGAGAGAGTCGAGCGGTCTTCGCTAAATCAGGCTTATCTGTCTATGCACTTGGATTTAAGCTATGAGTCTTCTACCGTTGGAAATAAGACTTCTGGGGCTTCATTTTCCACTCAAGAATCTCCTAAAGCCAAGTTCGGATGGGGGAGATATGGTTGGTTAAAATTGGGCATCATTCTGGTTGGACCGAAACTGAGCAACCTTCACTAAAAGAGGGATATCTCTTAGCACACATGGAATTTTGAGGTGAAATTTACAACTTTGGAAAGAAGTCTTCTGGGGCTTCATTTTGGACATAATAATGACCTGAAAAGGAGTTCATATGAAGGAGTTATGCCTATTTGAAGTTAGACCTGCAGAGCAGAATTTCCTATCGGCCACAAATGTGTGCAGTCGGCCACAAAAGTAGCAGATCGGCCATCACAAGTAGCAGATTGGCACTAAAGATGGCTGATTGGCCAAAAGTGACCCAAATTCATTTTTTTTGAAGATATTTCTCCTCCAGTTGTTTCCAGCTTGCTCTAGCTGTCCCAATTCAGATATTTTCGACCAAAATTGATATTTTGCTATATAATGAAGCCTTATATCTCATTTTCAAAAAGGTTGAATTTCTTGGACAAGCTTGAGAGCTTCTCTCACTAAAATCCCTCTCTCTCTCTACAAAACTTCCAGAGCAAGATCTCTGCCTCTCTCTCTAGAGCCTCTCTCTCTTGTTCCTTTTGTGCATAGAAGTGTATAGAAGTAGAGAAATACTTCTAGTTTGCATACACTTCCTTCATCAAAGTTGATCACCATTGGCTTGAGGTCCCTTGGAACCCATTTTTGGGCTGATTGAAGGTTGTTTGGCTTAGAAAAGTGGTTGTTTTGCAGTTGTGCTTCAAGGGTAAGCATCTCCCTCTTTTAAGCTCATTTTTGTACACTATCTTGGCCATTCTTGCATGCTTGTTTTGGCACCCTTTTAAACTATTTTTGGCTTGGTTTTGAACTGAAGAAAACTCTGTTTTTCAGTCCTCAAAGTGTTGGTTTGTGCCTTGTTTGGCTAGGAGGTGTTTCCTCCTTTTTGCTCCTTGACTTGTATAGCTTTTGAGCCATCTTCTAAGGCCTTTCAAAACAACTTTTTGTGGCCTTAGAACCATTGAAATCCGTAAAAAGCTTGTTTTGAGGTCCCAAATGGGAGGGGATAGCCTCCCCTCCTTGTCCCTCCATACCATGCCTTGTTAGCTCTATAAAGTAGCATCTTTTTGTGGCTTATGTTAGCTTTTTTCAAGCATATTTTTGTGGCTTTTTGGGCCTGCTCTAACTCTATTTTAAGCTGGTTTGGTTGTTGCTTGCATGCTCCATACACTTGTAGTGTAAATTTGCACACTAGCCTAACATGCATCATGCTTTTGACTATCATTCTAGCATGATTTTGGCTTGACTCTGAGAAGCTTTTGGTCATGTTTTAGCATGCTCTAGGTTTGATTTATGTTATTTTGGTCATGCATGTATTGCTTTGTATAGCCATGGTTCAATCTAGCTCATTAGCTTTGTGTATTGAGTCCATTAGCATGCATTGCTTGGATTATTTTCATGATTTGGCATCATTTCATATGTGATTTTAGAGCATGTTTCATTGCCATGAACTCACATCTTTCACTCCTTCAATGCTTTGAAGGGTTCATGCTTTATGCCTTAAAAAAGAGCACATGCGTATGCCATCATTCCTAGGCTTTTGGACCAGCATTTCAGTGTGTTTTGGGTCTTATTTTGCCATGATATAACTCTGTTTTTGGTTGGTTAGGGCATCCCTCATTTGCTTCTTACACTTGTCGTGTAAGTCCTCTTTACTAGTCTTGCATGCATAATGAGTGAGCTTGTTATTCTAGCATGTGTTGACTTGGTATTAGCCCATTTTTTATGTTAGTTTGACATGCCATAACTCTGATTTTTGTTGGTTAAGTCATCACATGCTTGGCTTTGTTAGGTGTAGTGTAAACCTCCTTATTGGCCTTGCATACTCCACATTTTGATCCTTCATACTAGCTTGTTTTGGCCTTGCTCCATGCATGTTTTGTCATTGTTTTGGCATGCTCTAGGACTATTTTGGTTTGCTTAGGCCATTTGCTTCATGTTTTGCATAGCCTTAGTGCAAGTCCCTTTGCTAGTCTTAGGCTTTGAGCCTCATGCATGCTATGCTTATGATTATGTATGTGATTTAGCATCATTCCTATCATCATTTCAGAGCATGTGGTGCTGTCACATATCCATGCCTGTCACTCTTTAAGTGTGCTTAAGAGTTGCGTCTTTATGCCTTAATCCTTGAGCCAATTGGCATGCATGCTTGTCTTGCCTTTTCAAGCTTTTCATACCATCATTTCATCACTTTTGGCCACTGATTTTGGGCATGGCTGACGTCTGTCCATCTTTAGTTTAAGTCCATTTACCATGTTGTTCAAAGTTGCTACTTTACATCATGCTTACATGCTTGTTGCATACTTGTCATATTGCATGTTGTCACATGCTTGCTAATTGACATGTTGCATGCTCATCCATCTTGCCTTGCATGTTGTCGCATGCTTGTTACATATTTGGTACATTATATGTTGTTGCATATTAGTCCATTGCATGTTGTTGCATGCTTAGGTTGCATTGCATTGTGTGTGTCAAGAACACAATGTCAAACATGATAGAGGTTATGGTCCCTTATACGTTTTGTGCATTTCATTTGATATTGAATTGCACACTTGACTCTTTTGGCCATCATGCATTGAAATGCGCGATTGATGGTCCGAGGGTCCAGAACTACACTCCTTTAAGTCTTAAACATGATAAGGGGTGTAGTTGCAAACATTGTTGTAGACACCCCATTTTTGACCGACCTTAAGACTCAGACGTCACCGATTGAGCGCTTGGTGATGTTGCATATTGTGCTCGTTCTGAGGTTGCGGAGTCCCGGCTGCAAGCCTTGCCTCCGAACTTCCGGACTCTTTTGTGCTTTGCCTCGGTTTGCGAACCAGGCTCCGTTTTCTCTGTTTTCTCTTCCCAAAGGGAGGGAGAGGTTTCGTAGATCATCTCTCAGTGGCCATAGGCTACGTTTCGTGGTCGTAGGCCATTTTTCCCGTTTGGAGCCCGGTTTCTGATTTTTCGGAGCCGACGGTCGTATGCCTCGGTTCGGGACCGCTTAACCACCTCTGTTTGCTCCGGTTTTTCACACATACCTTATTTCCTCCATTTTGAGGGACACTGTGGTCCGAGAGACCGACTTCGTGGTCGAACACCACTTCCGGTGCCTGACAGTCAGTTTTCGGGGCCTCGGGCTGCGCGTTTTGGCCCCCGGACTTGCTTGGAAGCATTGTTGGGCTCCAACCCAAACTGTAAATAGTCATATTTTGAGCTCCTTTTCATGTTTGATTAAGAACCTTTTGCTGTTTGAGGTCTCCTACTATCACTTGCCTCTTTAACTCTCTTTTAGGCCTATTTTTGTATGGTATTTTAGACTTACTTGTGAGCTGTTTTGGACTTGGTCATAAACTACAAAATGTCTTGTTTTGAGCCCCTCTTCAACTTTGTTTAAGGGCTCTCGGCCATTTGAGGCCAGAAGCTACCACTTGCCTCTTTATCTCACTTTTTGGCCTTTTTGGAAGGAAATTTCAATTTCAATTTCAATTTCCCCTCCCCCCCACCTTTTCCCCCACTCTTTTGTTTATATAAACACCCCCCCAGCTCTGGTTTTAGGGGTTAGAAAATTTTGGTTTGGAGCTCTCACATTAAATCTCTCTCTCTCTACTCTAAGCCTTAAAAACCCCCTTGGTTCTTCACCAACCCATAGCCCCACCCTTCTATCCTCCATTCCAGAAGCTTAAGGTTGTTCTTCAGAGCCTAGGAGTGCTGCATTTTGGTCCAAAAGGCTGTCAAAGATTAGTCTTCAAGGGTAAGTCCTCTTCTCCCCTTTTTGACCCTTTTCTTGGTTCATATTCTAGCTCCTTGTGCTTACTTTTTTGAGCTCCGACCCTAACTGAAAATAGCATTTTTTTGAGCTCTATTTCATGTTTGTTTAAGGGCCTCTCACTATTTGAGGCTTTCTTGTGGCACTTGCTTCTTTACCTTTCTTTTATGCCATTTCCTTGCATAGTATTTTAGGCCTATGTATAAACTGTTTTGAGGCATATTGTAAACTGTATAGTGGCTTATTTTGAGCCCTTCTTCAACATTGTTGAAGGGATCCTCACTGTTTGAGGCTTTCATTTGCCACTTTCCTTTGTATCCCTCTTTTGGCCTTATTTTTGCATGATTTGTTATCCCCTTGTGCTTCTATTTTTGGGCTCTGGTCCAAACTGTAAATGTCCTTATTTTGACCCCCTATTCATGTTTCATTAAGGGTCTTTTGCTGTTTGAGGCATCCTTTGTATACTTTGTGTTGAAGCCCTCTTTTTGGCCTTATCTTGCATAGTATTTTAGGCTTGCTTGTGCACTGTTTTGGGTTTGGTTACTAACTGTAAAATGACATTTTTTGAGCCCCTCTTCAACTTTGTTGAAGGGCTCTCAGCCATTTGGGGCCAGAAGCTTCTACTTGCTTCATTATCTCAATTTTAGGGCCATTTTTGTATGCTAGCTTAGCCCCATTTGTGTTCACTGTTTGGCCTTGCTTAAAACTGTAAATATGCATTTTTTCAGACTGTCTTGATTCTTTCTTCATGCTTCATGTTCAAATAATGCATGCTTTGTATAGCTATAAGTCATTCCATGTGCCTAATTTTGGATTTCGGGTTTCATTTCATGCATCGGGTGCACTTTTACCATGTTTCGGGGCTGTTTTGCATCAATTTTTGCACTAAAATTTTCATGCTAGTATGTCATATTCCATGTTTTGCCATGTGTCTTGTTAGAGTGGCATTCGGTGCCTTAGGGTCGGTCATCGGTTTGCGTGCACGTGTGCACGCATTTTGAGTGTCTCATTTTCATCTAATGGCCTCCTATGTGAGTGTGGCTAAGGTCCACTCATGTTGGTGTAAGCCCATTATGCATTGTGTATGCCATTTCATTCCATAGCGTTGTGTATGCTAGGTTGTACATCAGCGCATTGTGTATGCCATGTTACCTCGTGCATCATGTATGCCATTTCATAGCATGTTGCATGTTAGGTTGTATCTTAGGTGCATTTCATGCATGTCATGCATATTGCATTGTGTTCGGGATAGGAGTTAGCCCAAGCACGGGAAACGAGGGGCGTTTCGTACTCCGAGTGACGGAACATGTCTCAATTCCCCAGTCACCGACACTCCGGATTGTCCATGATAGAGTTAGGACTTAGTTGTATATTCAGGTGCATTCATTCCATATTGAGTTGTGCAATTCGATTCCTCGGCCATCATGCATCGATATGCGTGATTAGTGGCACGAGGATCGAGACATGCATACATTTGTGAAAATACATTGCCATGCCCATTTCCTGCTCTCTATTGCAGCAAATCAAGAATCAGCAGTCTTCCGGGGCTTGGCGCGCTTTCCAAGAACTATTGCAAAATAGAGGCTAATTGGGGCATCACAGTGGATTTCCGCGCAAAGGCAACTCGGATATGCATCATTCATCATCTAAAGAAGAGTCAAGGCAGTCCCTGGCTTGCATGCCAGTTTATTGTTTTCTTAGTTAATTTGTTAATTAATTGAGAATTTGTACATATTTTGGACTGTATTATTTATTTGGACTGTACTATTTGGGACTGTATATTATTCATTTAGACCCTCTGCGCGAGGGCAATGTTGTAATAAGTGTCCGTGAGTGTGATGTATGTCTTCCAACCCCACGTCTTTCTTCCCTTTTATTTACCAGCTTATGATGGTTAGATTAGGGCACGTTTCAATTAGCATACAGTATGATAGCATGTTTGCATTCATTCATCTGTCTTGCATGCACCGGGCTCGGCGTATCATACTAACTGCATTTGTATTTCAATTCCAAGTTGAATACGTGTTAGCTGTAGCATCATATGCCATGTTTAGAATAGCCGAGCCTGCTATAGTTGCATTTTTGCATGTGTTGCATTAGGCATTCCTGTATAATTAGGATCATACATGGATTTCTAATTGGTTTCTGTTTTGGCTTGGAGTACTCGGTGAGTTTTATGCTTTAGCATCCTTGCATGCGTGTGAGTGACTGCCATGAATAGCATGCTTACCATGAGGCTAACTGCTTATGTGACATAACTGCTTGAATGCCTGTGGGTGAAGGTTGGGTTGTTTAGATTGGAACAAATCATTGACTGTGAGTTTTAAGCCCACTAGATAGTGGCAAAACCATCTTTCTAAGCCCACCTGAGGGTGGCAAAATCTGCATTTTAAGCCTACCTGCGGGTAGCAAACCATCTTTCAAAAAACAAACATGAAATGTTTTGTTCCAATTCAGGCGACCCGGTCTATACTTGTATGCTGTGCGCATCACATAGTAAATCTAGGCTAATAACCAAAATAAGAACGCATAATGTTTCCAAAACTAGATATCATGGTTAGTAGAGGCCGATCTTTGATCGGGCGAGCGGGGGTGCTCACGAAGTGACCTTCCCCAATCGTACCCAAGTTCCCGAGCCGAGGCAACTTTGGTGATGATGGACACGTGGCCTTAGGCAAACGAGTCAGGGTTTCCTAAATTTCCCAAAAATAAAATATTTAGGTGGCGACTCTATATCTGGCAAAGCAGTCCATGTTTGGCACTTCTTTTCTAAAAATCTGTTTTCTCAAAACGATTTGCCGGATTTGGACTCTTTGGTTCAAGATTAAGAACCGTGACAACAAATCGAGTCCGAGCTGTAGCGAGGTCCCCCGCGGGCTTGTTACAATTGTCTTGTAAATGTATAGCCATGCTCTGTTTGTCCTCTACTGCAGCAAAAGGAGCATTTTACAGGAAGAGATGGCCGGTCGGCTATCTTTAGTGCCGATCGGCTACAAATGTCTGGCCGATGGATTTATTTTTGGTCGATGACCAGTTTCCCTTGGCCGATGGCCTCTCAGAGTGTCCTTGAGGTGATTCAGAATCATCACAGAGAATTGTGCAGTTTTCAAAGGTGCAAAACAATGCAAACAGAGGCAACATGAGGCATGGCAACGGATTTCCGAGCGAAGCCGACCAAGCATGCATTTGTTCCTCTTCCCGAGGCTGCTTTACTGTTTTCATAGCTTAATTAATTTATTCAATTAGTTAAGAGTTGTGTAATAATGAATTAGCTTGTTAGTTGATTAATTAGTTGATTTGTATTATTCTTTCAGACCCTCCATCGAGAGGACACAATTTTGTAATAAGCGTGCGTGTGTGTGATGCATGTCTTCCAACCCTCACTTCTTTCTCCCTTTTACTTAACTGCTTACGATGGTTAGTTTTAGGGTATGTTTCATTTAGCATCCTTATGCTATGCATGTTTGCATCATTCATCTGTACTGCGTGCACCGGGCTCGACGCATCATACTAACCGCATTGTGTTTCAATTCCTACTTGAATACATGTATCGAATTGTCATATCTCATATGCCATCTTAGAATAGCCAAGCCTATTTCTAGTTGCATTTTGCATCTGTTGCATTAGACATCGTAACATGAACTAGGATCATGCATCGATTACTAACTAGTTCTTTATTTTGGCTCGGAGTACACTGTGAGTGTTTATGCTTTAGCATCTTGCATGTGTATGAGTGTTAACATAACAGCATGCTTACTATGAGGCTAATTGCTTATGTGATATAACTGCCTGAATGCCTATGGGTGAAGGTTGGATTACTTGAATTTGAACGATTCATTGAAATCCGTGTTTTAGCCTACTTAAGAGTAGCAAACTTCAAACCGTTTTTCAAACAACAAATATGCAATGCTTTGTTCCAAATTAGGCGATCTAGTCTATACTTGTGTGTTGTGTGCATTACATAGTAATTCTAGCTAATAACTGGAATAAGGACATATGTGTTTTCAAAAACAAGATATCATGCTTAGTACAGGCCGATCTTTGATCGGGCGAGCGGGGGTGCTCATTGCATGACCTTCCCCAATCGTACCCAAGTTCCCGAGCAGAGGCAACTTTGGTAATGATGGACACGTGGCCTTAGGCAACGAGTCAGGGTTTCCTAAATTTCCCCAAAAATAAAATATTTAGGTGGCAACTCTGTATCTGGCAAAGCAGTCCATGTTTGGTACTTCTTTACAAAAATCAGTTTTTCAAAACGATTTGCCGTATTTGGACTCTTTGGTGATTTAACGATCTTGCATTGCACTTTACGAGATTAGATTCAGAACTGTGACATTTGAGTCCGAATTGTAGTATGCTAGAGAACAAAACGAGATTTTCTCGTCTATCTGGGAATCTTTGTTGTGTATATCCGTGTCTCATGTTTGTGATATTCAAATTGGCAGTGCTACCATGTATGCGGATTTGTTACCCTTGGATATTAGGCGCTTTGATGTAATTTTGGGTATGGATTAGTTGTCTAAATACTGTGCCACTATCGATTGTGTAATAAAACGAATTGCGTTTAGAACGCCAAGACATGTTGAATTTGATTTTGTGGGTAATGGGGTAGTGCCTCCACCTTATCTAGTTTCAACAATGAAAGCATGTAAACTGCTTAGGAAAAGGTGTTAGAGTTACTTGCGTGGTATTTTGACTGAACAAACTGTAAATGTTGAAATGGATAGTGTTCCTGTTGTTAGAGAATTTCCAGATGTATTTCCCGATGAACTGCCAGAAGGATTGGTTTACAGAGAAATAGAGTTTACCATTGATATTGTCCCAGGCACCCAGCCTATTTCAAAAAACCCCAACAGAATATTTATTGCAAAAATGAAAAAATTGAAAGAACAGTTGCAAGACTTGCTTGAAAAAGGGTTTATCTGACCAAGTACTTCACCATGGGGCGCACTGGTGTTATTTGTAAAGAAGAAAGACAAGGCACTACGTTTGTGCATTGACTATCGGGAATTAAATAAGGTGATGATAAAAAATAAGTACCTTTTGCCCCGTATTGACAATTGGTTTGATTAGTTCAGGGTTTATAAGTCTTTTCAAAAATTGATTTGAGATCAGGGTACCATCAGTTGAAAGTGAAGGCAGAAGATGTTGAGAAAACCGCATTCAGAACAAGGTATGGTCACTACGAATTTCTTATTATGCCATTTGGAGTGACTATGCACATACAACATTTATAGACCTTATGAACCGGATTTTCAAAACTTACCTCGATGAATTTGTTATGGTTTTCATTGATGATATTTTGATTTATTTGAAAAATAGTGTGAATCATGAACAACATCTAAGAACTGTTTTGCAAATATTTAGAGAAAAGATATTATTTGCTAAACTAAAGAAATGTGAATTTTGGTTAGATGAGATTGTTTTTTTAGGGCATATTATATCAACAGAGAAGGGATTTCAATAGACCCATAAAAAATAGAAGCAATTGTGAACTAGCCTACACCAACGAATGTAACAAAAGTCCGCAGTTTCATGGGTTTAGTTGGGTACTACAGAAGATTTGTAAAAGATTTTTCAAAAATAGTTGTGCCTCTTACCCAACTTACTCCAAAGGACAACCATTTGAATGGAATGATAAAAGAGAATCTGCCTTCTAAGAACTAAAAACGAGATTAACTACTACACCAGTGTTGACATTGCCCACAGGTATGGAAAACTTTGTGATTTATAGTGATGCATCTTACAAGAGTCTAGGTGTGTGTTAATGCAGAATGGGAGAGTAATTGCCTATGCCTCCAAACAGTTAAGACCATATGAAAAGAACTACCCAACGCATGATCTAGAATTGGCCGCAGTTGTGTTCATTTAAAAATTTTGGTTGCATTACTTGTATGGGGAGAAATGCGAAGTTTACACAGATTACAAAAGTTTAAAGTACTTCTTTACTTAAAAAGAATTGAATAAACACAGAGAAGATGGCTTGAACTAATAAAAGATTATGATTTTCAGATTCAGTATCACCCCGGGAAAGCCCATACAATTGATGATGCTTTGAGCAGAAAATCAATAGGGAGCTTAGCTTGCCTATTGACTGAACATAAGGAAATCCTGCAAGACTTTGAGAAGCCTAAGATTGAAGTGGTATTACTTGAACAAAATGGGTTGATAGCTGTCATTGCAGCCCAACTGGCAAGTATTGATGAAATCAAACAGATGCAAAGAGAAAACAAATTCCTTAAGAAGATGATTGACGAAATTCAAGTGAATTCGAAACCAGGGTATAATGTTGCAAATGAAGTGTTGAAATTCCAAGACACATGGTGTGTTCCGAATATCCCTGAGTTAAAGAGGAGAATTCTTGATAAAGCTCATAAATCAATATTTGCTATGCATCCAAGTAACAACAAGATGTATCAGGACTTAAAACAAAGTTACTAGTGGCCAAATATGAAACATGAGATTGTGGAATATGTGTCTAAATGTCTTCAATGTCAACAAATCAAGTCTGAACACCAGAAACCGGCAGGTCTACTTCAACCTCTCCCTATTCCGGAATGAACGTGAGAACACATAACCATGGACTTTGTTGGCCTATCTTGGACACCTAGAGGTATGGATTCTGTTTGGGTTATAGTTGATAAACTGACAAAATCTGCACATTTTCTGCCTGTGAAAACAACGTATGATGCATATAGATTAGCCACTATTTATGTTAATGAAATTGTGTGTTTGTATGGAGTTTCGGTGTCTATCATGCCGAATAGAGATCCGAAATTTGTATCTAAATTCTAGAAAAGTCTTCAAGTGATAATAGAAACAAAAAGAGGTTTAGTACAGCATTTCATCCACAAACTGATAGACAATCAAAACGGACTATACAGACTCTAAAAGATATGCTTAGAATGTGTGCTTTGGATTTTCAAGGGAGTTGGGAGACTTATCTACCATTGGCTGAATTTGCATATAACAACAATTTCCACTCCAATATTGGTATGGCACCATATGAAGTGTTGTATGGCCGAAAATGTAGATCTCTGAAATGCTGGACTAAAGTTGGGGATAGGGTCTTGTTTGGACCTGAACTTGTGCAGACAACTACCAATAAAATCAAAGTCATTCAACAAAGGCTTAAGACAGCACAGAGACGACAAAAGAGTTACGCGGATATTAGAAGAAGACCTCTTGAGTATGAGGTTGGTGATCATGTGTTCATCCATGTAATTCCAATGAAGGGCCAGTCAAGATTTGGCAAAAAAGGAAAGTCGTCACCCCGCAATATTAGGCCATTCTAGATTCTGGAGAAAATTGGTCCAGTTGCTTATAGACTTGCCTTACCGCCAGGCATGGAACAAATACACAATCTATTCCATGTGTCCATGTTAAAGGGTTATCTTCGAGATTCGTTCCATGTTATTGATTAACACCGAATAGCCCTAGATAAAAATATGAAGTACAAAGAATGGCCAAAATGAATCATTGACTGACAAGTGAAGCAATTGAGGAACAAATCCATTTCAATGGTAAAAGTGGAGTGGAAAGAACATTATGGAAGGGATGCCACGTGGGAGAAAGAAAAAGAGATGCGACAACACTACGTACATTTGTTTCTTATAAAAGGTAACATAAGTTTGGAGGACCAAACTTCCTAAAGATGGGAAGAATGTGATAACCCCTTTCTGTGTTATACTAGTAATCCTTAATTATACTTGTGATTATGTGCCTAATGTGAATTTGAATGCTAATCATGTGAATATGTGTGTGTTTTGAACTTATATCTATCCATTGTAGAGAAATCTGTTTAGTATTCTATTATAAACTGAAATTGAGAGCCGTAGACAAAATTACTGTACTATTGCGATTAGCATAATTTTTAGAGCCTACGGTGAAATTTGATTAAAATTTAATTCGGATCAAAATAATTAGATTAAACTAAGTAAATTAAGCCTAATCAATTAGCACTAAACCTTAATTAGCAATTTTGATTGGGCCAACATATAAATATGTTCTAATGTGCTTAAGTTCATAAGGTGAGCTCAAAAATTCTGAAATATACACTCTAAGGCGAGTAAACTCAACACTTAGAGAGAGATAGAGAGAGAGAGAGAGAAGAGAATTGTGAAGGAATTGAAAGAGATTTGAAGAATTGAACTAGAATACACTTGAATTCAAACTTTAGGTATGATTTTCAACCTTAATCCTTGTTAACAAGACATGTAGAAGTTGAATTCATCTAGTTCTTGAGTTCATTTGCATGTATTGTACAATGGAGGCATGAATTACTTTGAATTGGAAGAATTAAGTTGAATTATGTACATACATGCATGAATCACCAAGTTGAGCTTGAATTTCATGAAATCCTCCATATGCATGAAGCTACGTTTGACATTTTTGGAGATGTTTCATAGTTTTACCACTTTTCATCTCATGCATGAGAGCTGTGAAAAGATTTGAAAAGAAAATAGTACAATTCATATCATGTATAGTTTCAACCTCATGAATTGAGCTTGGTTTTGGAATTTGGTCCATGATTTTGAGTAATTGGTTTCAAATTAGAAGTGTTTCCATGTTATACAATGTTTTTCCATGTTTTTGTACCAAACTTGCAAGCTTTGGGCCTTTGGAAATGTATTTTGAGTTTCAAACACAATTCCAAAAATTCCAGAATTCGACATGTCCGCTCAAGCAAAGAAAGTGTCGCTCGAGCGTAAAAATCAAACTCCCAGAAGTTTTACTCAGAATTGCACGGTAGCTTGAGCGGTAAACCTTGCGCTTGAGCATACCCTGTTTTGCATAGCTCATCGCTCGAGCAACAAAAGGCACGCTTGAGCATAAAAATCATTCAACCAGTACTTTTGCAGAGTTTGCAAACCGCTCGAGCGACCAAAGTTGCGCTCGAGCGAAGTATCCTATTTCAGAAACTTTTGAAAAGTTGTTTTATGTACCAATTTCCATTCTCTTTCATTTCTGAGCATTCTTAGGCATATATTAGAGCATCCTAAATAAATTAAGGACACAAAAGAAACCTAAGAGAATTAAGCAAACGAAAAAATGGAATGGATTGTATTATGACCCAAATTATTGTGAATTATGTAGGGTCAAGTGCAAGAACGAATCAAGCACCAAAATACTATGAGTAATATCTTAGTAAATATATTTTGTGTATGTATTATTTTCTAAATTCCTATGTGGTAAGTTTCTAAATTTCTGAATTGGTACTATGAATAAGTATCTCATCCATTTGATTTGTAATGAACATGTGAAATGATTGATGTATGAATATGAAATGGGCTCAAGGCCATTCGGTGTGTTGACAAGGATACGGATTGGGCCTATGGTCATTTTGTATGACTGTTAAATGGACCAAAGGTCATTTTAAAAAAGGAATTGATTGGACATAAGGTCATTTTGAATACGAATGCGAATGTGAATATGATCATGGATCTGAAATCAAATTATATTTAATAATAGGGGGCCAGAATGCAGAAGCAGAACTTGTAAAGATTGTCCAATGAGTTATGTAAACATGGCATAATAAAAACTTTTCACATGTATATAATAATTGACATCTTACATACATAAGCATATAATACATGCCCAAGATCATTCAAAAGTATTCTAAACAAAACCAAGGTTATATACAACTTGGTCATACATGACCACAAACAAAAACAAAAAAAAAGGAAATCAAAAGCCTCATGCATGAGGCAACTTTGGCGGACTTCAAAAATTGGGCACCCTTGCACACTTTCACTAAGGCTGGGGTAGGACATCCCTTTGCTTACCTACATACATATAAATAAAAAGTGAGCTAACGCCCAGTGAATAATACCAAAGTAAAGGGGTTCATGAATGAGATTCATTAAATCGAAATTCATAAACTATACTTGTTGATTGATATCAAAGCAAAACGACCTCAGGTCCAGCATATCATATATCATATCTATATACAAAACGACCTCGAGTCCAATTCATATATATAAAACGACCTTTGGTCCATTATATACAAAATGACCTTGGGTCCAATTCATACACAAAACGACCTTGGGTTCAATTCATATTCATATTTGTGTGCACTTTTAGATCCATGATCATGTTCACATTCGCATTTGTATTCAAAACTACCTTAGGTCCAATCAATTCATTAATCAAAACAACCTTTGGTCCATTTAACACTCATACTAAATAGCCTTAGGCCTAATCCGTATATCCTTGTCAATATACCAAACTGCTTTGGGCCCATTTCATATTCACATATCAATCATTTCACATGTTTCATTATGAATCAAACGGATGGGATACTCATTCATAGTACCAATTCAGAAATTTAGAAACTTACCACATAGGTAACACATAGAAAATAATACATACACAAAATATCTTTACTAAGATATTACTCACAGTATTCTGGTGCTTGATTCGTCTTTGCACTTGACCCTAAAGTTTGAATTCAAGTGTATTCTAGTTCAATTTTTCAAATCTCCTTCAATTCTTTCACAATTCTCTTCTCTCTCTCTCTAAGTGTTGAGTTTACTTTCCTTAGAGTGTATATTTCAGAATTTTTAAGCTCACCTTATGAACTTAAGCACATTAGAACATATTTATATGTTGGCCTAATCAAAATTGCTAATTAAGGTTTAGTGCTAATTGATTAAGCTTGATTTAAGTAATTTAATCTAATTATTTTGAACCAGATCAAATTTTAATCAAATTTCACCATAAGCTCTAAAAATTATGCTAATCGCAATAGTATAGTCAATTTTGTTTTTCGTCGCCTCTATGGCCCTCAATTTCAATTTATAATAGAATACTGAACAGATTTCTCTAGAATGGATAGTTATGAGTTCAAGACACACACATATTCACATGATTAGCATTCAAATTCACATTAGGCACATAATCACAATTATAATTAACACTACAAGAAAAGTAGGTATAAAACACAAAACTTTTTGCAACGGTGTGTATACCATCGCAAAAAGTGACCTTTTGCGACAGCATATAAAGCCGTCTCAAATAACTGTTTTCTGCGACAGTAGTTTCCCCGTCCCTAATAAGCACACAATAAAAAGTCTCTTAAATATGGAAGTATTCGTGACGCACTGTGTACCGTCGCAAAAATATATTTTTTTTTAGACGGGTGAAATTTATCGTCCCAAATAGTGGACATTTGTGACGGGAATTCTCTGTCACAAAAAAAAAAAAAAAACCCTTATTAAAACGGCGTCGTTTTAATGAATGGATTTGATCATTTTTTACGGTTTTTCTATACCGTCGCAAATAGTACTGAAAATTTTCATCTCCCTCCTTCAGCCGAAATGGCGCTCGATCAAAATCCCCAAAATCCATAACACCTTTCTCCCTCAAAACCCCCAAAATTCCTAAATCCCTAAAATCCCTAAATTGAGTTCGTGTATCACAATCATAGAGACAAGTTCGAGTTCCCAAAGCGACGACAATCTCTCTCTCTCTCTCTCTCTCAATGAGCAACGACAGTGACGGCTAGTGGCATTCGAGTTCACCGATGATCTCTCTCTCGACGAGCGACGACGGCTAGCGGTGGTGCAACAACGGCGTATTATGATCTCTCTCTCCCTCGCGCGCTCGAGCTCAGTCAATATGCTCACACACACACACACACACACACACACACACACACACTGATATATATATATACTTTTCTTCCTCTGTATGCTGATAACTGGTGACATATGTTAACACACTGATTCTGTTCGTGGTACATGATGATTCATGTCGGTTTTCACTTCTTACATAGTTACAAAAACATGACTTTATGTACTCTCATGGACAGTTACTTTGGTCATCATATTTCAATTTATTAAACCTTTTGGTCAATGAGTTACTTGTTAGGTTGACTTTGAATTGGCTCATGTACTTTTGAAGTTAAAGCGTAAATGATATAAATCTCATGGTATCTATAGTTTTCAAATGAAATGGCAAAGTTGTAAAGGCATTTTCAGGATCTCTTTCTAGCCTTATCCCTGTCCTTCTTTTCTCTCTGTTTCAATGCTCTATTTTATTAGTTCTCTAGATGTCCTCCAAGTCTCTATATCATTGTTTGTATGTACATATGTCTAATAGGTTAAATAAATATTAAGTTTTTCTTGAGGACGTGGTACTTATCTTTTCTCCCAAGGCTTTGTATCATTCTATTCAGATATCCTTATTGAAACTTTTTGCATCTGGTGTTAAGGATCTCCTCTACCCTTGCTTTCCCTGAACTCTTGCACTATGTTGATGCTTGCTGTAATTTAGATGGTATAGAAGTGTAAGTCATGGGAAACCAAAGGATTGTTTCATAGAGTTCACAAGTTCAAGGACCTTGTAATTATGCCACATTGCCACCAACTTTGCTTGCTAAATATAGCCAGATAATTACCAATCTTATAAATTTCAATTGCAATGTTAATTTTTTTTTTATCTTGGTAGCGACACTTTGCAAGTTGCAAATTCCTTTGTAGCTTATTTGTAAAGATGGAGTTTTTATAGAATAGTGTTCAATTGGTTTGAATTTTTGGAAGTAAAATTATAAAAAATACACCAGCGATTAAGACAATATAGATGCTCGAGCAGTTGAGCCTTTTGTATGTGTTTGTGTGTGTTTACACTTCTCTTTATATTTTTTGATCCCTTCATTTTATTTCACACAGTAGTTTTTTAGTTTTTATGTTTACATTGTTGAAAATATAATAAATTTGAGTTTTTGGTTGTGTTGGTCTTTCTAAACTTTCCGTACCGTTTTCATTGATTTGCAGCCTTGAGAACACGCTAAATTATGGTCTTGAAAGAGTATGGGCTATTGGATATATGAAAGGTTCACGCCGGTGAGTTATGTATTTATTTAGTTTGGTGGGTGGGGGAGGTTGGTGGGGATGATCTCTTTTGTATAGGTTTTGGAGTTCTAGGGACATATTCAGATTCCTTACTAGTAGATTTGTGAGCTTGTTTTGTTCACAAACTTTAATGCGGTTATCCTTTGGATGTCAAAGTCTGGGATCTAAGGCATGAAAGGATAGAAAGAAGTCATGCTTAAATTGTCTAATTAACCAATAATTAAAGTTGGAAGTAGTTGTGGTTGAATTGAGTTATTGCTTTTATTGAATAGAATATTGCAATTTCAAGGAAGAAAATTTAACTACTCTTGCTAAATTTGTTGAATGTATCCTTGAATGTGTTTAACACTTCTCTTTCTGTAACTTCGTTTTCTATTGCCGTTGTATTCTCTGGACAGGGTTGTAATTGGTTATGATAAAGGAACCATTATGGTAAAAATTGGTCGAGAGGAACCTGTAGCTAGTATGGACAATAGTGGAAAAATCATATGGGCTAAGCACAATGAAATTCAGACTGTTAATATTAGGAGTGTTGGTATAGATTATGAGGTTTGATTCAATTTTGTTCTTATCTTTTTCTGAATAAAACTACAATGATTTCTGCTCAAGGTGATATTGAAATTCACTGTGCTTTTTTCTTCTCAGGTTACTGATGGAGAAATATTACCTTTGGCAATGAAAGAGTTTGGGACCTGTGATCTTTACCCACAAGTGAGTTGGCCTTCTTTGGATGTAGTAGATATTATTTGATATATTGTGTGATGATTTGAATTTTCACACTAGTGAGCTGGCCTTCTTTTGGAAGTAGCACTTCTGCTATAATTTTCTGATTGAAATACTAAAGCATGCAAAGATATCTGGTAGAATAACTTCAATAAAGTTCATTAGTGATTCAAGATGTACCAGTTTGTTGCTCATGCTTTAAATGTTTGGCTACTTCATATGCTGAATAAACATGGATACTCACCATGTCTTGTTGTCTAAATTATCTAACACTTGAAATCTTGGATACATTAAGAGAGATGACATCAACATGACCTAGTTTTTATCATTATTAACTTAGGATAGAATGTTGTTTCTATAGAATTTGCCACTTGGTCATGGGTGCTTGCACTTGTTTTAAAGTATGCTAGAAAAAACATAACAAATTTCAAGGGTTTTGCTATGAAACTTTGGTTGAACCGTTGATCTGGGCTTGCATAACTTTTCTTTGCTTGGCACTACTGTTGGGGAAGCATTAGACAATAGATGTGCAACTCCATATTTCCAAAATCGCCAAACGGCGTCAATTTGGAATGAAACTTGGCACACACGACCGCCTAAACACAAGAGACTTGTGGAAGAAGACTGGACTCCAATCGGGTTCTTGGTTTTGGAGTTAGAGCCGGATTTCACTCTAGGCAAACTAGTTCCTTAAGAAACTTGAATTCGAGATGTTGATGCCCCAAAATCACCAAACGGCGTTGGTTTGGCACGAAACTTGGCACACACGACCGCCTAGGCACGAGAGACTTGCGGGAGAAGACGGGACTCCAATCAGGTTCCCGGTTTGGGAGTTAGAGTCGGATTTCATTCTAGGCAAACTAGTTCCTTAAGAAACTTGAATTCGAGGTGTTGACACCCCAAAATCACCAAACGGCGTTGGTCTAGCATGAAACATGGCACACACGACCACCTAGGCACAAGAAACTTGTGGGAGAAGACGGGACTCCAATCGGGTTCCCGATTTGGGAGTTAGAGCCAGATTTCACTCTAAGCAAACTAGTTCCTTAAGAAACTTGAATTCGAGGTGTTGACGCCCCAAAATCACTAAACGGGGTTGGATTAGCACAAAACTTGATACACATGACCGCCTAGGCACGAGAGACTTGTGGGAGAAGACGGGGCTCGAATCGGGTTCCCGATTTGGGAGTTAGAGCCGGATTTCACTCTAGGCAAACTAGTTCCTTAAGAAACTTGAATTCGAGGTGTTGACGTCCCAAAATCACCAAACGGGGTCGGTTTGGCACGAAACTTGGCATACACGACCGCCTAGGCACGAGAAACTTGTGGGAGAAGACAGGGCTCGAATCGGTTCCCAGTTTGGGAGTTAGAGCCGGATTTCACTCTAGACAAACTAGTTCCTTAAGAAACTTAAATTCAAGGTGTTGATGCCCCAAAATCACCAAGCAGCATCGATTTGACACGAAACTTTGCACACACGACCGCCTAGGCACGAGAAACTTGTGGGAGAAGACGGGACTCCAATCGGGTTCCTGATTTGGGAGTTAGAGTTGGATTTTATTCTAGGCAAACTAGTTCCTTAAGAAACTTGAATTCGAAGTGTTGACACTCCAAAATCACCAAACGGGATCGGATTAGCACGAAACTTGGCACACACAACCGCCTAGGCACGAGAGACTTGTGGGAGAAGACGGGGCTCGAATCGGGTTCTTGGTTTGGGAGTTAGAGCCAGATTTATGTCTAGCCAAAATTATTTACTTAATTATCTTTGTAATTATATAGTAGTTAATTTTTTATGTTTTTTTGTAATTAAAATATTAACACATAATTATATTGTCATTAATTATTTTTATTTTTTGTTTTCAGATATTTTCCTAGTAAAAGTTTGCTTCTTGTGGAATGCAGGCGTGTGAAGATTGCGATTAACTTTTATTTTCGTTACCCACAGAAGAATCATTACAAAAACTTTTGTTTTTTTATTTACGTTATTTTGAATTGTGAACAACATTATGTATTTAAACATTGCATATGTTTTATGCAACATTATGTAGTTGGATAATTTTGCTAATGTATAGTTATGAATGGAAGAATATTTTTATTATGGATGAATTGTTATTTTTATACTGAAATTTTTATATTATTATGTAATTATCGATTTATTTTTTAGTTATTTTTCATTTAATACAGGTAATTTTCATATATTTTAATAATTTTATTGCAATTTTTTTGTTTTGTTTTGTTTTTTTTTTTTTTTTTTGAGACGGCACCACACCGTCTCAAAAGATATTGGCAACAGTTGAAAAAAACCTTTTGCGACGGTATTATTTGCCGTCGCAAATAACCTTTTAGAGACGGGGTTGTCGTGCTGTCTCAAATAAACTTTTAGCGACGGCAGGTTATCCGTCACAATAAAACACTTTCGCGACGGCATTTTTACCGTCGCAAATAACACTTTTAGCGACGGCAACACAGTGCCGTCTCAAAAAATCTCAGATTTTTATATATTAATGGTGACGGCAGAATTCTGTCGCAAAAAGGCAACTTTGCCGTCGCAAAAAAAAGGCAACGGCATTGTGCCGTCACTAAAACCTTTTAGCAACGCCCTTTGTTACGACCCCCCACTTGCCGTCGCTAAAAGTCATCTGCCGTCGCAAAAAAACTTTTGAGACGGCATTTTGAATATTTGCAACGACATTTTGCCGTCACAAAAAATCAATTTTTTTGTAGTGTAAGATTACTAATATAATATAGAAAGGAATTATCACAATTTTCCCCTTTTTAGAAAGATTAATCCTTCAAACTTATGTTACCTTCCATAAAAAAGAAATGTGAGTAGTACTGTCTCATCTCTTCTACTTTCTTCGATGTGGTCTCCACGCACTCTTTTCTTTTCTTTTTTCCGTACAAAACCAAAAATGCCAAACACCCTCTTTAGTAACAGCGGCTAATTCAATTCAATACTTAAAAACTCCTAAAAACTATTGTATTCAATGAAACCATGAGCCAAAAATTCATTTTATCAAATTTGTCGTTTGTTAGTTAATGTGCATCTTTAATGTGCGTTTGAAATGCACATTTCATTATTTTTTTTATATATATAAAAAATTTTAAAATTAAAAAAAAAATTAAACCTTGTTTGGAACAATTTATTTGAATAACTTTTTAATTTGTTAGCCAAAATATGAGTTACAAAAATTAATATATTTGGGATGACATTTTAACTTTTTACAAAAAAAAATAAAATAAAAATAAAATAATAAAAAACAAAAAATAAAAAAATGCAAAACTAAAGAGAAAATAATTTGACTTTTTTATATAATTTATTAATTTTTTTGACTTTTTTAATAATTATTTGACTTTTAAAGTAAAATTCAAACTCCCTCCTAAAAATAAACTACAAATTTGACAAATTTTAATAATTATTACCTACCCAAAAAAGTATTTAATGTTTAATGTTAAATGCAAAATACTATATTTCTAAATGTTTAATTTAATTATGTCATGAATAAGTTGTATCATCAGCACTCATTGAGCCCATCGCCACCACCACTGTCCATCGCCACACAATCATTACCATCACTACTATTATCACAACTAGAATCACCACCACTACCATCACCATAATTCCAATCACATCACTACTACTGTCACTATCACCACCACCACCTCTCTTTTGCTATTTGTTTTGTTTGACTTTTTGCCAATTTATTCTCTATTATTTACTGTTTGCACATGATATCGTAATCCCTCTTGTGCCAACCTAATTAGAATAAGGTTTATTAGCTATGAAGCAGCTTTTGCATCCTCTTTTTCTTTATTGATGTAATTTTGTTGGTTTCATTAATAAAAAAAAAAATTTCACTGATCAAAAAAAATAAAAATAAATAATAAAAAAAGAAAAGAAAAAGAAGAAACATTGCCGCTGCGAACCCCACAACAAATTTTTGTCCCCGCTACCATCACCACTATTCTATTAACATCACTTATGTTCTGTGTCTTGTATTCTGCGGGACCTATACAACTGTTGATTTTTAAAATGTATTTGAATTAGTTTGTGTAGTCCAAAATTCACAAAGAGTCTATTATGTGTATGATTTTAATAATTGTATGGGACTGGGATTTGTAAAGCTTTCTTATAAAAAGAAAATTTAGAAAAATGCGAAATTATTATGTTTACTATATTAGGAAAAATTATACCAAACTATATGGAAAATATAATTTAAAAAATTATGCAAAAGCTTTTTGGGCAAAACCAAAATTGAAATAAATCAACGTAATAACGTGATAAAACTTACGATATGTAAAAAGATAAAACCTGATCGAAATCGATGTGTGACACTTTTCCTTAAGATATTTTTCGTCCCCCACCCAGGGATAGGATGAAAATGATGACCTATCTCTCCCCCCATATACAATCAATGGCATTTATAGGAAAATTAGACATAGGAAATATGAAGAATAAATGCAAAGTGAAGAAGAATGGCAATTCACCATCCAAAATTAAAGTGAGGGACATGGAATATAAAGACTTCTATGTGACTCTTTAGAAAGGTTGTGATCCTTCAAAAGGACACACCCTTTCATCTCAAGAGACACAACCAATGGAGTAAATTTAAATTCAAATTTTCCAACAATCCCCACATGAATGAAATTTAAAGGACATGCAACAACATAGAGAGAGTACATAATGGAAATATCCTGTTTCTTGAGTGCTTTAGAGAATTTAGCCTTATCAATTACTCATATAGGTGATCCTTATTTCGAGTCTCTTAAATACACCTCTTGAAAGATATCCTTCTAGGATTTCCAAGATATAAGTAATCATTACACATGTTGCGATATCACTCTTATCATAGGAATGGATAGGAGTTAGACTAGTTGTCCCTTTGAACTTAGTTCTTGGGATCTCCATCTAAGTAGGGTTACCATTATGATGACTCGATGTAATAGGCTTTAATCACATTCCCTCGATAAACTTTCTTTCATTTGCTCTCTGGTCAAACTTTTTGTTTACCTTCTCGGTTAGATATCATAGAATAGTTAGTGAATCCATTATATTATCCTTAGACAATATTCACAACTAAAAGCAAATGTCATACGGTGTTAAGTCTTTGATTACATCGAGACTTACCGTTACTCTATGTCACTCCCATTTAAATAATAAACATAGAGTTTTTCCTTAGGAGTTAATGAAACCATTGTTGCTTCTACTCCAACTTTGTCCTTTATAAAGAATTGAGATTCTTTGTGGAGCTATTTCCCCACATTTTAAGCAATCTAAGGAGACTTAATTCCTCTTGTTGATGTATAATTATACAAAATATTAATACAATATATCATTAATTGAACTACATAACAAGATGTAAATTGTGAATATAATCACAATACTAATTTGTCTAAGAAGAAATGAAACACTTTATCAAATAACATTTCTTTAGCCATGATTAATTTTCTTTTGTTTACCCTTAATTCCAATCTCAACATGGAATATAAATATCAAATACATTTACATCTTATTTGTCTTATCCAAGATTGACTACATCGACAATTACCAAAGTGTTTCATTCATGAAATATTTTAACTTATAATATTTCATTACTTTTATTCCAAAGAATAATTAGAATTTCTCTTATGTCGAACACATAAGTTCACAATTTTATCAATACTTTGATAAATAATTAACACACCAATTTTAGTCTTTATTCCAAAGAATAATTAGAATTCTTCTTATGTCAAAACACACAAGTTCACATTTTTATCAATACTTTGATAAATAATAGACATCCATTAATAATACATAATGATATTAATGACATCATAAATTGATTGTCAACTCTACAACATATGTAGAGATGGAATCTCTTCCCCACATTTGTGATAATACATAAATTAGCACAAACAACTTTTGATGAATAGTTGGGACAAAGAAAATAGAATTATCTTTTCTAAAGATAAACACCCACATTAAGATTATAGTTCATGGTTAAACAAATTTTACTATACAAGTAAAATTATGATTGATGACAATTTATGTCACAAACTCAAAGTTACTTAAAATAACTTTCAATTGATTATTAACAAATAATAATCAACACAAAAGATTCTCAATCTATTTTCAATTACATGGAACAACACCATTATTGAAAATATCATGTTTAAAATTTTAGTTCGTTAACAATTGTTAATACTACTATCTCAATCAAACAAAAGGATTATTTACACATGAAATATACTATCCGAAAAATACCCCCAAAGAGATCCATGGGTATGTCACAAATTAATTTTTAAAAAAATTTCACAAATATTTAGTAATTAAAATCATATCTTGATTTTAAAACACATTTTTCCATACATTAAAAATAGATGGAAAAGATAACATTGCTTGGTTTTAAAACTAAACATGTCTTAATTTAATCAAATAAACACATTTGTATAATTATGTCTTAATTTAATCAAATCGACATAAAATTATTTATAAGATCTTATATTCAAAAATAAAATAGAGATCAAATTAACAAACCGAAAATCAAAAGAACTCCATAAATCATAATTGAAAAGTTGTAATTGTTCATCCTAGTCATGTTTGCATGTAAAGACAAACAAAATAATATTAAACAAAAAGCACTAATAACAATCAAACTATGAACAAAAATCAATCAAACCATAATAATGGTAAACCCATACAAATGGTAAAACCAATTGGTATACTATTCTAGTTTCATAATAATCAAATTGGGTCCTTTGTTAATAGATTGTGATTCATGTCATAATAAATTATAAATCACCATTGTAGTAATCAATTATTCATAATTGAGTCATAATTCATTAACTCAATGAAAAAATTACTACAATACAAAAATAAAGAATTTTGTATGAATGGAATCTAAATAATACAAAACACATTAAAATATATAAACAAAACATCTATCAATTCATTATTTTGCACTAATGGTGAACCAAAACAAAATTTGGTTGACAACAAATCTAACATGAAGTAGAACCATTAGATCGATTTTCCAAGTATCCAACAAGATAATACAAATTTAAATAAATCAAAGAAATAAATCGGTATATACATACATATTGACATGTATATGTGTATATGTGTATGAATCAATCAACGGACACTTGTAAGTCTCTCCATTTATAATAAGCATTTTTTTTTTCCGTATCACAAATTCATAAATGATTCCATTAATAGAATGTTGCAATTAATCAAACAAAGTCAAATCATGCTATTCATTCATAAAAAAAAAAAATATCATCTAAATTACCAAAATGAAGATTAATGAAATACATATTTGAATCAATTCAAAACATTGCATTACTCATGATATTCAAAAATAACAAGCAATTATATTTCCCAAAAGCCATAAACATTTTCGTACGAATCTGTCTTAAGATTATTAGGAAAAATTATACCAAACTATATGGAAAATATAATTTAAAAATTATAAATTGAAATAAATCTTATAGGAAAATTAGACATAGGAAATATGAAGAATAAATGCAAAGTGAAGAAGAATGGCAATTCACCATCCAAAATTAAAGTGAGGGACATGGAATATATCCTTCAAAAGGACACACCCTTTCATCTCAAGAGACACAACCATTGGAGTAAATTTAAATTCAAATTTTCCAACATACTAAACATAAAATATGGAATGTATGTAAGCCTACTCAATTATTTAAGTTGAAATGCCTATATACTAGAACTCAAATAATTGGTTGTAACATTTGGCATGCAAGCCAATATATATATGAGTAAATTATACTGACACCTCTTGAGATTTCTATTTAATACAAATTTCTCTATCACATTTGAAAAATTACATTCTCCTCTCTAAGGTTTGTAATTTCATTACAAATTGCCTCCTAGATTGTTGATGACATACTCTAAAATTTTCTAAATAACCATCTTGCCCTTTTTATAATTTTTTTGTATAAAATTTTATATATGAATATAATTTTTCATTTTTATTTTCACCATTATATCTAAATTAGATCAATTCAATTTAGATATATTTAAAAAGTATAAAATTTGTACAAAAAAATTGAATGCAACAAAATAAGATAATATATTGAATTTTTTTATTTTTTTGTTTTTCGTGAATTTATTAAAAAAAATCACAAAATATTATACTTCTTAAGTATATCTACATTAGATATATCTAAAAAAAAATTAAAAAAAAATTGCTTAAAATATTTTAAAAATTCAATAAAAAAATACAAAAAATAAAATAAAAAATAAAAAACACTTAATTTTTTGTGTGAATTAAATCAAAGAAGATGATTGTTATTTCACTTGAAATGACAAGAATAAAATATTCATATTATTTTTTATGCATAAAGATTAAAGGATAAATATGTCATTTTAATCTAACAAGATATATGTATGACCCTTCTTTTACCTAAAGGGAGGCAACCACAAGTTTAGGTGCAGGTACAGGTTTTGGTGTTTCAAACATGTCCCTCATAACTTTGTCACCCTTTGGTTTCCACATAAGATGACAGGGTTAAAATGGCTAGCAAGGGAAAATATATTTTAGCTCTTTTTTTTTTTTTTTTTTAAGGAAAAAAATTTGCTTAAAAAGTAATGTCCGGTAAATACTTTTTTAGTTGTTTATTATATTTTGCAAGTCGGACTAATTTTTTTTTTTTTTGTTTAGATCACGAAAAGAAATGAAATATTATTGATGTATTTAGAGATTTATAAAACATCAATGAAAAGACCCAAGAAAAATGATTAGGATCTTCTATAGATACTTCCCTCTTATATCGTCTGAAGATGCGAGGAGATGATGACACCTCATTAATGAGGGATCTTAAGGTTGAGATTGCATGCCCAAATTGCATAAAACAAACTGTAGAGACCCTAATTTTCTTAATTTCTTTTGAAATCCTAACTTTGAGATTATTTCAATTGAGACTCTGAATTTTCATCTTATCGCAAAATTAATCCTAGAATCAAAAATGCATCACGGATGAACCCGTACAAACCCTAATTGATTCCAATAATTTAATAATCATTTCTAACACTCTAACATTAATTATTTAACTATCTAATTATGGATTAATCACTCTAAACCTTAGTTTCTAATTTTCATTATTTTCGTTCGGTTATTCACCTTTTAATTCAAAACAAAGTAACACAAACCAAATTATTTTTTTCTATCACTGTCTTGATTAATTCTATACTTGAAATAGATATCTGAATTCAAAAATTTAGCCCATGCCCTCACACATTATTAAAATTGCATATTTGCCTCAATTCATTTCTTTATATATATATATATATATATAAGTACAATACATTGTAATAATCTTTTCCCCAAAATATCTACTATATATATATATATGATTTTGTACACAAAATAAATTGAAAAATACTCAAAATTCCACCACATGGCCAGCCACCCTAGATGAATATACTGTGGTGTACTTTTGTAAACATTTTGCTTGAAATACGGGAGAAAGTTTGACTAAGTACCAAGACACAAGGAATGTGTTTGCACCTCCAATTCAATTCTAGCCAAACCTATAACTAAATCATGTTTAACACATAATTAGACATCTTAATCAACCTCAATTTTATTACCCTTCAACTAAATCCAAAATTATTCCATTCCATTGGATCCAAGGGCACTTTAGACTTTTCACCTTAATTTTCCTATAAATAGACCACCTCTCCTAGCATTCTTGCACACACAAACACATACAGATATATATTTGTTAGAAATGGTTTTGAGAAAAATCAAATTTTTCCTCAAACTTTGGTCTAATTTTTAGGTGGGACCCATGCGCCAAAGTTGGCAGGTCTAAGTGGTAACGCGTTCTATGCCGCGATGTGATTCACGTAATATATTTGGTTGCTCAAAACCATTATCAAGTGAATGGGAAGTTGAAGCCAAAGTGAACTCTATGGAAATAGTATTCTTGGCGAAATTTCCATAAATAAAAAAAATAAAAATTAAGGTTTGTCCCACATTGATTTGGTAGGCAAACTTTGTGTGGGCTTATAAGGCTTGGGTTTGAAACTTGGAGTAGGCCCCAAGGGACTCAAGTTTTGTAAAGAAGGAGGTTATGGGCAAAGTGGGCTAGATCCATTGGACTCAAAACAAACACACACACGTGCGCCGCCGCTGTCCATCTAGTCGGCCGGGCAAACTGGGCCTGGGCTTTGGCGCGGGTGCATGGTATGAGGTTAGGTTGGGCTTGTCCGGCCCAATGCTTATCTTTTTTTGGTCAAAAACATTTGAATTTATTTTTATTTTTGGAAAAATAAATTTTGTCCAATTTTGTTTTCCAATTTCAGTTGGGAAAAAATTCAAATTTGGCTAGCACCTCTTCAAACTTTTTTGTACAGGCTCCATATCTGTCCGAACATATTTAAATCTATTCAATTCAAGCCCAACAGGTTCCTACCTATTTAATTTAAATTCAAACAGGTTTGTATCTATTTAATTCTTACAGAACAAGTACTATACCTGTTCAAACAGGCTTGCTACCTGTTGAATTTAAATCTGAAAAGCCACCATTCACCTATAAATAGACAAGTCTCTCATTTGGTTTTTCACTCAATTTACATCCTTCACTCTGCCATTGCTCTCTATATTTTGCTGTATTTCATTTTCCTGTGAAAAAATGTATAAACACAAAGTGTATTCGTTGTGCAAACAGTTTGTAGTGTTACTACTGTTTGTTGTAGATTATTTTATCCTAGGAGATAGACATCTACAATCTGAAAGCACTGTGAAGAGGACGAATTTGTCTTAAGGACATAGTGTTAAACACTGGACTTGATCAAAATTTTGTTCGAGAAATTAATAAAGTAAGTAATTAATTTATTTTTTTTTTCTTTTTTCAGATTCTGATTTTGTTTTTATAACAAAACAAAAATCTATTGTTTTATTTTATTTCATATAATGTTTTGATTTTTGTAATCAAACAGTCTCTCTCCATTCTTTAATCCATTCTTCGAATACAGTGAAGATTGTCCAACAATCTTAAGACAAATTATTTTCTAGTATCATCATTGTATTTATTTTCTGTGCTTTTACAAAGTGATATTTTGGTTGGAAAATATAAATAATAGTTATATATTGTTTGATACATTGTAGTAATATACTATTTATTTACTTTAACAAATAATAATAATATACTGTTTATCATTAACAATTTCATAATATTAATTTGTGTAGTAGTATTATAGAAAATTATTATGTAGTATTTTATTTTCCTGGTTTTAGTAACTAGAAAAGTAAAATTATTTTGTGTTATAACTTATTTTCTGGTTTGAGTAACTAGAAAATTAATTTGTGTTTTGGTTTTGGGTTTTCTCTATTTTTTGTAATCAGATATTATGGTTGCTGAAAGTAGTACTCCAAATCCGATTGTTACAACGACTCCGGTCCTTATCCAGAACCATGTTCAAGTTCCAATAAATCAAAGAGAAAAAGGGAAAAAATTTAATGGCACCAAATTTAAGAGAAGACAGCAGAAAATGCTATTCTATCTTACAATTCTGAATCTTGCCTGGTTTCTCCGTGAAGAGACTCTAGTACTTAAAGAGAATGAAAGCGATCGGCAAGTTATTGCCACTGTAGATGCCTGGAAACATTCTGATTTTCTATGCAGAAATTACATCCTCATTGGCCTAGACAACACGCTATATAATGCTTATAGTCCTCTAAAAACAGCAAAAGAATTGTAGGATTCTTTGGAGAAAAAAATACAAGACAGAAGATGCCGGCACAATGAAATTTGTTGTTGGTAAATTTATAAACTTTGTTATGGTAGATTCTTAAACGGTAATTTCTCAAGTTCAAAGTTTTTAATTAATTTTTCATGATATTCATATTAAAGGTATGTCTCTTAGCGAGTCTTTCCAAGTCATTGCTTTAGTGGAAAAATTACCACCAGTTTGGAAAGATTTAAAAAACTATTTAAAACATAAACGAAAAGAGATGACCATGGATGAACTTATTATAAAACTAAAAATTGAGGAAGATAACTGTAAAGCTGAAAAGAGGAATGATAAAAATCTCATTGAGTCCAAGGCTAATGTGGTTGAACAAGTGCCCAAACCACATAACAAAAAGAGGAAGTTTGCCGGAGATGGTCCTAAACAAGCAATAAGAAGTTCAAAGGAAAATGCTATAATTGTGGCAAGATCGAACATCGTGTCTCTGATTGTCGTCGCCCTAAGAAGAATCGCATAAGTGCAAGCAAGAAGACTACCAATCAAGCCAATGTGACAGAACTAGATTACATCTCTGATGAGGTAAATGACATCAATCTCTCTGACGTGGTGCCTAAGGCTAATTTGGTTGGAAATCCCAAGGAATGGTGGATTGACACTAGGGCAACTCAACACGTTTGCACGGACAAAAAGATATTCACTATTTACAATGAGGCTGTAAATGGTGAACAACTTTTTATGAGAAATTCTTCTACTTCTACCGTGGCTGGACAAGGAAAGGTGATCTTGAAGATGACGTCAGGGAAGGAACTTACCCTCAACAACGTGCTGCATATACCAGACATCCGAAAGAATTTAGTTTCTGGTTCTTTGTTAAATAAGAACGGTTTTAGGCCTGTATTTAAGTCTGATAAATTTGTATTTAACAAAGAGTGGTATGTATGTATGTGGGTAAGGGATACATGAGTGATGGTCTCTTTAAATTGAATCTAATGACTATTGTACCAAAACTTGCTATTAATAAGAAAAAGACATCTTTTACTTATATTCTTGAGTCAAATTTATGGCATGGTAGATTAGAACATGTGAATTTTGATGCTTTGCGTAGACTAATTGGTTTAGATTATATACCAAAGTTTGAAATTGATCCTAATCACAAATGTGAGATATGTGTAGAAGTGAAACTAACTAAGGCTCTATTTAAATCAGTTGAAAGAAAAATCGAACCTCTAGAATTAATTCATACTGACGTATGTGATCTTAAATTTATTCAAACTAAAGGAGGCAAAAAGTATTTCATAACATTTATCGATGATTGCATTAGATATTTTTATGCATATTTACTTAGAAGTAAAGATGAACCTTGGAAATGTTTAAACTCTACAAAACTAAAATTGAAAATCAACTTGGTAAAACCATTAAAATGGTTAGAAATGATAGGGGTGGTGAATATAATGCACCTTTAAATGAATATTGTGCACAACATGGCATTATTCACCAAACTACAGCACCCTGTTCTTCACAGCAAAATGGAATTGTTGAAAGAAAGAATAGAACTCTTAAAAAAGTGATGAATGCCATGTTACTAAGTTCAAGCTTACAGCAGAACTTATAGGGGGGAAGCAATATTATCTGCTAATTATGCTCTTAACAGAATACCCTATAAGAAAACGAATAGCACTCCTTATGAATTGTGGAAAGGTCGACCACTTTCCTGCAAATACTTAAAAGTGTTAAGGTGTTTGGCTGAGGTAGAAATTCCTGTTCTGAAAAAGATTGAGCTAGGACCAAAAACAGTGGATTGTGTGTTTATTGGTTATGCTTAGAATAGTAGTGCATATTAGTTTCTGACTTATAAATCAGAAATAGCTGATATACATGTGAACACTATTATAGAGTCAAGGAATGTTATGTTTTTTGAACATGTTTTTCCTTACAAGAAATAACATGAATTAAGTTTACATAAAAGAACTTATGATTGTACATAAAGTCAATAGACTAATGACAATCAAACGTAAAAGACTAGTAATGGTCTCAACTAACAGGATTTAATTGATGATGAACCAAGACGAAGTAAGAGAGCGAAAACATCAAAATCCTTTGGTCCAGATTTTCTGACATACCTGTTAGAAAATGAATCTCAAAGCTTTAAGGAAGCAATGACAAGTCCTGAAGCACCTTTGTGGAAAGAGACTGTTAATAATGAAATTGAATCCATTATGCAAAATCATACTTGGAAATCGGTGGATCTTCCACTCGGCTCTGAACCTCTTGGGTATAAATGGATATTCAAAAGAAAGATAAAAGTAGATGGTTCAATAGACAAGTATAAAACAAGACTTATGGTAAAAGATTATAACAAAAGGAAGGTCTAGATTATTTTGACACATATTCTCCCGTGACAAGAATAGCATCCATTCGCATACTTATTGCTATAGCAGCGTTGTATAATTTAGAAATACATCAAATGGATGTTAAGACAGCTTTCTTAAACGATGATCTAAATGAAGAGATCTATATGGAGCAACCTGAAGGGGTTGTAGTGTCAGGGCAAGAAAAGAAAGTTTGTCGGCTTGTGAAATCTCTTTATGGATTGAAACAAGCTCCTAAGTAATGGCCTGAAAAAATTGATCATGCTATGCTTACTGATGGGTTTAAGATAAATGAATGTGACAAGTGCATCTATGTTAAAAACATTGACAAAGGTTTTGTCATCGTTTGTCTTTATATGGATGACATGCTTATCATTGGAAGCAGTCAAAACATGATCAAATCAACTAACAAATGCTGAACAAAAGATTTGATATGAAAGATATAGGGGTCGCAAATGTAATATTATGAATGAAAATTATTAAAACATCTGATAAATATGCATTATCTCAATCTCATTATATTGAGAAAATTCTTAGTAAATATATCAAGGATGATATGAATGTAGCAAGAACACCTGTAGACATCAGTCTTTATTTATCAAAAATAAAGGTGATGTAGTGTCTCAGCTAAAATATTCCCAAATCATTGGAAGCCTAATGTACCTAATGAATTGCACTCGTCCTGATATAGCTTATGTTGTCAGTAAATTGAGTAGGTACACTAGTAACCCCAGAGAAGACCATTGGAAAGCAATCATTCGGGTTCTTAGATATCTAGGGTTTACCCGTGATCATGGTTTGAACTTTACTCGATATCCTGCAGTACTAGAAGGTTATTGTGATGCCAATTGGATATCCGATACTAAAGATTCAAAATCCATTAATGGATATGTCTTTATTCTGAGAGGCGTTGTTGTTTCTTGGAAATCCATAAAACAAACATGCATCGCACGATCCACATTGAAATTTGAGTTCATTGCTTTAGACAAAGTAGGAGAAGAAGCAGAATGGCTTTGCCACTTCTTAGAAGACATTCCAATGTGGCCAAAACCTATGCCACTTATTTGCATTCATTGTGATATTCAATTTGCAATAGGCAAGGCACAGAGTCATGTGTAATGGTAAGTCACAATACATTCGTCGTCGACATAATATCGTAAGGCAATTCCTCTCAAATGGAATAATCTCAATAGATTATATAAAATCTAAAAAGAATATTGTGGATCCGTTAACAAAAGGTTTGACAAAAGAGCAAGTGTATAGTTCATCGAAGGGGATGGGATTAAAGCCTATTACATAAGAGTCGTCATAATGGTAACCCTACTTAGATGACTGGAGATCCCAAGAACTAAGTTCAAAGGGACAACTAAGTTATGTATGGCTCGCCAGAAATCACTGAGGAATTAAAATTTCCTACCCATTCCTATGGTGAGAGTGATATCTGCAACATGTGTTGTATACAGGGGTTTAAGAACAGGCTTTACTTTTAATGATTACTTATATCTTGATTTAGGCATAAAAATTAAGACGAGTATAAGAGATACTCATAATAAGAATCACCTATATGAGTGTCAAACTGGGCCGGTTCTATGAGAATAAAGAGGCTAAATTCTCTAGAAACACTCATGAAGAACTAGGAGCGTTCAAGGCCAAAATGAACACAACCGTGAGAACCACGATATGTTAGAAGATATTTTGTGTGAAATCTATTGTCTTGACTTACACAAACAGCTGAACAATTCAAGGAATCGCATCCATTGGTTAGCTAGTAAGTCCGATAGGTTATCACTAAAGAAGGTTCAAGGCCGAAAGCTACTTATCCTGATGCAAGATATTTTTTATTTATACTCTTTCGACAAATTCTGCATATTGTTGCATTTCTGTTGTCATCAAATTTTATTCATGTGGGGGATTGTTAGAAATGGTTTTCGAAAAAATTAGATTTTTCCTCAAACTTTGATCTAATTTTTAGGTGGAACCCATGCGCCAAAGTTGGCAGGTCTAAGTGGTAATGCGTTCTATGCCTCGTTGTGATTCACGTAGTATATTTGGTTGCTCAAAACCATTATCGAGTGAATGGGAAATTGAAGCCAAAGTGAGCTCCATGGAAATGATGTTCTTGGTGAAATTTCCATAAAGGTTGAATTAAGGTTTTTCCCACATTGGTTTGGTAGGCAAACTTTGTGTGGGTTTATAAGGCTTAGGTTTCGAACTTGGGGTAGGCTCCAAAGGGCACTCAAATTTTGTAGAGAGGGAGGTTATGGGCAAAGTGGGTCAGACCCATTGGATCCAAAACAAACGCACGTGCGCGTGCCACTACCGCCGTCCGTCTGAACGAGTTAGGCTAGGCCTAGGCGTGGGTGCGTGGTATGAGGTTGGGTTTGGCTTTTCCGGCCCAATGCTTATCTTTTTTGGGCCAAAAACATTTGAATTTATTTTTATTTTTTGAAAAAATAAAATCTGTCCATTTATGTTTTCCAATTTCGGTTGGGGAAAAATTCAAATTTGGCTTGCACCTCTTCAAACTATTTTATACAGGCTACATATCTATCTGAACAGATTTAAATTTGTTCAATTCAAACCCATCAGGTTCCTACCTGTTTAATTTAAATTCAAATAGGTTTGTATCTGTTTAATTCAAACCGAACAGGTACTATACCTGTTCAAATAGGTTTGTTACATGTTGAATTTAAATCTGAAAAGCCACCATTGTACCTATAAATAAACAAGTCCCTCATTTGGTTTTCACTCAATTTTCGTCCTCAACTCTGCCTTTGCTCTCTGCATTTTGCTGCATTTCTTTTTTTGTGAGAAAAAGTGTAAACACAAAGTGTGTTCGTTGTGTAAACAGTTTGTTGTGATGCTACTGTTTTTTGTAGATCATTTTATCTTGGGAGATAGACATCCACAATCTGAAAGCACCGTGGAGAGAACGGATTTTTCTTAAGGACATAGTGTTGAACACTGGATTTGATCAAAATTTTGTTCTAAAAATTAATAAGGTAAGTAATTAATTTACTTTCTGTTTTATTATTTTTTTTCTTTTTTCATATTCTGATTTTGTTTTTGTAACAAAACAAGAATCTATTGTTTTATTTTATTGCATATACTATTTTAATTTTTGTAATCAAACAGTCTCTCTTCATTCTTTAATCCATTCTTCGAATACAGTGAAGCTTGTCCAACAATATTCTGCTAGGGAGAGAGAGAGAGAGAGAGAGAGAGAGAAGAGCAAGAGAGAGCTTTGTGAGGAAAAGGAAGAAAAAAAATAGAGAAAGCTTGCACCACATGCCATTCCTAGGCAAACAAGTAAGCCACAACACAACCTATTCTTTTATTTTCTCTACTAAATACATGACATTAGATGCTTAGAATATCGTTTTCACATGATTAGGTATGGAGTTCTTGTGTTTAAATAGGAGAGGTTGAGTTTTGTTAATTACATTGCTTGTATTCTTTCTTTAGTGAAGCAAAGTCACTAATTTCTATCAATTTCATATATCATTTCTAAAGGAACATCTTCAAAATAAAAATCTAAGTTATTTGTATATTATGTATCATATTTTCAAGAGAAGTGAAAATAACTCATGGTTACCCCATTTTCTTTCAACTCTTTTTTCTTTCAAGTTTTGAACACAAATAACCGATATTTTCAGCCAACTTAAAAAAAATTATAGAAAAATTCCAAAAAAAAAAAAAAACACTTGAGCTAGATTTTACATCAAAACCTTCTTTAAAATGTTATGTTTGAAGAAAATTTGGTTTTAATGAAAATGAATGAATGGTTTGAGAGAAATATTGATTTTTGTAACAGCCGATGAATCTGGACAGAGCTGGAGTATTTCATTAATGACTAAAAATCTAGAAAAGCTATCCCACTTCCATAAATTGATTTTGAAACTACACAAAATTCCCTATAAACCCTAAAGAGGCCGAGTTTGGAAAATTTCTAAAAATACCACTTTGATAGTTATCTTTAAAGCAAACAGAATCTGAAAATTTATTCTTGTTAATAGTTTCATGTTCTTAGTTGATTAATATGCTTCTTATTGTTTGTTCAAGATTTAGTATGACATCTACATATGTTTCTGGTTATATTACTTTAAATTTGTTCCTTGAAATGCTTATACTTGTGTAGTAAATGTTGTTTCAACAATTTGTTCTAACATTAACATAACACACCTAACTCAATGGGAAACTTAATAAGGGTGGTGTTTGGTTTTTGATCGCCATAGAAATTTTCATGATATAATCGGATTGATGTGACAAATGGACTAGTTATTTTGGAAATGGAAGGAAATGATGGATTATGGGGTTAAGTCTTGTGCAAGCTATGTCACGATACTCAAGTTAGCTCAGGTTTAGAATGCAATCATTTATGTCAGTCGTGCAGTGGTCTTACAAAACATGAATGGAAATGCTTGTGGCACAGATGAGAATTTATGTAGTAGACCAAAACTCAAATGAGAATTCTTATAATTGACGGGTTGTGACTACCCTGTATTCCAAGATGACAAAATCTTGGTAGATAGCCCTAGGAGTAGGGCATCTGGAATGGTGAGCATGAAAGGCTACTGATTTGTCTTAAGCCAAGCTTGGAGTATTGGGTAACAAAGACATTCTACAGTTGATTGACTATTATTCTTAAGAACTAAAATTTATTATAAGCTTTCTTGATTATTGCTCCACTATATGATATGACCACGCCATTATTGTAATTGTGTACAGGGTGTGTGTGAGTTTACTAGGCATTCCAAACTCATGGTGTTTCACGTCAGGTGTTCAAGAACTTTATTTGAAAGACGGTGGCACGAAAACATTCGAAGACGTATGGTTATCCTAGAAGAAACTAGAACTAGTTTTGTTAAGTCTCTCTTTATAATCTTGTTTTGAGGTTGAAATATAAAAACTCTTGCTGTTGCTTAAGACACAAATTTTTAATTACTATCTTGCTTATATATCTATATATATCTTTTGTGTAACATATCCTTTATTTTCTATCAACTTACGTAGACCTTGCGTTAATGCCTTGTTAAGATCTATCAAAACGGTATTATCTAAGAAGATTGGACTTAGAAAAAAGGCTATTTTGACTCCTCTAATCTTTTCTTGGATCTTACTTGGTTATTGATCAAATGACTCAATAGTGGCATATCATTATTTATTCTTGAACTTGTAACCTTAGCAGCACCTTGTATTTATTTGTTATTATTTTCCTTTATTTTTTTGATTTTTTAAGTGTCACACGGACGTCCGACTGGATGACCTCCTGGACGACCACCTGGATAACTGGAGTCATCCTTGTCAACCGTGAATGTCAACCCTTGTCTACCGGTGTGTCAACTGACGACCGCCCGGACAATTGGAGTCACCCTTGTCAACTACAGCTATCATCCTTGTCTACTGGTGTGTCAACCAGCATCTGCCTATATGACCAACATCCTACTAGATGACCGGTCAGACGACCAGTATGCATATCTCCAAACCATATAGAAGGGGATGTATCTCAACTAGGTTAGTGTTAAAAATAATAAACTTGTGTTTTAGTATTTTAGGAGTTATGTATTTCCTATATTAAGTTAGTGTGTTAAAGGAAATTTCATAAATCTTAATATTGTGATGAATGGTCCTTAATGTCAAGAGTTATTTTAGGATCTTATATATAGCTATTCAATCTATGTAATGGAAGAATAAGTAGGGGAGCGTAATGATAATAATATGAGTGAAATACAATAGTTGTATTTTTCCTTCTTCAATTCTCTTCCAAATTTATGTGAATGATTGTTGTGTGGCCAATTTATTTCTAACAAAGTGGTATCAGAGCTACTATGATCCTGGAAGTCTTGCTAGATCATTGTAGTAGATGATCATGGAAAAATCACCAATATGTATTTTTGGTGTGAGAAAATATTCTCAAATTACAAGATAATGAGGAGTGTTCTCTCTTCCTACTTCAAAGCATGTGATCTATTCAATGTGATTGAAGAAAAGCTAAGTAACAGCTTGCCTAAAAGAATATGAGAAAAGAAAACGGAAAAGGCACTCGGAGTTCTAAAGATGGCCATACAGTTAGAGGTATAGATGTATGTGGGAGATACAAAATTGCCACACCATGTTTAGAAGTTGATTGAGACTGTTGTCTCCAAACATAAAGGTAAATTCTTGTTGGAGAAAATACTAGAAAAATAATACTTTATTCATAAAATATTACAAAGAAAAAGAGATACAAACAAATCAGGCTGAGGCATGGATATCCCGTTTTATTTAGAGAGATCGAGTCCATTGTTGTAGGAAAAACCCAAACGCCAGTGCAGTAGTCACCAAACTCTAACTTGTCTCCTCTAAGATACAACAGCCCGACCACTTATCGTATAGTTCGACCAACTCTGCATAAGATAGTAAACCCAAAACTCCACCAGTAATAAACATCATTCTTTGGCTAGCAATCTCTCAAACATAAAAATGTTGGTGTGGAATGAAAAGATGGAGAATGGAACTATTTATAGGCTACATTTTGTCTATGTAAAATAAACAAATAAATAAATAAATAAAGTTCCACTAAACTAGAGTAATGGGGATTCCCCATAATCCTCAAAGCTTACTCACCACAATGGCCCATAATCTTCCAAAACTTTTCATCATGGATCAAACAAAAGGTCACAAATTAAATAAATAATTAATTATTTAACCAATACTATTAAAATGGTCCAACAATTTTTACCCATTGAGTGTTGGGTACAATGCTTTAAGGAAGCTGAGTTTCAAGAAGAATAGTGTGATGTTGAAGATACATCAATAGAAGTTCGAAAAGATGATCATCAAGTTAAAGTTGAACAATTTGAGACCAAAATTGTTGTAGGAAATCTCAAAGAGGAACACAAAAAGGAAGAGATTTATGTTGAAGTTGAAGTTGTAGAAATCACTGAAGATGAATTCCACAAAATAAATGTGGTGGAACAAGAAAATATAGTTTGTGAAAAGTTAAAAATTATGAAAATAAGGTTATGAATATTGAACAAGTTGAAATGGAAAATGTGGAAGAAATGGTTCAACATAGCAAAATTGAAGAGGTAAAAATTTTGTCAAAAAATTCATGAATTCTACTATGATATTAAGTATAGAGAATTGTTTAAGTGATACAGGTTGGATAAACGTGGAGAAGATTTTTGATCCTCAAGAAAAAAAAATGATTTCTAAATTTAAGAGGCAAAAATAGCTCAAGAATAGAAGGAAGAGGAATGGCAATATGAAAGGCAAATTTGAAAGTGTTTATTTGAAGAACATGTACAAGCGCGTGAAGAAACAATGTGAAAATATTTTCAAAAAGATCAAGATCAAATTTGCACATCTATGGAGATGGCCATGGAAATGGTTGCTATGGAAGAAGGAGGATTTCAAGATGGAAAATTACATCAAAGCCCCCTAATAATGAAGCATTTGCAGCACAAGGACTTCAGTAAAATAAATAAATAAATAAATAAAGTTTAAGGGGGAGTGTTAAAAATAATAAACTTGTGTTTTAATATTTTAGGAGCTATGTATTTCCTATATTAATTTAGTGTGTTAAAAGGAATTTAGTGTGTGTAATATTGTGATGAATGGTCCTTAATGTTAGAATGTCAAGAGTTGTTTTAATATATAGCTATTCAATCTATGTAATAGAAGAATATGAGAATGCAATGATAATAATATGAGTGAAATACATGAGTTGTATTTTTCCTCCTTCAATTCTCTTCCAAATTTGTGTGAGTGATTGTTGTGTGGCCAATTTATTTCTAACAATTGGCACATGAACCACACCAAATCATATGCAAAACCCAAACCAAAATGAACAACAACAACCAAAAAAAAACTGATAACAAATAGAAAATCAATAGAAATGCACTCTTTAATTTGAATGTGACTTGTCCTCTTTTGTAGCAGAGATCCCTTTAAAGATATTAAAGCATACCTTGATCAATCTTCATCATCAAATCTAACAGTAATTACACAAGAAAACCACAACATCAATAGCTCCTAAGTATACCATAATCAATATCCCTCAAAGCTGCGTCACAATTTGATTTTACATTGATTATTAAAGAGAAATGAGAGAAGAATTGTATATCAAATTGTGTAGCGTGAACAATACAAGGATCCCTTTATATAGTGAGTGATGATAGTCATATATGGACATTACAATCAAATTATATCATCATTTAATCATATCATAATCAAATCAAATGTAGACTATATATAAATTAACATCCCCCATCCCCCTCCTCCCCTTCAAACTTGAGGTGGTTGAGTTAATATTAGCTTAAGTTTGGAAACCAAATCATGGAAGCAACCAAGTAGATGAGTTTTGGTACAGATATCATCAATTTGATCAGTAGAGGAGACAAAGCGAAATTGGAGGGTTCCATGAACAACATGCTAACCATCAAACTAACAATCAATTTTAATGTGTTTGGTACGATCATGGAACACATCATTGTGAGCAATGTAAATAGTACTATAATTTTCACAACAAAGAATAGTGGCAAAAGGATGATGAACACCCATATCCTCAAGTAGCCAACGAAGCCATATAAGTTCTTTAGTTAGCAAGAACACGTTATTTGGCTTCAATGCTAGAGCAAAGGGGAACAATATGTTTTTTTTTCTTCACTAGGAAATCAAGGAATCACCGAGGAACAAGCAATAACCAATATTGGAACGACAATCAATAGAATCATTGATCCAATCTACATCAAGATAGGCACATAACTCAAGAGGTGATTGCATGGAATAGTGGAGCCCATGAAAGAGAGTACTTTCACATAGCAAAGAATATGAAGAACTGCAGCATAGAGAGTAGATCAAGGAGCAGCTAAAAACTAATTAACAAGTTGAACATTAGATCTGGTGACTGTGAGATAGATGAGACTGCCAACCAACTAGCGATAGAGTGTGGCATCAGGAAGTAATATGCCATCTAGAGGAGTGAGACGAACATTGTACTCAAAGGGCATAGAAGCAGCCTTTCCATTAGTGAGGCCAATATAGGAAAAAAGATCTAATGTATACTTGGCCTAAGAAAGATAATAGCCATCAATGTCAAAGGAAATCTCAAGACCAAGAAAGTAACTGAAAGACCCGAGATCCTTCATCTCAAAGTAAGTGTTAAGAAGACATGTTAATTCATGTATTCTAATAAGATCATTTCCAGTAATGATATCATGTCAGCTATATAGAGAAGAAGAAGAATGATACTGCACTCTTGCAAACAAAGAGAACATAATCATATGAATTGGAGGAGAAACCAAACTAAGCAATGGTTGTAGTAAACTTGGAGAACCATGCTCGAGGAGCTTTCTTGAGATCATTGATAGCACGACAAATTTTACAAACCTTCTCTAGAGGATGCTTAGATCCAGGAGGTTAGTGCTTGTAGATTTCTTCGGTAAGATCACCATTAAGACAAGTATTTTTCACATCCATTTAAGAGAGTACCTATTGTCGAAAAGAAGCCATGACAAGTAAACAGTGAACAGAGAGGTAAGACGTGTAATAAGAGCAAATGTCTTCTCATAGGCAGTGCCATAATCTTGAGTAAAGCCCTTTGCAGCAAAGCTGGCTTTATATTGTTCAATTGTGCCATCAGAATGAGTTCTGATCTTACAGACCCATTTGCACCCAATAGTAGTCTTACTAAGAGGAAGAGTCACCACTAAGTATGAGTCATATCCAAAGCTTGCAATTCTTCAATCATTGATTACTACCAAAGAGGATTACAATTGACCTCACAATAAGAGTTAGGTTCATGTTGACCAAGAATAGTAAAAAAGCAATGATAATCGCGTAAACCAATTGGTAATTACGCGATCCTGATAATTCGAAAAGGTGGATGACCATGATTTGGTTCACCAAGAGAAGAGATATCATTTGGAGATGGTGGAAAAGACTCAAATGAGCTGGAAATATAATTAATCTCAAGACATGGTGGAGGAACATGATTAGTAGACAGGATTGGAATATCAGAAGCAACCGTAGAAGCGTTAAAAGGTAAGCAATATGCAACACATTCATCAGGAAATAGATCAATAAAGGAGTCAATGAAATAAGAGATGGTACTAGTGGATGAGAGGGAAAACTTGGACATGGAGGAGAACATCTTGTATTCCCAGAAAATAACATGACGAGAGATACAAAGACATTTAGAAATGGGATTGTCTATTGAATCATAGAAGTATAACTAGTAGATTGAACAAGAGTAGAAAATCAAGAAGGAATGTGAAGGTTGATGAGCTCATACAGGCATCTAGTCTTATGACCTATTCCAAGAGTCAGTCCCATCTGTGGATCATATACAAAACAGCTATTGTAAGGAAAACGAGATTTAGACCAAGTTCACAAAGTTGGCCAACAGATATAAAGTTTAAGGTGAGCTTAGTATCAGAATGAGATCTATTAGAATTATAAATCTGACCAATGTGACTAACATAAATGGGTAAACCATCAACTGTATGGATAGTTAGAGTAGGAATGACAATGGAGACCCCACGCAATGGTCACCCATGGAGACCCGATCCGAAATACATGGATTTTTTCCCTTTTTCTATCTATCGGGTCAGGTCAATGTCATACTTTGAATCCTTAGCGGGGATTTTTTAGGGATGGGTACATGTCCCATTCCCCATATGTTTTGACATACGACTAGGGCTCTCATTTCGCTCTCTTTTACTCTCTCACTCCTTCAGCAAAGGCAATTTGTAGTGACAACGATTCCAGAGACAGCGATCTCCGTTAGTGCTAACCACAGTGGTTCTCAAGCATGGTGAGTCTCTCTCTCTCTCCCTCTCTCTCACACACACACACACACACGTACACACACACTCACACACACACACGCACACGCACACACACACACATTCAAATATAGTTAAAATGTATACACTCTTTTTTCCCTAATATTTTGATTTTTGTTGCTTTGTTTTTGGGTCAGATTGAGGAACCCATGCAAGTAAATACCTAGTTGACAACTGATTGTTTCTTAGGAAACTTGGGAAAACTGTCCATTTTTTTTCTTTCTTTCTTTCTATATATATATATATATATTTTGGTAATTTATTTACAAACCTTTTGTTGGTGTTCTTGTTTTTATGGAAAATAAAATACCCACATGTACTATGAGGATTTTGTTGATTGTTGTTCTTTATTTGAGAGTGACCAATTTGTGGAAATGCTTGTATCGAGATATGAAGATTTTGAGTTCTTTAAAGCATGTTTTTTGATTTATGAACTCATAATTGTAGTTAGTTGCTGCTTTAACATTACTTGGTTTTGGTCTCCTATCAAAGGTATATTGACTTGGGTAACTAGTTGTTTATGTTGTGGAATCTGAACCCACAACTCATTTTTGCTTTCACATTTATTATTGGGTTCCCATCTGATCTCTGGCTTCGTTTTTGGTCTCCTGTCAAAAATATATTAATTTGGGTTTGTTTCTTCTCAACTATTTCCCTTTTTCTTTAGTAAAAGGCGAAAGAATAGTTCGCTTTGTGCTGAGCTAGATAGAATTCAGTCTAATTTTCTTTGGGGCGGTGATAAGGTTAGAAGAAAAGTTCATCTGGTTAAGTGGGAGGAGGTGTGTCAAAATAAAAGTCAAGGTGGGCTTGGTGTGAGGAAGCTCAATGAGGTCAATGAATGCCTGTTAATCAAATGGTGGTGGAAGTACGGATTGGAAGATAAAGCAATATGGAAACAAGTGTTGTGCAGCAAGTATGGCCAAAGTGGTGGCAGATGGAGTCCATGGACAGTGGAGTCGAGGGTGCTCTCCACCATATGGAAGGACATTATATCCTTAGCTTTTAGTAACCCTTCCTTAAAGGAGTTATTTGTGTCTAATTTCAAGATTGTGATTGGGAATGGTCTTAGGACAAAATTTTGGCTGGATGTGTGGCTTAATGATCAGAGTTTAGCTATAGTTTTCCCTAGACTTTTTGCTTTATCAGTTGAGAAGGATGGTACAGTGTTTGATCTCTTTCAAAGAAAAGATGGGGGTGGTGCCTGGAACTTTATTTTCCGAAGATCGCTTTTTGTTTGGGAAGAGGGGGAGCTTCAGAACTTGATTGGGTATCTTCAAGGGGTACCTATCTTAAGAACTCAAGCAGAGGACTCTTGCACTTGGTTGGCTCATCCATTCGGATCCTTTTCTGTAGCCTCAGTGAGGAGTTGGATGGAGTCAAATAAAGGGTCTAATTTAAGAATTGCTAAGGCCATTTGGAAGAATATTGCCCCTCCCAGGGTTCAATTTATGACGTGGTTAGCATGGAAAGGCAGGTTGAAATTTGCTGTCTTTATGCAAAGGATTGGAGTGTTGAAGCCTGATGCAGACATTCTTTGTGTCTTTTGCAAATCTGCGGCGGAGTCTCAGAGTCATGTTTTATTGCATTGTGGTTGTATTTGGAAAGTATGGTCTAGGATTGTGGGTTGGTGGGGGCTGTGTTGGGTTATTCCTGGGTCTGTGCAAGCGTTGCTGAGTTGGTGGGACGGTTTTAAAGTCAAAAAGAATGTGCTTCAAATTAGGAAAATTGTTCCCCTGGCTGTGCTATGGTCAATTTGGAAATTACGTAATGACTGTTTGTTTAGTAATGCACATCCTAATTTTGTGGAATTAGAAGATTTGGTGAAATTCAGAGTGGCTATTTGGTCAAAATCTAAGCTGAAAAATTTTCCCTATTCTCTGTCTGATATTATTTCTAATATATGGCAGATTGGTTATTAAGTCCATTTGTTGGGATTGGTGTGGGTATGGTGTGGTGTCTGGGTTGTTTGCAATTCTGCTCTGTTGTGTCTAGTTCAAGGTTGCTGCTGCTGTCTGGTGTATGGTGGAGTGCTCTTCTGCAGCTCTGCCCTGCTATGTCAATGTGTGGTGATCTGCTGCTGCTGTTTGGTGTATGGTGGAGTGCTCTTCTGCTTTTGCTCTGCAGTTTGATTGTGTAACAGCTGAAGTCCTGCAGCTGAGGGTTGTTGGTCTGTGCCTCTCTGATTTAGTTAGGCTCAGGTCACTCATTAGCAAGTATCATGAAAGGATATGGAGGCTGGTTTAGTTGTCAAGGCTGCAATCTGGTTTGTGGTGGTTTGCTCCTTGTCTGATCTGTTTGTTGTGCTGTATGAGGATGATTTGGGGAGTTTGCTGGTAGGGCTGCATCTGAGTTGAGTTCTGTTCTGTCTGGAATCTGTGATACAGTGGGTGTTATTTGGTCTTTCTTTTCTGTTTTGGTCGGTTGGTTAGTTTGGTTTGGAGTTTGGTTCTGTTTTGGTTGAAGTAAGTAGGCCTTTAATCAAGGCCACTCGATCTGCTTTGTCCTGATGTTGTGATCCAATCTGCTGCTGGTCGGTGCAGGTGGGTTTGCAGTCTGGTTTGTAGCAGTGTGGTGTGTAGCAGTTGGGCATGTAGCAGATTGGTTTCGGTGTGTAGCAGCTGAAGTCCTGCAGCTGTGGGTTGTTGGTCTGTGCCTCTCTGATTTAGCTAGGCTCAGGTCACTCATTAGCAAGTAACATGAAAGGATATGGAGGCTGGTTTAGTTGTCAAGGCTGGTAAGGCTGCTCTGTTGTGCTTGGCTGTTATGTTGTGTTGTATGGGATGGTGAATACATCCCATACAGTGGGTGTTTTTTGGTCTTTCTTTTCTGTTTTGGTCGGTTGGTTGCTCACCAACCTTGGTGGCGCTAGCAAATGATAGGATGAGCTCCTTTGTGCCAACCTGGTTGGGATGATTGAGCTCATTGTGATGCTTTTGCGCTCGCCTTTCTTTATTGATGTTTTTATTTTGTACTTGTACTATAATTTCATCAATAAAGTTTCTTTGTTTTGCCGATCAAAAAAAACTATTTCCCTTTTTCCTTCTTTTTCTTACTTGTTTTTTTATACATGTATCTGCTATTTATTTTGTGTTTTTCACTATATTGAATAGTTTAGGATGATTTTGACCTATTGCGCTTTGATGGGTAGATCATATTTTTGGGTATTTAGTAATGGCTAAATTACACTTTACCCCCTTAATGTTTGGCCACTTTCTTATTTTGGCCTTTAAAGTTTTTTTTTTTTCCCACTTTAGCCCTTGATGTTTCAAGTTTTTCGTAGTTCACTCCTAAAATGGCGAATTACATTAAAGGTCCTTATAGATTGGGGCACGTGTCATTTTGATTCTTAACTTTTTAATTATGACACATTTAACCTTGAATTTTTATTTCAAATAAGGACAATTAAATATATCATTGCTCAATTTCAAAGGTAAAGTCATCAATTTGATAAAATTCAAACTAATTTAACAAAAATAAATGTCAAAAAAATATTTTTAAATTTTTAAAAATTATTTCAACCCACCCAAGATAAAATTAAGTAAAATTGATAAATCTTTTACATATTTTTTTTACCAAATTAATTTTTATTATGTATTTGGATGATGATCATGTAATGGGCGGTTGTTTTTATTTTCATTAAATTAGTTTCTATTTTTTCCAAAGTCAAATATGACGACAACTTTGATATCATTATTAAACCAATCCATTAAATCAAAAAAATCCAAACTAAATAAATTTCATATATTAAATATATTGATTACACATTAAAAGCCTAACAACCGCCTATTACATGATCACTATTCAAATACATAATAAAAAATAATTTGGTTAAAAAAAAATAAATGTGTAAAAGATTTATCAATTTTACAGAATTTTATCTTTGGTGGGTAGAAATTATTTTTAAAAATTTAAAAATATTTTGTTGACATTTTTTTTTTATCAAATTAATTTATATTTTATCAAATCGATGACTTTGCCCTTGAAATTGAGCAATAATATCTTCAATTATCCTTATTTGAAACAAAATTCAAAATTCAAGGTCAAATGTATCACAATTAAAAAGTCAATGACCAAAGTGACACAAGCCCCAAACTAGATAGACTGTTAGTGTAATTCATCTCTCCTAAAACTAATTTTTGTTCAAAATTAAACAGAAAATGACACGATAACTATTACATAATATAAAAAATATAAATTATTATGTTGGATTTGAGTTTGTGTCAAAGGTGTGAATTATATATAATAAAATATTTTTATATCATGTGACTGTTAATGTGTCATTTTCTGTCTAATTTTAAAAAGAAGTTAGCTTTAGGACTAAATTGAAAAAAAAAATGAAAAATGAAGGGCCAAAGTGAGAAAAAATAAATTTTAAGGGCCAAAGTCAGAAAGTGCCCAAACATAAAGGAGGCAAAGTGTAATTTATCCATTTAGTAATCAGGGGCGGAACTAGGGTTTATGCTAAGGAAGGCAAAGATGTATGCATAAAAAAATATTTAATTTTGGTACATTACTAATACAATATAATTTCTTACGTAAGAGTTGTGAAAAAACTATAATTTATGAGGACACAAATAAATCTAATAAGTTTCTTATTCTTATAAATTCTTTTCTAAAGTTTTGAATTATTAATAAAAAAAATTTGTTGGTTGACAATATCTAGTAAATAAAAATGTTTCTTTGATATTTTAAAACAAAAAACTAAAAAGTTGGTGGCATATGTTGGTGCAAATCTTCTACGGGATGACAATGTTGATAATGTCACTTCAAAGGATGTCGCTTTCCTAAAGACAATATTTGCCCCATCAGATGGTGTGCATCGGGTTAATAGCAAATTTGCCTTCAGAATACAACGAAGCTGATCTATAAATCTTATGTGTACGTTTGCACAAACGAAGATAGATTAAAATACCTTTGATTAAACAAAAGCTAGAAAATTCAGGTCTGATATTATGTTTCTACAGTTAAACAAAATATCAGAAAGTAGAGAGCTCTTTATTGAAAAATCAAAATTGTGTGTGTGTGTAAGAGAGAGAGAGAGAGAGAGAGAGAGCAAGATTTCAGAGATGATCTTTGAACTTCTAATGGTTTGGAATTTTCGGATGACTTTAATGGTCTGATTGCATATCTATTTATTGGCTTGGATGCACCGAATTGGAAAGATCATTGTCATGACCAACCCGCCCCAAATAGGATGGTGTAGTTGGCCAGTAGTCCTTGGCTACTAAAGGCCTAACTAAACAAAAAGCAAATTGGACTCTTAATATAATTGGGGCAAATTTTCATATATAAGTGCGAAAGCCATTATTTCTTATATCGAGTCCATTTGAAACATCCATTCAGAGCAGTGCATCATTATTTGAAATAAAGGCATACATTCCTCTTGAATTACTATCTTTCTTTACTACATGATCCATACAACAAAAGTAAAATATAAAACTTATGAAAAGCTTATACAAAACCATCACAAGCATTCAAGACTAAGTCTTAATCAACTTCTATAACGCCCCCAAATCAATTAAATTAAAACATTTCTCATAACCCAATTAATCCAAAATCTTTCCAACCCAAACCATAATATATTTCTCAAAAGTCCTCCTTTCCATTTAACAACATATCAAATATTACAAATTTCATATTTTTATCTTAATAATAATAACATTTACGTAGTTCAAGAAAACATAGAATAAAAACAAATTTGCCTTAAGGGCGTACAAACATCAAGGCAAGGCCTTGTTACAACAAAATGGACACGTGGTCCCAAACACATATGCTCAAAGTTTCTACATATTACATCAATGAGCCTTCGTGCCCCAACAAAACAAAGAAGTCCACCTCCTTCTCATAGGGGTGATTGCATAACATTAATTCCTAAAATTGTTAGATAAAAATAAGCTAGATGCCCAGTAGAAATACTTTTAACAAAGTATCTAATTATTTGAAAATCCATATGGCATTATCACAACCAAAACATTTTCTTATTTAACTCATGCTAAAGGTTTAAGCACAAAACTTAGATTTTAAAATTTCCATGAAAATTACGTTTCAACACCGGGGGGTAAATACACCATGAAGTCCCTAAAGAGAGTCCCAAATCACATACATAAGTCACTTTCATTTAAAACTACCCCTAGATTTACCGACTATTATACGGCAGGACGTGGGCACCTAAAAACATTTAATACAATCCCCACATTTACCAACTATTATACGGTAGGACATGGGCACCCAAAATCATCCATTTTTCCACTTTTACTAACTATAATACGGCTGGACCAGTGGACACCCAAAAATATTTTCCCACATTCATCCGGCGATAAGCTCAAGACAGGGCAATTGGGCACTTTGACTTCCCGTGCGAGTACCAACAACACATAACTCTTTTAAAAACTCAACTCTCTACCCGAACTCCCATGCTGTTTACCACCCCCTTAAACAACCTTTCCAAGATTTCCACAAATTCCAAGAATTTATACATCCATAAGAACAAAGTTAAATATCAGCACTCAAATAATTAAACTGCTAGGGATACATCATCTTCATTTTTTCAAAGAAAATCTCAAAAGCTTTCAATTTCTTGAGTCTAAAACCAAATAAATCTCATTCTCATAATTCAATCATAAATTTAAAGAATTGAAAGTTAATTCCATTTAATTACATCATTATTCAATTTCAAGAATTAGGGTTTTCATCAAATTTGGGGCTTTTGCCTTTCCATTATGTAAAATGTTGTTTTTCAACTAAAGTCTTCATAATCCACAAACATTAATATAAATTTTGAGAAAATATAGGAGAAATTCCACCTTTGAAATCAAAACCCAATTTTTGTAACCTCAAACATCAATCATAAAATCAATGTTACAATAATACCAATAAACATCCTCAAAATAAAAAGATACAAAGTTAAAAGTAATCCTACCTCCAAGTTGAAAGTAAAGAAGCTAGATCAAGGAGATCTCTTCAAAAAATCCATGATCCAATCAGTTAAAATGTTGTTCTTCACTTGATCTTCATCTTTATTGCAAGATCCATGGTAGATTATTGGTGAAAAATGGATGAAATCAAGGTTTGGAGGTCAAGGGTTTTGGGCATGGAGGAGAGGGAGAGAAGAGATGAAGAAAAAATAAAGATTTTGGGCCAAAAAGTGACTTTAAAGTGCCTGATATCGACCAGATTCTTGAGTGGCCAAAGCTTGGCTCGAGTAGAGAAAAGAAGCTCCTAGAATCTCTAAAATTTGTATAGACTGCTCGAGCGCAACTTCCTGTGCTCGAGTGAACTTGCTTCCAACACAGATACTCAAATTTTAATCGAGCATAACTCTCTCGTCCAAACTCCATTTTAGGTCGTTCTTGTGTCCAAATCAAAGCCCTGGAAACAAGATTTCCAATGGTTCTAGCCTCACATCCACATGCAAAGTTTGGAAAGAGAAAAGGGCAAAAAAGTGAACACTACTTAGGGAATAATTATCCGAATCAATGTTTTTGGTCCAATCGTACTTTACCATTGTGATATCACCACAATCAATACTCTAACATCAACCAAAGAGGCTCCAAGTACAATAATAAGAGTGTCAAAAGCAATCCCATGAGTTTAAAAAGTACAAGGTGTTACAACTTCTCTTCATAACCAAGCTCTTCGTCACCTACGTATATATATATATAATGAAGAGGGATGAGCCATTGCCCAGTGGATAGTAATAAAGTAGAGCAATAAATGAACAAACACCGATAATCATTTAACAAAATATGGTATAATTCATAGTTTAAACATAATATAACTTTAGCATGAATAATTCAAAACTTGACTTGTAAACATTTACATAGCAATGAACATTCCAAAGATATTGGCATGAGTCCGCCGATAAGGATGTCGGTACAATTCCCCTAACAAGGACGTACCCGACTTGAAACCCCCGGTAAGGTCATACCAAGTTTAACCCCTGGTAAGGTCGTAACCGACTTGACCCCCAGTAGGATCATACTCTAAAGATGTCCTCTTAATACATGATACAAAAATATAGGACGTTCATTCATAACAAACCATAGCATAGCTTTCATAAACATAAATAAGTTTTGCACTTGAAACATAGTTTATCAAACATAGTATTACTAAATTACTACTCACCAATGGCTCTTGAGCAAGGGTTTCTCCTCCATCGTGCTTGACCTACCCAAAGCATAGACAAGACATTGACAACATATAAACTTGCAAGTTCTTAAATTAATTCAAGGGTTCTAAGTTAGCTTAACATTTTCTAAAGGATTACCAGTTCCAACTTGAGTCTTTTCTAAATGTCAAACAAGTTTGAAGCATGTACCAAAGACGTACTTCGAAGGGCCCCAAGTATTCTACAACAATTCATATGTTTTGCATTGAAAAATATCATGTTTAGATGTTTAAGGTTTAAAGAAATAGGAAGAAATGAAAGAGAACTAAGCTAGGAGATGAATTAGCATGAAATAGTTATGAAGAAAGTAAGCAGTCTTCACTAATTTAACCATATATTTTTGTATACTTGGAATTTGAATGTAAGACCACCACCATTGAAAACTAGACTTCTAAGGCTTGAATTTAGATTCAATAATCACTTAAAACCAAATCCAAATGAGAGAGATATGCCCATTTGAAATTGGGTTGAAATAGAGGTTCCACTCATATGGAATTCTATGGTTGTATGGACAGATCCATGCAATAGAGAAAATCAAGTTTTGAGGATTAGGCCACTCAAGCGAAAGTCATGGCCACTCAAGCAGATTTGGCTACTTCAGAATACTTGGTTTGAGTCCAAAAATCCATTCATTTTCTATCTTCTTCCCTTTCAGTCACAACCTAAACCAGCCCCTATAGGTTTAACGTCATGATCGGCCAATAATCATAGATTACCTATGGCCTCCATACAAATAATCCATTAATACAAAGTACGGGGCTAAGCGGAAGTATAATATAACATATAATCTATCCATTGAGCTGTGCATATAAGAAAAGAACTTCATATAATAAGCAAAGATTTGTTCTAGAAGTACATTAATCACAATTATACAAACATTCATGTCTTATAGTTATTGCCAAACCCCAACATATACACAAAATACAAAACCATTTAACAAACAAAAAGGGATTCAACTAGCATGGCTCCACCTGAGCCTAGTTTACTTCACTTGGAAGCCCCTCAAAAAGGTATCTCGAAGGACCTTCAAGAACAAGAAAAACAGCCTCAGCCAAAAGTGTCGGACAACACAATTGCTTCTCCGGCAGAATAAGTTTCAAGGACTATTGTGATACCCTTGTTCCGTATTATGCTAATTGGTCCTTAATTTGTATATGATTATGTGTTTGTTATGGTTTTGTATGCCATTAAGTGAAAATATGTGGTTTTGAATTTCTATCTGTTCACCGTAGGAATATCTGTTTGATTTTACTGCTTCGGAAATTAAATTGGAGGCCTTATCGGCCACAGAACCCGAAATTGATTACGCCATTGTGATTGGCATAATTTTTAGAGCCTACGGTGAAATTTAATTGAATAACTGATTCAGGCCAGATTAAATTGATTTAATTAATGAATTAGTGCCATATTATTTATTATTATTAAACTTGATTAGTGGGCTTATACATAAGGGCCATTACACTTCAATTCCTCCCCTTTTTAACACTTTGGCTGATTTTGAACTCAAGAATAGTGAGAGGGAGGGTCGGCCTTAGAGAGAGAAGGGGAAGAGTTGTGTGGTTTTGGCTCAAGGCTTGGGAATCTTGAAGATTAAGTCCAAGAATTGACTAGGGTTTGGAAGATTAAACTCCTAGTTGAGTAAATTCATGAGATTGAACTTGTAATTTTGTGAATTAAAGATTAATTGGTGATCAAGAACAAGAGTTGTGCTACAATTGATGAATTTGAAGCTAATGTACACATGCATGTGTAGGATCACCATAATTTTGCATAATCAAGCATGTATTAAGTTAAATATGGAAATGTGAGTGTTGAATCATACATGCAAGCATGTTTTTGTTGAGCTCCATGAGAATGAACACCAATTGCATTATTTGGAATGGAAATGAAGTCAAGATTAGCATACATGTTTGAATAATTAAAGATAGGAGCTTTGAATGCATGAATGTGTATGATAGAATTGAGCTTGAACTAAATTGAGCCATGCATGTATTTGATTTATGAAATTGGGCTCCATGAAGATGTGTTTTGGTGTTTATACCATGTTAGTACAAGTATATGTGAAATTGGAGCCATTAAAGGCAAGAAATGATGGTTTGAATGTTGAAGGGAGCTCAAGAACTCAATCTGGAAAACCCAGAAATTTTATGTCCGCTCGAGCGGGGAACCTACCGCTCAAGCGTGATTTTCGTGCTCCCAGCATTTTTGCTGACTTGGATGTCCGCTCGAGCGGGGAACCTTTTAGACAGGACTTCCACTCGAGCTCCCTATTTCACGCTCGAGCGTGTTTTTGACGCGACCAGCACTTTTGCAGGCCTTAAGGGTCCGCTTGAGCGGGGAAGTCCACGCTCGAGCGGGGACCCTGTTTTGCTAAAATTTTGTTTATGCATTCTGTGTTCTGTTTTCCATTCCCTTTCACTTCCAAGCACTCTTAGGCATACATTGAACATTGTAATTGAATTAAAGAGATAAGAATGAAGCCTAAAGAGGAATATGTGAACTAAAGAACGGATTGAATTAATTGTGACCCATATGTGTTATGTGATATGTAGGGTCAAACTCCAGGGCAAATCCACAAGCCGATCACTGTGAGTAATATCTGACATATGTTATTGTCCAATTGCTACTTCTATGTAAGTTTTGTAAAGTTTATTAATTTGAATGGTGGACGCAGTTTGATATGAAAGGCCTATGAGCCAGTTTGATATGAAAGGCCTATGAGCCAGTTTGAAATGAAAGTTTGAAAGGCTGAGATGCCAGTTTGATATGACAAGTTTGAAAGGCTTAAATGCCAGTTTGAAAGGAAAGTTTGAAAGGCTTAAATGCCAGTTTGATATAACAAGTTTGAAAGGCTTAAATGCCAGTTTGAAATGAAAGTTTGAAAGGTCGAAAGACCAGTTTGACACGAAAGTGTATATGGGCCGAAGGCCATTTAACACGAAAGTGTATATGGGTCGAAGGCCGATTGATAAAATGTGGGCCGGAGGCCGTTTGATATAAATGTAGGCCGAAGGCCGATTGACATAGACGATTGGGCCAAAGGCCGATGGACATGAATGAATTGGGCCCGAGGCCGTATGATATGTTTGGAACCTCAGTTACTTAACTTACATATGTCTATGTATGTATGTATTAGTTAGAAATGCAAATTGGGCCCAAGGCCGTTTGATGTATATTGTTCCAATGTATATTCTTTATTTGATATTATTCACTGGGCTTTCGCTCATGCTCATTCATGTGTTTGTAGGTGAGCCAAGAGAGGTCCAGACCCAGTCTCAGAGAAGTCAGTTTGGAACAACTAAGGTTTTGAGGAGTCAGCCCTTGCGTCTCACGCACGAGACACGTCTTCGCCCTTTTGTTATGTATTTATATTTTGTCAGGTTGGCGAAGTCTTTGAATGTGTTTGTATGTAGTTTTGTTTGGTTGACTTAGATTTGAGTGATCCTGTTTGTATAGAATTTTATGTTATTACATTTTCTGATGTGAGTTATTAACATATGTATGTAATGATGTGCATATAAGCACGGCTCTATGGACAAAGTTTCAAATTGCTTCCATTTGGCCCCCATGAACTCTATTAAAATACGTTTGGTTTGGTTTGAGGCCGTAGGTAATCTCATGATTACTGGCCGGTTATGTCCTTAATCCACGGGGGCGGGTTCTAGTCATGACAACTATGATCAAGATGCCGTCTACAACGTCATAGATGACATCAAATACTCGACAGTCCCTACCGAACTAATGAGGAATTTAGTTGGTTACTAGAGAGACTTTCATGTATTTGTTAAATTTTAACCAGATCTCACCATGAGAGGAGGAATTCCTTGTATTATATTAACTAATGGGGACAATAGTTGGTTAAATGCACTGTCCCCAAAAATGAGAGAATGGTTTGATGTAAATGTAATCACTGTTATGATTAATGAAAAATTTTATTAATTTTATTTATGTAACTACTCAAACTTTTTATTTACTTACTACATTTCCCTTATCGCCAACTATTACATCTTTAGAGTCATCACAATTTTTTACACTCAGTATTACATTTCGTAAAACATTAGAAAATTTTGCGGGGTCCATAAGAACTAATCCTCTCCAATCAACTTCCTCTTTTCTAACACCAACCTCCGAAATCGATGGACCGGGATCAACATCACTGTACCATCAACACCTCTACGTACATCAATCTCAAACAAACTTAGACGACCTTTACGTTCATGAATAATTGAATCACTTTCCCTAAAATCTCCTAGCAACAAATCTTTTCACCTCTTCAGTAAGCCCACAGACATAGTCCGTGTTAGAATCGGAATAGCCTTGGTTGGAGCACGATGCCAAACATCAACATTATTATTAGTATATTTGTTAGATAACACGACAATAGATAAGGCCCTCATTTGCGAATCTATTGGCATCTTACTCCTTTTTTTATGGTTTTTTTTTTTTTTTGTATTTTTATTTTTTTACAACAACACACAAAACAAAAATCTGCAAATTAGTACAACAAAAATAAATAACACTTCACAAGATACTGAATGTACAACATGTCGGGAGTCGTAAACTACCCTTTATGGAAAATTCAATGCGATAAATAAAAATGGGATAAAAATAAAATGGGGTATAAGACCTCCCAAGGAAAGAAAAAAAATGCAATAAAGTAAATTGTAGTAAAATAAATGTTAGTAGTTAGTAGTTAGTAGTTAGTAATCATAATTTTTTTTTTTTTTTATCCTCAAAGTTATTTGTCCAGCAAAGGTCATCCACCAATGTCCAGCAAAGGTAAATATCTCACAAGTTATATGTCCAGGATGGATATTTCCTCAATGGTATAGTATGAGTTTTTTTTTATTTTATTTTATGGTTTTTATTTATTTATTTTTTTAGTTTACCTACACAAGACAATCTACACACAAAAAAGAAAAATTAGTAAAAACAAAAACTAATTGAAATTTCTAGAAAAAAAAAAAATTTACCAGAAGTCCCCAGCAATGGCGCCAAAATTTTGATATTGTTGTTTACACACCAAAATAAAATGAATAAAACCAGTAGCAACTACTACTACAAAGTATAGCGATTGAGAATGGGTGTCCAACCACAGAGACTAGGGCAAGTTATTTTAGTTCAAAATTTTTGAATTTGAAAATAGAATGTGAGAAAAGAAACCTTAGGGTTTAGAATCCACTATTGACCTTGTAATTGGAGGTTACTGTATTTAGGTTATAAAAATCATTGAAATGGGTACTGCAATGTATCTTGGTCGAGACACATCACTTAAAAAGATTTGTGTTTTAAAATCAAAAAGTCACGAATCATCTTCGGTTAGCACGTACAATCAACACTAAACTAGACTAAACTAAACTAAGGTTGATGCACGACCCATCTTACTAGGTATGACTCGTCTAATAATTTTAATACACAAGTAGTGAAAACAATTATATAATATTTATTCATGACCAGTGAACACATAATTTGATAAAACATTATTCGCATAAAAATCTAAGTTATACAACGATACCCAAATCAATTAAAAATCTACAAAACTAAATACAAACTACCCTAATTACCTGATCAGAGTTTCATCTTAACCCTAAGATATGAAAATTAGTTCCACATACGAATATAACAAATACTATAAAAAAATATACACTCTAAACCTTCATATTCTCCTTTTCTTTCTCTTTTCTTTCCTGCAGAGCTTCAACTGAAGCTTGCCTGCCTTTCCTTCGTTGCTCTCTCCTTTCTTTTATAGGCAAATGAACCTACAAACAAACAAATAAAACAAAATAAAAATAAATAATAAAATGTAATATTATATGTATAATTAAGTTAGAGGTGTGGGAGGCATGGTTGTACACAGTTTAATACTGTGTACTTTTTAATATTTATATATATATATAATATCTATAATGTATTATTTACATCATTTTTTTATACAAACATTCAAAATATATAAAAACACACAAAAATATGTAAAACTATAAAATAGCAAAAATAAATGGACTAATAAAATGTATTTTAGGTGGCTAAAAATATAACATTTAGGCTCCAATCAACGGGAAACTTAATTGGGGTGGTATTGGGTTTTCGATCACTTAAATAATGATGAGATAAAAATGTGTTCAAGTATGGATTGATGGGACGTGTACCCTAACTGAAGGTTAAGTCTTGCGCAAGTGGTTGTTTCGAAACCCTTGAATAGATCGATTGTATTCAGACTCTAGGTACTCATGTCGGATAAGGGTAAAGGAGGTTATATATTTGTACCGTCTCTTTTGAGGTACTCAGTTGGTGATATGCAGTATGTAACCGTTGGTAGGCATTTGGGGTATATTCTACAAAGCAGCAAAAGATGGGGCATACCGAATAATTCGAGTCCAATTCTTGTGATTGGGAGGATGAAATCTCTTTGGGGGATTTCTATATTACTAACAGCTAACCTTATAACCCTTTGCTTGCTTATTTGTATCTCATGTTTCATCACTTGTTATGATTACGTTTATGTGTTGAATTGGGAAAAAGGGATGGGCTGTATATGCATTTACTGGGTATTCAAACTCATGGCGTTTCATGACAAGTACTGAAGACTATTAGACCAGTCAAAGGCAAAGTTGAAGTATTGAGGACGTGCAGCTACCTTAAAAGAATTAGAAACTAGTTTTGTAAATGTGTTTTGAGATTGTAAGTGATAAATCCCTTGTGTATTTAAGACATGACTTTGTAATTATTAGACATCTAAGCATATCTTTTATATTACCTATTCCTTATTTTCTCGTTGACTCGTGTAGTCTTTGTGATAATACCTTGTTAAGATCTATCAAAAGGGTAGGTTTGCTATCTAAGTTGGTTGGATTTCGAAGAGAGACTACATTAACTCATCCAACCTTCTTGGGATCTTACTTGGTTATTAACTAAATGATTCATTAGTGACATTTCCTACCCTTGTAATCTTAGATAAACTGTGTATTTATTTGTCAATATATTTCCTGATGTTCCCGATTTTTGGGGCGTCACAATGTGTGCCAAAAAATCTCTTCAATACTTTAGATAGTTCTTCAGATCAATACAGGGAAAAGCACTCCAAGAATTCTCTAAGTCCAATTGCCTTACCTCCATTAGGTTAACTACTGAGCTTTTATACTTTTTGCATGGTAGAATCCTAGTAGGACTCTAATTCCTTACTCGTAGAGTCCTATCAAGATTGCATCTTTTAAAGGATAAGGACTATCCTTTAATACCCTTATCATCAAAGTTCAAGTAAAAGGGCCCAACTCCTAGGCCGACAACTGAGCTAGCTCAAGATTGTAGCCCGGTTGCATGTCAATTGCGCACACACTTTAGTTGAGTCCTACTAACCTCTGGTGAGACCGTCGAGCTGAAACTCAACACGAAGACCATGTTAAGTTTGCCCTCTTCATCCTCCTTGTTAAGTTCTTCACTTTGGTCAATGACCTAAATAGGCCATTCAGCTCGGCCAAAATGCACACTTCATCTAACTAGTCAACATCCGTAACTCAGTCTAACCTTCCAAGTCAACAAATTTAGATTAGCCCAAGACTAACGACCATATTGATTTAGCTTGGCCCAAGAATAAGGACCATGCTAATATAGGCCAGCCTACGATCAAGGACCACACTAATTTAGTCCGGTCCACTAGTTTGGTGTAAATTATCCTCCCAAATATGGTTCATTATTTTAAGTCTTTGAATAAGTCAAAAGTTAAAGGTGGCAGGATGACAAAGTCCCGAAAAAATTATTGTTTATTTTTATTTTTCCAAAACTAGTAGCACATTTATTTTTATTTTTATTTTTTGAGATTTTTTTTTCAATTACTTAAAACTTATTTGATTGTCTCAATATTATAAATTTAATTACTTTAAAATAAGTATTTAATTAATGAACTAATGTGTACTTGATTATGTTGTTGAACAAAAAAAATAAAAAATAAAATTGAATGTGTATTTGGCTTTGGCTATGACCCTTTAAAAAATGGGTAAGTCAGGTTGGGGAAAATCCAAACCCGTTAGGGGATGGAGAGGGTGTAGTCCCATGGGGGTTAGGGGATGCGGAAAAATTATCATAGGGGAATGGGGACGAGGAATTAATATCCATCACATTGCCCTCCATTGGGTGACGCCTCGGATTTACACAGTCCAACTCACGTAAATAAGCCATCCGACAATGAATAATAGATAACAACTCTCATGCAAATAAATATAATATAGTCACACAATACATATATTTATCTGATTTTATACAATCCTAGATACAACATCTAAGTCAAATGGATGTTCTGTAACAAAAAAAAAATACACATATGTTATAAATTAAATTAAACTCCCTGAGGCTTACATTATACACAAAGGGTGTAACCTCTATAAGAATGGTACAAATGAATAAATAACATATATATGGCCCATGGCCTACAAGTAATAGAACCACCAAACATAATTCCAAACACAACTTCATGTCTCTATCCACATCCGTACATGCACACCTAAAACATTTCTAGCCAATGAGGGTGAGCATAAAGCCCAAGAGAGAATATTTCAAAACCGAACATGCTCCACCAAAGATAAATGATCATGATGCAATACTTATATATACAATATGCCCTAATGCATTTTAAAATCCATCGATTTCTCAACAAAATCTTTTCTTTCCAATTACCAAAACCTTACGTTTAATCAAAATGTTTTCCTAGTTCAAAATATTTGTTTGATATAAAATCCTTTCCAAAACCAATCCAGTATCTCAATACCAACCAAAGAAATACATTGCTAAATCAAATGCGAATATATCGCTAAACAACAGCAAACACATTGCTCAAACCTTTTTCCAAAACATCCTTTCAAGCCAAAACAATAGTAAATAAAATGGGTAAATCTCCAGGGCTAGTGTTCATACGAATAACAATACAAGTCACAAGGTCATCTTTACCGGTGCTAACAAGAAGGCTCGACACCTACCGCATGAGTTTAGGTCTTTCACCATGGACACATAGGCCAACTTAATTCTACTTTAACACCTCCTTCATAGCTTTACCACTTTATTTACCTTTTCTCCATACGTGTGGTTCAAAATATTGTTTTCCAAAACAATGTAAATGTTCCAAAACATAATACGAGAATTTCTAGAATCTCTTTCCAAACATACGGTTTCAAATTCCAAAAAAAATCCATTACATTCTCCATGATATGAATGATTTCAAATTGCCTAATCCACCTACAATTTTTAACACACAGCGATGCTATCCTCCACCGATAGCCAAAATAGTTATCTCTAATGAAATAATTAATAGGTAACAATACAGATATATTTTTCCAAAAGAGTAACAACACCCATTTTTTTGAAATCCCAAAACCATTTCCTTTCCATTTCTTTCAAACCAAACCATTTACCAAGAATCAATCCAGCTCCCAAAACAATATCATTTAGGGTTTTTCTACAAATTAAGGCTTTTCCACTTTTAGAAATCCATATGCAATTTGTATACCGAAAATAACCATAGTATCATAACTATATCCCAAAAAGCCCCAAATTTCACCAAACCCTCAAACCCAAAATAACATTTCAAAATCAACCAAATAACTACCAAATATAAATAACAAAATACGCCACAAATATGCTACCGAACTCATATTGAGATAAACCCTACCTCTTGAAGCGAAGAGGAGAACTCTGAAAAATGCAAAGTTGATGAAACCCCGAAACTCTTGGATCAAAAGAAAGCCCTTGATGAGATCTACAATCTTTCTTAAATGACTAAAGTGAAAAAATGCCTCTAAGTGAATAGATTTAGAGATCTAAGTGAGAAAGTTTAAGTTTAGAGAAAGAGTGAGAGAGAGAGAGAGAGAGAGAGAGAGAGGGAGATTCACAGTGAAAAGAGAACGAAAGAGAAAAGAAAAAGAATGAGGGAAAAGTGTTTTTGGAGCCAATTTATAGTAATAATATAATGTTATCCCCAAAGTCAATGAAAATAATATGTCAAAACCCCCCAAAAGTAGGGCCTAAAGCCAAACTAAAAATCAGGAAATAATTCACAGGGGTCAACCCTCAAGACAGTGGTGTCAACCCTCAAGAGGAAAATATTGAAACATTAAAGGGTGCAGTAGACAATGGTCGACCCTAGGAAGCAGTGGTGTCGACCCTATAAACTAGTAGCAACACTCAGAACACAGCAGCAAATAAGGGTCGACCCTAGGAACCAGTGGTGTCGACCCCAAAAACCAATAGAGACCCCAAGAGTAAGGCAACAAGGTGGTGTCAACCCAGGAACCCTTGGTGTCAACACCAGAACAGAATTTCTAAGTTCTAAAGAACTTTTCAATGAAATCAAGAGCGAAAGAACAACCCTAACAAGTCCGAATCGAATTGTACTCCTTTAAGAAGTCCAAATCGAATTGTACTCTCCCAAAATCAAGATATAATAACTCCAAAAACTCCCAAAATGAAAATAAAGGAATTAAATACACTCTTCAATAGTTTAAAGGACACAAGTGCTACAACCTCCCCAACTTAGGAAATTTCGTCCCCGAAATTTAAGAAATGCCAAAACCAAAAAGGCCACTCAATCAATAAAAGAAAACACAACGCTAACCCAAGCTTAGATCCATTTGGAGATACATTCCCAGATCTCAGTCCAATTCCTCGGGCCCCAAAGGCATTCGAATACCAAAATACTAGCTACAAGCACAGATGCCTCTTTGACCTGCATAACTTATAGTGGTCTATGAGATAAGAAACAACCACAATAACAACAACAACCAACCAGACTCAAAGACGCCAACCACATCCTAAACCTCCGCAATATCTAAATCACCACGAATGCTCAAACACTCGAACACAGAGAATAAAAAAAAAAACATACAACTCCTTGCATTCGAAGCTCCCAATCAACTCTATCATAACTCATGACATAAATAAAACACAATCAATCAATAACGTTATGGCACATCAATGCTCGACAATTTTAAGTCTTTGCAAAAATAACCTACAACATGTAACTAGCAACTCAGGCTAAGTCAAAACATGACTTCCCAATACAAGATATAAGATATCCCATTCAGGTTAAAGAAAATTCCTTGTTTTCCCCATTTGTTTCAAAACACTTTGCTTTTCGAAAAGGTGTTCAAACCCACACCGTCACAATCCAAACGCATTTTCAACTGTCCACAACAAAACTTAGAGATTTCCAAACAGTTTTTCCGAAACCATAAGTGTTACTCACAACACCAAAATCAATTTCATTTTCAAATTTTTTTTTTTTTTTTATTTTATTTGTTGGATTCAGCTTTTTATTAAACCAAAAACTTACATTTCAAACCAAAGCCATTTTAGTTTCAAGAAAACTACTCAAGGCCACAACATCAAAAAGAAAAAAAAAATTCCACAAAATCATTCCTTAGCATTTCTCCGATGATCCGCAACACAGTCACCTAACAAAACCCATCACAACCATGGTGATGCCACAATACCAAAACAAAATTTCCACAATGAGAATCCCTAGAAATTTCCAAAATGCCAGCAACGCAATAACACAAGAGAATGAAATTTCACACCCACCAATCACATAATGATGCAAAAGCACATCATAAGACCAAAGTGCCCAACCGCCCCAAACCGTTACCACAAACTCGTAACAACTTCTCAACTGTTTATACAGGACTTACATGCCACACCATGATACCGTTCAATTACACAACCCTTAATTCCAATCTATTTCTGAGGTGACTATATGTCAACCAATCCAAATACTAACCAATCAACTATCCAACACCACTATCCCGTACCAGTCTCCAAACACTGACATACCACTTAACTTTACATAGCCTAACATCAACATCAACACCTTGCCCAACCTCACTAACACCAAAATGGAGTTCCATACACAACCTCACATGTTCGTTGAATCCTTCTAGATACCTCGAAGTTCACCTACAGTATTCTAGTTCTTAATTCACCCATCAGACATATGCCTAGGTGCATGCACATCCTCACTTCACATTTGAGTCTGAAATGGACTTCTCAAGTTAAAATACAACACACCCCCTCAAGTCAACACATACACTAACTTTTCACACCACGCACACAAGAACCAATAAGGTCAACACAATTCTGACGGGGCGCACCAATCACTCCACACAATCTCACTACTTCACTCAGAGTTCCACTATCCAAACCAAACAACAAACACCCACCAAAGTGACTCAGCACTACCGGACATTAGACCACTCTTAACAACACATTAAACACACTATTGGTACACCAAGGCAACCTCCTAGGATAGTCACATGATCAATCTCCTTCGATACATCATCGAACAACCCCCAATCATGCACCAGTACACAGCACACAAGCAAAACCCATTACTTACTGCACAACGTCTCATCCTTAACCCTAAATGGGTTGTCTCAACACTAATGCTCTCACTCTGCTAGTGTATTCACAATCCTGACCAAGTTCACAACAAGGAGTTTCACATATTCATTCTCTCATACCAAGCTAACTCCCAAATGCCTACCATGCTACAATGCCACCGATACCATGTAACAACCCAAACCAAATAACAAGTAAACACAACACCTCCATCCATCAGTGACCAATAAAGTCAACTCTTTAATCCACATTCTATCCCATCACCCATTATACAAGTACAACCAAAACACTAAGCCCCCTAGTCAATCTACCCGTTGCTAATATTTACCGAACAATTACCCTGAACCAAACCCCGACACTTATAAGGCCTTCAAAGTCATACTATTCTAATTCCACAAAAGAGCAAAAGAGGTTCTTAACCTCCTTCACCTGAGTCATAGAACACTACATTCCCAACTACTCTCTCAACCAACCTAGAACGCTACGTGAGCCAAAACACAGCCCATCTCTAAAGACAATCACCTCCTTACCATCATTCCAAACCTCGACCAATAAACACTAAACCACTGTGACCCTACACATAGGTCATGCACCAACCATGGGTTATATACATGACCAATCCTTCCGAAAACATCTCTTAACTTAACCAGAATTGAGGTACACACCTCCCGCACCCAAATACAATGCCCGAAATATAACATAAGGTGTTCAAAACACACCACCAATCAAACATTAACAACTGATATTACAATAAGGACTACTATCTTTCACAAGTAATACCAAGATCCGCTAACATTACCTCACCATTAAGGTACAAGTCAATACCCAACGAAACCATACGCTATTATCAAAACACAAGTAACCCTAAGTCTCTCTATACCCAAAATAAAGGAATACTCTACCTTTGCATACATCCTTACACCATACCGTACCATTCCACTAGGTCAACCCTAAACCAGCCCACCGGGACAACCTGTTGCCAAAACACCAACTCAAAACCAATCACACCATCCACGACCTCCTAACATACCTCGTGTCTTATCGAATTATCCAAAGCAACTATAAATCCTACCAGGTATCTAACCAACTACCTTACTCAACTACAGAGAAACAACCCCATCCATTTCAAACACCCATCATCTATAAAGAGAAACCCCAAGCCTAAATGACCCAACGAACTCCACCAAACCTGAGAAAAGTCAACCACCACTCACATTCCAACCAACCTCACTCCATAATATGGACTTCTAGGTCACTAACACCATAGTCGGAATTATACACTGACACTACCCACATTTACAAGGGCATTCCTAACTCTTCGTATTTTAGAAACTCTAACACCACCAACACCCTTTCCACGAGTTACAAAACTTAAAACAACTCACTCAATTAGGGGACACACCTCACACTACACCTCACACCTCTGACCCCTCATGGCCAGAACTAACTCTAACACATTCTAGTTCACAAACTATCAACCAACACTGAACCCACACGATGTCACTTAAATGAGTATAACAACTTCGCCCAACCAACAAGCACAAAGAACTCAAAACACCACCGTCTCTCGAAGACATGCTAACTGTCACTAAGGACAAACCAACACTGACTCACAACTTATGTTAATACGCAACATATCACCTATATGGCATACACCGAGGTGCCCATTCAACGTTTACTACCACCGTCCAAAACATCTCTATTAAAGAAAAAAACACGCAACCTAGGATATACAGCACGAGTACCCTTCATCGAAATATTAACACAGTACCATCATATAAGCAAATACTCAAACAACCGCATTTAGATTCCAATCAACTCACATATCCGCTACTACATAACACATAATTGTGCTAAGTCTACAAAGATAATTATCCATTCCAGCGCTCGCTTAGATTTTCCATTAGAAACAATGTTGATCAAGCGTGTTTCCAACAAGACCTCCACGTTAGTCAACTAGACACTGAATAATATCTAAGAGTTTCAACACCATACCCACATAAAATGCAACACATAAGTATGTTATCACTTAGCACACAATATACAAATGTCCTCATCAGGCATGATAAACCCACTATGGCTAACCACTTCCCACGAGCCCAAGGTTTTCAAATCCGGTTAGCTCTGATACCAAGTTGTCACGCCCCAGATTTACACGATCCGGCTCACATGAATAAGCCACCCAACGATGAATAATAGATAATAACTCTCATGCAAATGAATATAATATAGTCACACAATACATGTGTTTATCCGATTTTATACAATTGTAGATACAACAACTAAGTCAAATGGATATTTTGTAACTAAAACCATACACAAATGTTATAAATTAAATTGAATGCCCTGAGGCTTACATAATACACCAAGGGTGTAACCCTTACAAGAATGGCACACAGCCAATAAATAACATATATGGCCCATGGTCTACAAGTAATAGAACTACCCAACATAATTCCAAACACAACTTCATGTCTCTGTCCACATCCATACATTTACACCTTAAAAACATTTTCAGTCACGTAGGGTGAGCATAAAGCCCAGTAGAGAATATTTCAAAAACTGAATATGCTCCACCAAGATAAATGATCATGATGCAATACTTATATATACAATATACCCTAATGCATTTTAAAATACATCTAATTTCTCAACAAAATCTTTTCTTTCCAATTACCAAAACCTTACGTTTAATCAAAACATTTTCCTAGTTCAAAATATATGTTTGATATAAAATCCCTTTCCAAAAACCAATCCAGGTATCTTAATACTAACCAGTAAATATATTGCTAAATCAAATGCGAATACATTTCCAAACAACAGCAAACACATTGCTCAAACCTTTTTCCAAAACATCCTTTCAAGCCAACACGATAGTAAATAAAATGAGTAAATTCCAGGGCTAGTGTTCATATGAGTAACTATACAAGTCACAAGGTCATTTTTACCGGTGCTAATAGGAAGGCTTGACACCTACCACACAGGTTTAGGTCTTTCACCATGGACACACATGCCAACTTAATTCTACTTTAACACCCCCCTCATAGTTTTACCACTTTATTTACCTTTTTCCAATAGCACAATACGTGTGGCTCAAAATATTATTTTCCAAAACAATGCAAATGTTCCAAAACATAATACGAGAATTTTCAAAACCTCTTTCCAAACATACGGTTACAAATTCCCAAAAAATCCATTATATGCTCCATGATATGAATGATTTCAAATTGCCTAATCCACATACAATTTTTAACACATGGCAATGCTATCCTCCACTGATAGCCAAAATAGTTATCTCTAATGCAATAATTAATAGATAAAAATGCATATATATTTTTCCAAAATAGTAACAACACCCATTTTTTGAAATCACAAAACCATTTCCTTTCCATCTCTTTCCAACCAAACCATTTACCAAAAAACAATATCATTTAGGATTTTTCTACAAATTGGGACTTTTCTAATTTTAGAAATCCATATGCAATTTGTATATAAAAAATAACCATAGTATCATAACGATAGCCCAAAACCCCCCAAATTTCACCAAACCCTTAAGCCCAAAATAACATTTCAAAATCAACCAAATAACTACCAAATATAAATAACAAAATACGCCACAAATATGCTACCGAACTCATATTGAGTTAAGGAAATAAACCCTACCTCTTGAAGTGAAGAGGAGAACTCAGAAAAACTCAAAGTTGATGAAACCATAAAACTCTTGGATCGAAAGAAAGCCCTTGACGAGATCTACAATCTTTCTCAAAGGACCAAAGTTAAAAGATTCCTCTAAGTGAGTAGATCTAGAGATCTAAGTGAGAAAGTTTGAGTTTAAAGAGAGTGAGAGAGACACACGGTGAAAAAAGGAAAAAAGAAAAAAAGAGAAAAGAAAATAATGAGGGAAGATTGTTTTGGAGCCTATTTGTAGTAATAATAGAATATTATCCCCAAAGTCAATGAAAAGAATATGTCAAAACCCTCCAAAAGTAGGGCCCAAAGCCGAACTAAAAATCTAGAAATAACTCATAGGGGGTCGACCCTCAAGAAAGTGGTGTTGAACCTCAAGAAGAAAATGTTGAAACGCTAAAGTATACAACAGACAAGGGTTGACCCTAGGAAGCAGTGATGTCGACCCTATAAACTAGTCGCAACACCCAGAACACAGTAGCAGACAAGGGTCGACCTTAGAAACCAGTGGTGTCGACCCCAGGAACCCTTGTTGTCGACACTAGAACAGAATTTCTATGTTTCTAAATAACTTTTCGACGAAAGCAAGTGCGAACAAACAACCCTAACAAGTCCAAATCGAATTGTACTCCCCCCTCGATATAACAACTCCAAAGACTCCCAAAATGAAAATAGAGGATTTAAATACACCTCCAATAGTTTGAAGGACACAAGTGCTACACCTGGTCATTTCTAAGCTAGAGTGTAAGAAACAAATTGCTTTGAAGAGAAAATAAAAAAAAAAACTCAGAATATGTATGTGACAAAAAATGTTGTGGGAGAGAGAGTACTAGAGGCTAATTTGTACATGTCTCATTCTGATAATCTGAACCGTTCATTTTATTGAGTCTTACGTGTATATCATCCATATAAAATTTAGGATGATTTGATATTCATAACCTCTTCATTTTATTGAGTTTGCCTTCAAAAAATAAATAAATTATTTAATGATCAATATATTTTTAAAAGTAGACTATTTATATGCATGCAATAGTTGACAAAATAAACTGTTTAGATTATCTAAACAAAACCCATATTGAACCACATAGATCCAAACTACATTCTCCAATATAGTGGATTGAAAAGAATCAAGACCCTTTTTTTAAGAGTAATGCTATACAAACAAAAAAAATCATACACAATTTTTATACATAATGATGTGGCTCATTGTAGACCTTCACTTCGAAACAAAATACTATTGAAGATAGATTTATTTACAATAATGAAATTGTTATATCATTATTGTCAAATTTTTTATAGAGAAAATTTGTGATAAATCCAATTTTGAGAGTGTCTAAGGCATTTAGTGTGACGACCCCACCACGTATAATAATTAGCATTTAATTAATTAAGGACATTTGAATTTGAATTTCTTTTTATTCTAATTTAATCTGGGATTTATAAAAATTATGAAAACTGATTCGTATATGATTCTATTGGAGATTTATTTTAGAATTAGAAATTGAAAGCCTAAATGACTCAAGAGAGTATAATTGGTGAATTGAATTATTTTAATTTTGAGTATCGAACCATATGGGAGTTTAATTAAATATTTGATACAGTTTAGTAAAATTAGGATTTTATTAAGTGGGTCCGCATTGGAGTTAATTAAGTTATGAAGATTGGGACTTAAGATTATTATGAATTAACTTTATTTATGAGGTGTTCAATTGAATTTGTAATTTAATGACAGAGATTTTGAGTTTGATCTGAAATTGAAGACCTTAAAGATTTGGGAAACCAAAATTGATGATGGCATTAAGTTTAATTTGATATTTGGAGCCTTTTGGGAGTTTGATTAAAAATATGATTCAAAATGAAAAAAATCAAATATAATTAATTGGGCTCTAAAGGAAGTCAAATTAGACTAATTAAATTAAGTGGGATTTGTGACTAGTTGTGATTAATTTAATTATGTATTAATCAAAATTTATTAAGACTAAGTTTTTCTTAATTAAATTAATCTTAATCATAAATCAAATTGTAGAATGGTCTACAATTTGAGAGTGTATGTGGATGTGGATGTGGATGTGGGTGTGGTTGTGGGTGTGGTGAGAAATTCTATGGGTGTGCAGAGAAGTCTGTGTGTGTAGTCATTACATATACATTGTACTAGAGCCTATTCATTCTTTAATGGGGAGAGAGATTGAGCTGTAAGAAGAAAAAAGAGAGAAAGCACCGAGAGGGAGAAAGAGAGAAAACCGAGAGAGAGAAAGCGAGAGCTCCTAGAGAGAGAAAGAGTTCAAAACTAGTCAAATTTTGAAGAAGAAGAAGCTAAGGAGGAAATCATCTCTAGTTTCTAAAATTAAATCTTAAGGTATGGAATTTATGTTCAATTTGTGTAGAATCTTTATATTACACTTGAAATTAAAGATGAATTTGGAATCAATATCTTGTAATTGGAAGGAATTAAGAAGAAAAACCATGATTTACAAATTAATTGTTTTTGGTTTGATTTTGTAGTATCTTCTTATAATACTTGAGATTGAGAAGGATTTGAGATTACGTTCATGTAATTAGAAAGAAATTGGGTTTTAAACGTGAAACGGGTTACATGCATGTTCGTGGTTATGGAAATAAACTTAGAAATTAATTATTTTGGGTTTGATTTTGAATATCTTGCATGAATTTGAATCTCATTTTTACATGCGTGTAATTTGAAAAATTAAATAATTAATTCATGAGCATGGTTAAGGTTAATAAATATGGAAACAATTGTAAGAATTCTTCAAATTGAGCTTGGGTTTGGAAACCTTGATATAGATGAGATGTATATTTGCATGCACCATGAGTTTTGAAGCATTTGAACCATACAAGTTTATTATACATTTGATTTTGAAGAAAAGGTTTGAAAATCATGAGTTGATGAAAATATGGGTTTTGATTTGATTTTGATTATTAATTCATGCATGCAATGTAATTTAAGAGTTTTATTTTATTCAATTTAAATTGGAACATTTATGATTTGATTTTGGAACAAGCAAAATTAGTTAGTCTTGATTTTAATTACATACATGTAAATATTTTTTTCTAAGAGCTTTATAATTTTAATTTCGTGTTTTATAAGAAAAAGGAAGAAAGGTTTTGATATCATACTATTCATGAAGTTTTGGTTTTAATCTTGGCAAATCAAAGAAGGTTTTGTTTAATAATTTAAAATTAGCCATGTGTTCATATTTATTAATGAAATTACATATTTAAATTGAGTCAAGCATAAACCTAAGTTTCGAAATAAAGTTTGGGAGCTAAATCTTTAGTTTTGAAAACTCAGAAAATGTACATACTGCTCGAGTGACCAATTGGTGGTTTGGGTGAACATTTCGAGCTCCCAGTATTTTTGTAGATTTTGCAATTCGTTCGAGTGAGCAAGTAGTGGTGCTCGAGCAGTCAAGCTATTTCTGCATATTTTGAAAAATTAGATCTTTGTCATATTTTCATCCTCATGTCTTCCCAAGCATTCAAGACATGATTCATGGCTCAATGAAGACTAATAAGCTAACAATCAACATAAATTAGTTGGTTAAAGAATAAGTGATAGATTTAATAGTAGTTTATTAAGAAGCCAAGTAAGAAGTCGGTCAATGAAGACTAATAAGCTAAAAATCAACATAAATTAGTTGGTTAAAGAATAAGTGATAGATTTAATAGTAGTTTATTAAGAAGCCAAGTAAGAAGTCGGTCTATTTGGAAAAGAAGAATTTAAGAACCTAATTCATTTGAATAAATAAAGAATAAGCATAGTAGAACTTTGGATTATTTAGACAAAAAAAGACAAAAGAAGTCAAGTTTGATCAAGGAAGTGATATTGTGTTTTAATGTGTATCTGTTATGTGTTTGTGTAAATCATGCGTCATTGTCCGTCTAATCTGTTTCTAGAACTATCTGTGAGTAACAACTCTGTGAAACTATGTTTGACTATAAATATTTTATGAATGAAATGATATGACAAGCTCTATTTTCTGAAATGATATTTTCTGTATAGATGAATGATTGTCCTATTTAGCATCCTTAGCATCATGTGATACGTTATATGTTACCTAGTACTATGGTTTTAAGTGTGTTCCACTCATGGATTTGATTATGCATAATCAACTATATGATCTACAAGTGGGTCTTTATGACCATCTCATGTGAATATGGGTCTTTATAACCACTTACTATGTACGTGGGTCTTTATGACCATCTCATGTGAATATGGGTTTTTATGACCAATCTGATCTGTTAGAGTTAATGGATATACCACGTATGACTGTTTACAAATCAGAATATGCATATGAATCTATTTTTTATCTGAATTCTAATTTCTAAATTGTTATGGACACCATTCATCAAAACCTTTACTCTGTTGTTATTCACTGGGCTCCAACTCACTGTATTATTTATGTATGTAGATGATTAGGTGTGAAACCAGGCCTAGAGCTTCTGCTTGGACTCTGTTTTTGTCAACCAACCTGCGTGCCTCATGTGGAGATTCCAGATATGTCAAGCGGTCATAGCTATGTGGTTAAAGTTAAAGTTCTGGCTCCGTTTGGTAGGCTTTTTGAAGTTTAATTCTACCCCTTAATTTGAATGTGTTGTTTGGTTACAGCTTTAGAAAATTAATTCTACACCCATTTTTCAAAACACTTTTTAAAACACCACTTTTCAATATCATATGTTACATCATTCAATTCAAACTCTTTTTAAAACTCATAACCAAACAAATTTTCCACACTCAAATCATAATTCCAAAACTCACAAACTCAAAATACAACTCTATTGTCAAATCATAATTCTAAAACTCTACCAAACACAACATTTGTTTTCTTGTTTTGGTTAAACAAGTTTTTGTTTATTTTGTAAATATAGCTAAGTCCCTTTTTGTCTTATCTATATAAATGTGATGACGTAAGGGTGATTTATGATATATATATAAAGTTTAAAATTTGTCTGTCCTATATATGTCTACATAGCTCAATGGACATTGTATATTTGTTATTTGCTTCTGCTAGCCCCTAATAATTTGATTCTTGTTTAAGAGGCCTTCAGTAATCTATGGATTACTGGCCGATTACAATGCTAAACCCATAGGAGTGGGTTTGAGTTGTGACATTTAGGTCTAATGGATTTTTTTTATTGGTGAGAGGTTTACCTTTTTGTGAAATAGTATGGTCAGAAGTCCTTTTGTTGATTTTGAAAGACATTTTGTTTCCAATTTTACCCCTTAACTTTTTTTATCTATTGACTTTCGTTGACTATTTGTTCAAATTTTTTCTTATCTATTCAAAAAAATTCCCTATCTGTTCAAAAATTTTCTATCTGTTCAAATTTTTTCAATTTTATCTATTCAATTTTATATCTATCTGTTCATTTTTTTCCTAAATTATATCTATCTGTTTAATTTTTTCCCTAAATTCTATCTATTGTTCGATTTTATATCTATCTATTTAAAATTTTTGACTATCTGGTGTAGCTTGCTTTCCATACTCCTATTGGATACGATAGCCCTACAGTTCGGACTCCCATAGTTCCGAAGCTGATTTGACGAGTGCAATGTGAAATAGATAAACACAAATGAGTCCAAATCTGACAATTCTTTTGGAAAATTGATTTTAAATCAAAAATGCCAAAAGTAGACTACATTGTCAAATTTCAGAGTCGCCACTTAAATATTTTTGAAAAATTTAGGAACCCTGTGACTCGTGCCAAACGCCACGTGTCCGTCATCACCAAAGTGTCTCAAGAGCTCAGGTATGAGAGGGGAAGGTCATGAATTGAGCACCCCACTTATTTGATCAAAGATCGGTCTCTACTAATCATAATGTGATTCTTATTTACATTATATGCTCTTGTTCCGATTATTAGGCTAATTTTACTATGTGTTGCACACATGTATAGACTAATTTGTAAAATTTGGAGTACTTTGATTTTGATGTTTGTTTCGAAAGAGTTTGTGAATGCGCTACTTGAAAAAGTGAGCTTATATATACATTAATCAAATCATCTCAATTTAAGCAATTAGCCTTCATCCACTGGCATTCAAACAAATATATCACTTAAGCACTTAGCCTCATAGTAATCATGCTTGTCATGGCAACAATCGCATGCATGCAATATGCTAAAGCAATAAGCGCTCACCTAGTACTCAACCGAGGCGAGCCAAAAGAAACAAAACTATTAGAAAAATGCATGCTCTAATATGTAAGTGCCTAATGCCATACATGCAAGAATGCAATTAATAGGTTCGGTTTTTAATATGTCGTGTTAATCAATTTGATAGCATGAGGTAGCGCACGTATTCAACAAAGTAATAAATGATAATGTTATTAGCATGATGAACCGAACCCTATGCATGCGAGAAAAAAAAAATGCAAATCATGGAAAATGCTAAAAGAAACATGATGCTCTACACTATCCATCAAAAGCAAGTAAATAAAAGGGAGAAAGAAATGGGGATTAGAAGACATACACAAATATTACAAGTGTGCCCTCATACAATAGAGTCTGAATAAATGTCTTAATACTAATTATTACAACACCGAAATTAATTAGCTATTTTAACTAATCAATTAAGTACAACACAAACTTAATAGTTATTCTAACTAATTAATTAATTACAACACAAAAATTAACTAACTATTCTAACTAATTAATACAAATTAGAATTAAACTAACTAACTAGTTACAATACAGAATTAATTAACTAAGTAATTAATTATTACAAGTCCACTACTTTAGGTACAACATACTACTATTAAACATTATTTTAGCTGGTCCTGAGAAGTGAAGGATGGCTCATGCATGAATGCGGATTTCCACCCAAAAATACCTCTGTTCTACTGCCAGAATGGTTCTGTTGTGCAATCAGAAAATTGAATTGTTTTTGCCCCAGCCTCTGCTCTGTTCTACCATGAAAATGGCACTGCTAGCCTAAAATAAGGTGGACAGCCGGCCAGCAAAAGTGGTCGGGCGTATAGAGAGGTGGCCAGCCAGCTACTAGTTTTGGGTTCTCCCTTACTGCAATAGAAAAGAAACAGAGAACAAACAGAGTATTTTCAGGGGATGTTTGACCACCCTGCCTCTCCTTATCATCAAACAGATCAAAAGATGAGTAGGCTTGATTTGCAAGCCATCAATTGACGCAAACTCATTGCGTAATGGTGTATGAATCAAGGGACAAAATCTCAATAAATGACTACGAAGACCCGTAAACCTCCTCCTTATCATGGAATTGATTAAAGGAAGTGGTGGACCTTGAATCTTGAACCATTATCATCACTAATGAGTATGAAATGCTTCAAGACTCAATGGATTCAATTAATGTCTGATTGAACCCAAACCATTTTATTATCTTATTCCATTTTGTAATCCAATTTTATTCCCTCTTTTAATTACCTTTCCATTCCTTAGTCATTTTAGTCCAAAAATGAGAATTAAGTCCACTAATGGAGAGAAGTGTGAAACAAGAAGTTGTTTTGGGTATGAGAGAGATGTCATTCCTTGGTAATGAACCTCTGAAGAGATTAAACCATTAAGCATGGAAGGGTCTCTTTCTCAAGCTTAAACAAAACTCGGTTGAAACAACTCTCAAAGAAATAAAAAGCCAAGAAAGGAAGCAGGTTGCAGAGGTGATTATATGTAAACACAAGTATGAAAAGCATGAGATGAATGCCATCAACTCAAATAGGTTGGTGTCTCAAACCTAAACCACCAAACCTATGAAGACAACTGCACTATAAGCATGCTATACAAAGCATAAATGAAACAAACAATCTAAAACAATCCTAAAATAGCTAAAAATAGTGTTGGAAATAACATAGAAAAGCTTGAAAAAGTTAGCTAAAACAATGGAGAAATTGAGCTAGTAAACAAGCATAAGGAGGAGTGGCTAACCCCTTTATGTTTAGGACCTCAAAACAACATTTTCAACCTCTGAAAATCAGTGGTAAAAAGTTGAGAAAACAATGGGAAACACAAGGGCAAAAGCTTGGGAAATAAGGTTCAAAGAACGGTGATTAACCCCTCTACCTTTAATAGCTTTAAGCCACAAGTTCTAGTCCATAAAAACAGTTGAAAAATAGTCCAAAAATAGCAAATAAAGATAGGAAAGAAGTTGTGTAAAAGAGCTAGGAGTTATACCTATTGACGAGGAGTAACACTTTGAGTTTTAAACCAACAAATTCCCACCCTCAAGAGCTAAAATTCAAGCTCAATAACCTTATCAAAGAGCCCTAAAAATTTGGTTTAGGGAGTTTAGGTAAGGTGTATATAGGTTGCAAAGTAGAGAGAAAGAGAAATATTTTTCAAGAATTTTGCTTCACAAAATTTTTCTAACCTCATTTCAAGAGGGGTGGTCAAGTATATATAGAAAAATAGGTTACTATCTCGGAAATATTAGTATAGAGACAGCTGATGCAGTGCATACACCTGTGGGGACAGTTGGCACAACTGGCAACAAAATATATGTTCTACCGAAACAACTGGTCGGCCGGCCACTAGGGGGACGGTCGGCTACTAATTTCTGGCCAGTCGGCCACTAGTTGGTCTGCAAGCCTTTGAGTGGTCAAGCTTGGAAAAATATTATTTTGGTCCAAAAGTAGTGCAAGATTTTTAGGCTTCGAAGACTCAAAACTGGGGCTTCTTACTGAGAAAATTGAGCGTATGTACAGCGTATAAATTCATCATTGGGTGATCAATTGGAGGCACACAAGTCTTAAAGGATATCAAAAATGAAGTGTCTATATTTGGTCAATTTTTTCCCTAAATTCTAATTATCTGTTCAATTTTTTCCCTAAATTCACATCTATCTATTTTATTTTATTTTTTCTATATGTTGAAAATCTGTGTTAATTTTTTTGTTTATCTGTTGCAATCATTATCGTAAACATCAATTTTTTTCCAAATCCGTCTCATACATACACACATATATATACATACACTCACAGATATACATACACTAACACCTATCTATTGCAATCCAAAAAAAAAATCTATCTGATCAAATCTCTCACTCTCTCTCTCTCTCTTCCTCTCTCCTTATCTGTTCAACACAAAAACAAAACAAACAAAACAAAAAATTATCTATTTTATCATCATCATCATTATAAACATCAACAACAACAAGAAGCTAATTTAGCAGATTTCAGCAAGATCTTTGTCGCCGAAGAGATAAGATGAGGCAAAGGACGACAGATCTGAGGTAGTAACAAACCAGATCTATACGGTATACCCCTCTGGTACACACCGAATCACACACAAAATTACATTCGACATAGCAACAGAATAGAAGAGTAGATCTGGAAAAATTGCAAAATCAAAAGAATTAAAAGTCACAAAATCGCAGAAATCAATCTACATTCACCAAAATAAAATCAAAATCAGAATGATGTAGAAAATTTCCACATAGAAACCAACAACTATATCAAATTTCCACAGACACAATATCAAATTATCACCTTGAGGCATCCAAGTTTGTCTAACCAAATCACGCCTCTTCCGACTACTAAAAGCAATATTAATTCCAATAACTATGAAAGCCTGCTTCCTTGGCAAGCCCTCATGAGTCAATTCAGAGATGTAAGTGAACTTATCAAATCTCCTCATCTCCTAATAACTTTGAATAGTAGTCAGCTCCATTTGAAGCATTGAAATCAACTTGTCTAGTGATTTGCCAGACCTCTGAAAAAATCATAGAAGAAACTAAATTATCAATACTAACTTCAATTGACCTAGTAAACACACACAACAAAAAAATACAGAGTATGATGAGTTTCGAACTCATTAAATCACGTTATGGGGTTTGTAAACCTCCGTCATTACATCATTATCTCGTCTAAGTTTCTGGCAAATCAAATTTGAAAACCATTAACAATGCAAATATATATATATATATATATATGTCCTAGCACCAAAATGGTTGAAATTGAATGTAGAGGTTGAAACTTTGATGTATGAGAGAAACCTTCTTGTCAATGGTGCAGTCCTTGGATATGATCTCTAAGAAATCGATCAGAGAAATCGAAATGTTTGAAAAACACAACTTTTCATGGTGAAGACAAGGAATGGAGGAGAAGAAAATATTGCTTGGGTTAAGCAAAGTGCAACAACTACGGGCTAGGGTTTAGATTTAGCTTTGAAGTGGATTTTGTAGGTTTAAGATATGAGATCGGCGACGACACCACTACAGGGGTGGATCTGGACGGCGGAGCTCGCATTCACTAATGAAGTGAGAGTGGCTGTGGATCGGCGGTAGATCTATAGCGAAGAGAGAGAAGTTGACCGATCGGATTTAGAGAGAGAGGAGGTGGTGGTGGTGGTTGAACTCAGGAGGTGGTAGAGTGGCGGAGGCGGTGGTGTAGCGGTGGAGAGGAAGTGGAAAAGCACTGCAGAGAGGGGGAGAGAGAGAGAGAGAGAGTTATATCTGTAAACAAAGTATATATATGTGGAGCATAGTTTGGTCATTGGGGAAAAGCATGTCCCCATGAACAAAGTAATTCTGAGGCCTCGTTTGGGAACATGCTAATTTAGTAACTTTTTGGTTATTTGACTAAAATATGAGCTAAAAAAAACTTATATGTTTGGAATGAACTTTTTAACTTTTTAGGAAAAAAATGTGTAAGGAAATAATATAAAAAAATCAAAGTTTGAAACTTGACATTTTTGCCCTTGCACGGAAATCGAAGTGTGGGAAATCAATGGAGACTGCAGAGCGTGCGATTCTTCGTTGGAACTTTTGACAAATATTTAATTTTTTATTTTTATACAGCAATGTACAACTACTGTACACTTTTTGACTAATGTGAAAGTAATGCCAAAGTAGCACACGTGGCCACATACATGTAATTGCAAAATCACAACCGTTGTTTGTGTTGTGATGTATTGTTAATTAATTATTATTATTATTATTTTTTAATTTCAAGATTTTGACGCCAACACATATGCAACAACATGTAGGCCTTGTTTGGTTCAAACTTGGAAAAGAAATGTAAGGGAAAAAATCTAAAAATATTATTTGGTTTAGTGGTTTTGGAAAAAAAAAATCAAAATCATTTTCTATCTCCTACACATAAATCAATCATTTTTTTTTCTCCGCTTTCCTTCTGAATCACTTTTGTCTCTCACACACATCCACTCAAGTACAAACTAATATGCAATCTGTTTAAATTCCCACATTCGAAGACTATTTTCAAAATATACAACCAAACAAATCAAAAAAATTGGTAAATGCTTTCGCCAATTTTTTTTTTTTTTAAATTTATCTCCGAAAACCAAACCACACACACCCATACTCTTTCGTCCCCCAAAAAATATGTTGTTATGGTACGGACTTGAAATAAATTCTCATTTTTTTTTTTCAAAAATTTGACATAGGTGTACGGTCTACACACATGGTAATTTCTTTGGTGTCCAAAACATTTTGTAAAACAAATTTTGTAATGAATAAAATTCACCTTTTTTTGGTAATGTTTGTGGTGTTATGGATGAAACTTGGAAAAGAAATGTAGGGGAAAAAATGTAAAAATATTATTTGGTTTAGTGATTTTGAGAAAAAAAATATCAAAATCATTTTGTATCTCTTACACATAAATCAATCACTTTTTATTTCTCCTCTTTCCTTCTAAATCACTTTTGTCTCTCACACACACATCCACTCAAGTACAGACTAATATACAATCTTTTTAAATTCCCACACTCGAAAACTATTTTCAAAATATACAACCCAACAAACCAAAAAAATTGGTAAATGCTTTCCCCAATATTTTTTTTTTAAAATTTATCTCCCAAAACCAAACCACACACACCCATACTCTTTCGTCTCCCAAAAAATATGTTGTTATCGTATGGACTTGAAAGAAATTCTCAAATTTTTTTTTTCAAAAATTTGACATAGGTGTAGGGTCCACACACATTGTAATTTCTTTGGTGTCCATAACATTTTGTAGAACAAATTTTGTGATGAATAAAATTCACCTTTTGTTGGTAATGTTTGTGATGTTGTGGATGCAACTTGGAAAAGAAAATTGAAATTATAGTCAATTGCGCAATATTGGAAGTAGTTTATTTATATTTTCAAATAGATCTCCCTTTTTTATTTTATTTGTCAAATTCTGATTTTTCTGTTTTAGTTGGTTGAAGAAAATTTTTGGGCCATGTTCTTTACGTGATGTAATTGGGCACAATTACGAACTTTACAGTTAATGCATGTAATATGTGTGATGAAATTCGTTACGTCAATCTGTGAAATATTGAATTTGCATTAACCATACACGAATGCAAAGTATGACAATTTCAAAAGTTTTTTTTTTTAAATTCGTACGACATCTTCAAATATGTAAACAGTTTAGTAGGTTATGCATATATCATTACAAAACAAGACATGAGTGACGGTTTTCACAAAACACATACTACAAAAAACATTTAAAAGCAGTCATGCTAAACAACATTGTTCAACTACCTACCATTGCGCTGAATTTGGTATAACTCTGCCCTTATCCGATGACGCACCTCCGCCATTTCAACGTCCTTGTCCGTAGGCATGACGACTTCGTCTAAGGCAACCAAATCTGCGCGATCGGGAATATCGTCATACGTGGACTCCGCCGCATTTCTGACAGCAACAACTAACGCATCATCATCGTAGTTTTCTGCGTATGAAATTGTGTAATGCCATAGATGTAGCCACCAACAGCACCTGCACTCTACGAAAGTCAAATCGAGGCATGTTGTGCAAGAATCTCCGCCGTGACTTCCAAGCACCAAATGTTTGCTCAATCACACTCCGCAATGAAGAGTGAGCACGGTTGAACAACTCATCACGATTCCTCGGCTTGTGACGTTGAAAGTGTGGTTGGTGATAGTGGCTGCCCTTATATGGTGCAAGAAATCACTTCTTATTACTGTATCCACTATCCACTAGATAATAGCGACCTGTGAATGTGTACATATTAATACATATTTGTTTCACGTGTGGGCAAACAAATTTAACAAGTTATGGCATTGAAAAAATCAACTGTTCGTACGTATCATCTACTGCAATTGGAAAATTATATTGCGGATCCTCGGTGACAATATTTAAAATCCAGCTGTTATGCATGCTACCCTCCCAACCGCATGACACAAAGATGAAACACATATTGAAATCACACACTGCCAAAATATTTTGAGTGTGGCAACCCTTTTGGCTAAAATATGGGGCTGCTTCCGACTCTTTTATGCATGCTGGCACATGTGTCCCATCCAAGGCACCTAAACAATCCTACACAATTCGAACAAGTAGGCAACCTATTAGTACCATGAAGTTATGCATTATAGCGTTGCATTTTTTAAGTCACATCTTTGTAGAATTTGAAATTGAACTCCAATTGTTGCATTTTTTGCGCAGCTTAAACGGCAAATACTGTGGTTGGGTCTGCAGGTGGGGATCCCTTCTGTTTTGGAAATCTGCGGGTGGCCGACACTGCGCGACGGTAAACTTTTTCATTGTTTTCAAAACATTATGAAAATGGCTTGATATTGTTTTACTGGAGTATTGGAATCTTTCTTGAAGCTCTCGGTTAGGCAAGTTTTTTAGAACATGAATGAAGATTGCAACACTCTCCTCAACGTGCAAGCCGTGGTCCTACTTAGGTAGATGCAACCTGAAGTCGTTCACTAGTGTCGCACATAAACGGGTAAAAACATGTTTGGGCATGCATAGTTCATAGCGAAATCTGCCATTGTGCCCATTATACATTTCCAAAATCCATGCCCTCCCCGTCAAGATGGACGTGCGACATGGGACTTTAAGCACGTGTGCCTTGTAGTAGTCGGATGTAATTCTGTGTGCTTTAACATAATTATTATTCATTTCAGTCTGCCACTCGATTGCGAGCGCCGCGACATCATCACACATTTCCTGCATCCGTGCATCAATGTCCTCGTCACTTTCCATGCCTAAATCACATAACTTCAAATGAAATCAGAAGCATAACATGACAGACTACTACTCTAGCAAAATTAAACATGCAAATATTAAACAACAGTCAAAAGTAAAGGCTATCAATAACAGAAATATTATGCATAAATAATCAATTGATTTCCTTTGCCATCCTTCTGAGAGCTTCTATTGTATAGTGTTGTTCTATTACCAATGGTGAAATCTTCAATACATTTATTTGAAGTTTCCCAACACACGTTAACACATTATATATATATATATTTTTTTTTACTACCTTACAAACAGTGTAACTTGTAGTAATTTTTTTTTTCCTTTTCTCTGACTAATAAGCAATATAGAAATTGCAATGACATATACAAACAACAATATTCAAATAAAATATACAAAACTAATGACTTAAATTCTTTTGTTTTGTTTAGTACCTTATAAAGGGTCTAACTTCCACTTTTTAAGTTGAAGTCTTCAGTAAACTTCACATGTCTCTCTACAAATAGCAACGCCTTTGTTGAAATAATTAGTCTGGTGATTTACAACTCTTGTTTAATGGCCAATGAAGTACGCAAATTGGAAGAGTGTAATCAGATTCATGGTTTATTGAAATTTAAAATTTTAAAATCCAACCATAGCCAATACCCAACCAATGCACATCCATAATTTTAAAACCAGGCAAATGACAGGAATAGCATAACCATCTCCCTACCAATTCTCCTTACAAAGCATAGTTAAAAACATCATGTCCTTAGCAAATACAAAACCAACATAAGCGAAAAGAAGTCCAACACAAAGCAGTTCATAAAAAGGCAGGTCTTTAGCAAATATAAACGAAGTCCAACACATAAGCATAGTTAGAAACGAAGTCCAATGCATAAGCGAAAAGAAGTCCAAACACATAACAGAAAAGACGTCCAACACAAAGCATAGTTAGAAACAAAGTCCTTGATTGCGCAATATGCATGCAAGAGTTGGAACTGTTGTCGTCCTTTCTTTATCTTGTTGCTTCACCTGGAGCCAGCCGATAATGCCTTCATCGGAAGGAATACTCATAACCATCTCCCTATTATTGGGCACTCCATAAGCGAAATATCGAAATGGAGCAGTGGATTAGTTTGGTCAAGTCCCTGAATTTCATAAAGACGTCCAACTGCTTTGGCCATAGTGACACTTTGGCCACCGACAACATGGTTTACAGTGAGTTCCTTGCTTTATGTCTTCACCAAATTCATCAAATCATCCATGCTTGTTGCCAATGCTTCTGCCCCGGTGATTCGCTTTTTTTGCACGGCTGTGACGGATGAGTGCCTCATTTTGGTGCCACTACCTGATGCGTTAATGGTTGTAGATTTCATCAGGTTTGCCATTTCAGAGGCACCCAACTTGTTGCTGTCCGTAGAGAAGTCGGCACTGTCGGACTCCCTTTCCACCTCCAGCTGGTTCCGCGTCCAAGCATTTTTACCCGTTGTCGCAGCCCCCATGAATACACAACGCATCAACTCCTCATGATCCAACCGCTTTGTTCTGAACTTGCAACACTCTTTGTCAACCTGTAATACAATACAATGGAAGTACACCATTAGCAAAATGAATAACTTATGTACATAGAGTATGCACATCAGTAATGAACAGTTTAAGCATGCATAGTTGACATGCTTATATATGGTAAAAAAAAAAAAACCACAATATTATGGAATTGTCATGGCATGTTTCATGTTTATTTGAATGTTGTAGGCATGAACAGTATACTGTAAATGAAAATATATGTTTATGGAGTTTGACATCTGTAAATGGCATAGTTGGGTCGTTCTAAGTGAAACACAAAATTATGTAAACATAAGTTCCAAATAGATACGTGTGTTCTCCCAGTCTCAATTGGCTTTGTGATGAGGTTTTGGGCCCTTCCCTTTCCCGGTGAGGTACAAGAGCCGAATCGAGTTGAAGCCATGCGACTACAGAACATTATAATTTGCGTAATATATTAGTTGATCAGTGCATTACTTGTAGTTGTATTAACCATATATTATTGTGTTTGTACATTACGTATTACAGTATTAAAATCACACGGAGAATGAATATATTACATATGGAAAGCATGGTACGGTAACCAGCTGCACACGGATACATATATCACATACGGAAACCATAGTACAGTAACCATCTAAACACTGATACATATATTACATACGAAACAACAAAATAACAACGATGATGGACAAAAAATATGTCACAACTTTAAGTACACACAAACTCTGTTCAATGTCAATCAAACGCGCCTCAAAACGACGAACATTATCTCTGTCATTCTCAGGAGCCGTTTGTCGGCCATATTCGTCACACCACCCAATCCAATTGACACATGGCTGAGGTTAAAAAAATTATGAAATTATTAGTGACGGTTTGACAAGGTAATAGTCCCAAGCAAGGTGAAGGTGCTTGTACTCACCACTCCATGAGGGCATTGGTAGTACGCATGTCCTGGATTTTTGGCGGACCGAGAAATCTTGACCACACAATGCCCGTACCCACAAGCACACATAGGGCCTGGTTGTGTTGATGTCGCAGTCGACATAAACGAGGCCATATAGTTTGTGATGACTTGTTTGATGACATGACAAGCACAACAAAATAGGTAAACGAGTGTGACACTTATGCTATGGGATAAGTTTGTTGTGTAAACAAGTTTCTTGTGTTAACACCTTTTGTCAGTGCACGCCATTTGTTATGTCCATAACAAATAAAGAAATGATTAATTGAAAAAAGAAGTTAATTGAAAAAATGAACCAAAAATTAATTTATTTTGAAAAAAATTGAAAACAAAATAATTGGGAACAAAACTATTTCAAAAAAAGATTAATTAAAAAACAATTATTTGAAAAAAAATTAATGCAAACACAAAATTAATTGAAAAAAATTTATTTGGGACAAAGGTAATTGGAAAAAATTGAATTGAAAAAACATTATTTGGAAAAAAATTAATTGCAAAACAAGTAATTGAGAAAAAATTATTTGCAAATTAATAATTGGAAAAAAAAAAAGAGTAATTGAAACAAATTTATGTGGAAAAATAAGAATTGAAAAAAACAATTATCTCCCAAAACAAATAATTGGAAAAAAATTAATTGAAAAAAAATGAAAAAAATTAATTGGGAAAGAAAAAATTGAAAAAAAAATAATTGGAAATTTTTTTTAATTGAAACAAATTTATTTGGAAAAATAGTAATTGAAAAAAACAATTATCTGCCAAACCAAATAATTGAAACAAAATTATTAATCCCAAAAAAATAAAATAAACTTAATTGGGAAAAAAAATATTATTTGAAAAAAACAATAATAGTGAACAAAAATTTAATTGGAAAAATAATAATTGAAAAAAACAATTATCTCCCAAACCAAATAATTGAAAACAAATTAATTGAAACAAAATTATTTGAGAAAAAATGAAAAAACTTAATTGGGACAAAAAAATATTTGAAAAAAAATTATTTTTATTTCTGTTTTCTTTACTTGGTGCAGAATTTATGAATCCCTATTCGTACAATTATATTTCTAACTGGGAAAGAGTAAAAACCAATTGTTATATGTACAAGAATTAACAGAAACACACCAACATACAACAATTATATTTCTAAATGTTTTATCAAACTCTAATAAATTATGTTTTCCCTAGCTATTCATGTAACATTATACTTGTTTGTCATTAACATTCTAACTTGGCAAACAAATTTGTACAAGAATTAACACAACTAACCAACATAGAAGAAAAAAATTGTATCCAGAAGCCTTGATGAATGATAAATACACATGTTGAAGGAAAAATGATATCCATTACTTGCACATATACATCACTTGAAAATGCAGACAATATTGGAAAAAATCAAAATAAGAAATAAAAGACCTTGTAGGTTTTGTGAATTTAAAATATAGCTCCATCAAATGCATAGTAAAGAACCAACATTACCTTAAACAGATTAAAAATCTTTTGTTGAAGTACATTGTTTAAACATTGAGACATATGCAAGATGAGTTTGTTGTGGAAAAGAAGTATGATTCGTTGTTTTCTACTGACAAATTTTGTTTACCCTCCCCCCTCCTTTTTCATTATAAGGATTGAATCCACCTTACTCAAAAGATTAACAGGGAGAACCAGACTGCCACATAAACAAAAGAAAATGACCAATTATTCACCAACTTTATTGTCATGTATTCGTAGAAATCACTATGGTAGCATTTGTAGCTAATTTCACCAAATTTACAAGAATAGTATAAATGATAATTTTATGTCAACGTATTCAACAATTATAACCACAGAGACAGATAGAATACTTCATCAAAATACTTCCAACTTGTTCAATTCAGCAGAATACTTCATCCTATTTAGGGACTTTGTTGTTAATCCCCCAAAAAAATGCGCTGTAATTTTTTGTTTTACAACACATAATATGTTCAAATTGGCAAGTAATGACACACACACACACACACACACACACACACACACACACACACACACACACAGAGCGAGAAAGACAAATAGAGAGTAAGAGCGAGAGATAGCAGACCGTTGACATATATAAAAACCAGAGCACAGAGCATGGTTATGAGATCCACACCCCCTCACCAACAGACAAACCGTAATATTGCTAAACTGCTCTCGGTAGGTGAAAGAAAGCCCTAAAACCCCCAACATAGTACATAGGTGAGTTTTTGCAAAAATTTACCCAACTCGAATGTTGAAGACAAACTGAAAAATGACAATGGTTAGACAGAGCGACAGACACACACACACACACACAAAGACAGAGAGAACAGCCTTGGCGCAAGAGAGAGAGAGAGAGAGAAAGTTCATACATACATACATACAAACCAAGCGAGCATCGGCGTTTGGGAACATAGCAAAATAAAACAAGAGGCGAAGAGAGATAGAGAGAGAAAGCGAGGCGAGCATACTGCGATTGGGGGATCGTCGGAAGAGGGCTTTTCCGTTACGCCTTGGCGGACTATCATAAATCGCTTGGTTCCTCCTTCTCTTGGTCGAGAACTTCGAAGGGCCCTCTTCATCTTCACTGTTTAATGTAGCTGAATAGTTGTAGGTACTACACCCTGTGTGAGAATAGCTTTGTAGATATTCCTATCAATGTTTGACATAAAGCCAGGGTAAAAACGATATAAACAAAATGAAAGAGGGCAAACGGTCATTTTACACTAGATTAGCGACCTTTACGTGCGATTATTGTACATAGGTTTTAGGGTGACTTTTTGACTTTTGGGTAACTTTTGACTTTTTAGCTAAAGGAGGGTTCTCAAGCGAGGCCTAAGTGTGAATCTTTAAGCAATAAAAATTCAAATTGGACTTTTGAGTTAAGCGCCCTTTTAAATGAATTTTCTGTACAATATGAAATTTTTTTTTAATTGTATTTTTACTCTTTCGTTTTCATGTCTTACAAAATTTGATTACTAATACTAAGATTATCTCCAACTCGACTTAAATCTTTCAACAAATTTAAATTTGATAAAAATTTAGTAAAAACAATGTTCAACGTTTCACCAAATTGATATTAAATGAAGAATTCTATTTTTTTTATCAAATCAAGAGAGCATTTAATTTTTCATCAAACCCCACAAGTGACCGTTGATAGATGATCGGTTAGTCAACCGGATGGACGATTGGACAAACAACTAGATGGACGACCAGATTGAAAAAATTTAAAGAAAATTTACACCAAGTTGGACAACTATTGAGACATCCTCTCGATCGTCCGATCGTTTGATAAAAATTAAAATTTAAAGTTTAGAACATTTAATATCACATGAACTTTTATCCAAATCTTTACTCAAATTTAAAGGGTGAAAAAAAAAAAAAAAAAACTTTGAAAATGTTCAACATCACCAATATATCCCAACATCACCGATATATTTACACAATCGATCGTTCTCGATATATGATTGGACAAAAATCCCACACATTACCTATCGAATTCTACCTGAAGCGAGATCTAATTGGCGTGAGTCATCCACGGTGACATTTATGTTCGATGTGTTCTTCTGCGTCGTTTTGGTTTGCCGACAGCTCAGCAAAATTTTGGAATCAATCATTTGCCGTATTCTAGTGTACACGCATTCACATGCTCTCTCTCGCTCGGTCTCTCTCTCTCTACGATCTGAGCAATCGGAACCGCCACTATCGAACACGATTCTGACTTTAGATAGTGAGAGAGAGAGACATATATATAAATATATAGATTGTAGAGAGAGAAAGGGAGGTAGAGAGAAATATCTAAAGATCTCTTTTCTCTCCAAACTTGCTTCAGAAATGGCGGACGAACCTTCACTCCTCACTCATGGTCCTTCGGTACCAATTCTAGGCCTTCTTTGTTTCATTCACCTGTTTGGTTCTTTGAGAAAATTGTTATCTGAATTTTGAATTTCAAACTTTTCTCTAGTTGGCACTCGATAACTACTCTTCCACTTTCGATCATCTCTCTCTAATTTTCATTTTTTGTTTGGTTGATTAGGAAATGTGGAATAAGAAATTCAAACATTTGGAATCCTAGAAGGGGTTGTTTGGGATGTAATTGTTGGAATGTGTCCCTGAGTTGCCCCATTGTGCTAGTTATAAGGCACTAGTTTCCTCTCATATCTGGAGAAGTATCTGGGACAAGTGTGGGCGAACTTTTCAACTTGGTATAAGGGTTTGGTTGGAGTCAGTGGACTATTTGTCCGGCTAGTGTGTGTTGTGGTCTAGAAGAGTGTGTTGGAATGTGTTTCATATCGTTTGGAGTTGTCTTATGCATGCTAGTTATAATTACAAGGCTCTAGTTTCCCTCATTAATATTTGGATTTTAAGGAGAAGTGTGGCGAGGCTTTTCAACGTAATAAGTGTATTTTTTGACTTTTAATAGAATATGGATTGGGTTTGAAGTAATGTAATAGAAAGGCGATATGACTTAAATAAGATGATGTGACTTAAATAGGATAGTGACTTTTTGATTTTTTTAAGAGATGCCAAACTTGGCCTTAATCCTTGCTGTGCAAGTTCTCCATTTTTCGGAAAATGGAAGTACGTTACTGTTCGAATTTCTGTTTGTTCTGTTTTCCTTTTGTTTTGTCTTCCACCTTCTTGAAAAAGCTAGGGTTGGTTTGGGAATAGGTTATTTTTGTAACTGTTCGGCTAAAATATGAGGCAAAAAAAATTAGTAAGTTTGGAAAGATTTTTTGATATGAAAAAATGTGAAAAAAATAAAGGGAAAAGAAAATATTTGACTTTTTTTTAATATATTTTTAAAGTATTTTTTGACCATTTTTGTTATTGTAGTATATTGCCAAACCAAGCCTTAGTATCCGAGTGAGAAACTAATTCGTGCTTGTTGCGATTTTATTATTGTGAATTTTGATGGAAGGATTGAATTGGTATTATGCATTCATGTAGAGTATTTTGTCTATATTTAGGATTTTAAGATGTTTTATGATGTTAAGTTTGGGAGAAAGAAAGCACCTGAGGAAAAAGATGCAGCCGTGAATGGTCAAACTGCTCGAGTGGTATATAATAGAATTCTTCCACTGTAGCATCAAATGGAAGTGTTAATGTGAAGAACAAACCTGAATTGGCCATATATGAGCGATATCGGGTGAGGTCTTGTACAGTTGATTAACCTCACTGCTGCTGGTAACTTGTATTTTTTAATACTTGGAATGGAAAATTGATATATGTCATCTTGTTTGATTTAGGATAGCGGAACTCGACACACTATAATGGGGTTTCGTCTACGATTTGATGAAAAGCCGTCACGGTTCCTTGATCTGCTTTCGAATTAGCTGGCTTCTTTGTAATATACGCAAGTGTTCCTTATAGACATATATGTTTTGCTGCCTCTTCAATCTATTTCCTTCAATATAAAAGACCCTGTAATTTTTGAGTAAAAGTTGCATTATTAGTGCTAGGAAAAAAAATTAGGCAAAAGTACATAGTAACTACTATATTAACAGAATCGAAATTGCACTTCTTTGAAATTACAGATCTCTTGACTAAATCTCATATTCCAATCATTGGTTACGGTAGCGATCGACCTTAATGACTCATTTAAATAAACTTAACTCCTTTGGTGCCCTTTGCTAGTTTATTTGTTCATCGGCGAGAAGCAATGTGGCGGGCCCTTTTTTGATTGCCTTAATTAGTACTTCTTCCCACTTAAAAGAAACTCCTGTCCGGTTCTTTCTGTACAAGGTGCTAAATAGTGGCTTAGGCCTCGTTTGGCAATAGGCCAGTTTAGCTAAAAAGTTACCAAAAAAGTCAAAAAGCCAACAATCCATACAAAAAAGTCAAAGATTCTCTTTTCTCTCTACTTTTTGCACATCTTTTCGTAAAAAGTCAAAAAGTCATCCCAAACATACTAGTTTTTTTTAGCTCATATTTTAGCCAAATAATCAAAAAGTTACTAAATTAGCCTGTTTCCAAATGAGGCCTTAGTTTTGGATGTTGGGTTTCTAATTAATTTCTGTCATGGATTATTGGAATCTATATATCTGCCTATTACAAATTTTTGCATTTTATATGTTTTTATAGGAAATTGAAATAATTTACTTTATGCCTCTTGGAGATATAGGGGTGTTTTGGGAAGTTGGTAAAAAGTTGACTTTTGGCTTTTTACCAAGCTTTTTAGTTTTTTTGAAAAGTTGGTAAAAAGCTGACTTTTGGCTTTTTGGTTTAATATTTGTTTATGGTGTCAAATCAAATTAAAATGACCAAAATTCCCTTACCCAACATAGGAAATTTACTTTTTTGCCCTAGGCCCCAATTTGTTAACATGGAGGGTGATTACGTAATTTCAACACTTGTGTTTTTATCTCTCCCCAAATGATTTTTGTTGCGTTTTGGCTGCCTTTCTTTTTTTCCCCTTGCAAAAAAAAACACTGCTTTTTACAAATCTTCCCAAAACGGCACATAATTATGCATACTTTCTTTCGTTTGATCCCTCATTTACGTAACATATATATATATAGAACAAATGGAGCTTACGAATATTAAGAAAATATTTAGACAACTTTGCCTAGTTATCACTTATTTCTTCTTTATTAAGCTCCATGCCTGCTAGATGCACTGAGACAAACTTGGCTGTCGGTTTAGGAGATGTGATAGAGAACAGTGAGTGAGAGGATTAGGTATACTATAAGGTAAAGCAAGCTATTTAAGCTTGGCTATCAGCATGGTGGAGGTTTAATTAAGATCACTCATGAAATGATTGAGCTGGTCAGATTCTATTTTGATCATATTTTCAAGTTTGTTAAAGACTTTTCTTTTCTTTTTTTCATAAATAAAAGTTTTATTACTAAGAGTATCAAGATAATACTAATGATTATATCGGAAAAGGCCAGAACAAAACCGAAACCTAAACCCCAAAAATATCTATAAAATCTACAAAAGTAAACAAATCTGGAGATACAACTCCCGACACCCAGCTAAGCAAAATTATTAGAAATCGAGCCTTTATATGAACCACCAACTTGTCTACACCTTGAAAAATATGCTGGTTATGCTCCATCCAAATTATCCACATCAAACACAGAGATGCTACAGTCCACGCCTTCCTATGCCTCTTCCCAACCCTACCCCTCTCCAACTATGAAGTACTTCCTGAATAGTCCCATGTTGCACCCAAACCTGATGACCAAACATAGAGAAAATTAGCACCCAAAGCTGATAAGCCATAGTGCAATGAAGAAGCAGATGAGGAACCAACTCTGCATCCTTGCCACACATACAATGCAACACCAATTTACCAAAATATTCTGCCAAATAAGAATATCAATTGCAAAATTCTATCTACCATGTTGCCCACATAAAGAATGCTATCTTGGAAGAATCTTGTTCAGTTATTAACCTTAGCTTGGATATGGCGAAAATTTGTAAACCAAGAATGGATAGAAATTCATTTGTATAATGTTATTAAGTGGAATTTAACTTAGAAACCGTTTAAAATGAAACTTAATATGAAGCCTTAGCCAAGAACATTGTTATAGTAGGATTCCACTCTCTATGTTTGCGTGCGTGTATGCCATGTCTGTGCTACTCGTGGCTTTAAATTGTGGTTGCGACTAACGTTGTCGTTGCATTGTGGTTGTGATGTGAATGTAGTTTTAATGGACATACTTGGTGGTACCTGAGATAATGAAATGTATCTGTGACTTCATATTATAGTAAGTCAGGAAATTTTGTGTAAAGAAATAAAATTTTTATGTTGTATTTACAATAAAACTGTCCTAACCTTAAGCTCTGACAAATTAACATTTTTAATTACTCTTAGTGAATATTACTCAACATGTTAATGCAATTTGGCATGACTAGTGAATCCTTCCTATTGCTTTTTGAGTCACTTACAGTTGCTACTTCTTTCTCCCAGTGAAAGGAGAGGGGGGGGGGGGGGGGGTGAAGCACGTGACATGCAATTTTAAGTGATAAATTATTGAAATAACAAAACATAACCAAGAAAATATGTTCATGAAGTTGTGGATTAAAAAAAAAAAACACATCTTCATGAAGTTAAAATCTGTTCTTATAAATGCTTACTTGTAAAGTTTGTGAACAATATTATTACTTTAGGATTTACAACATTTATTTTGATGTGATCTATTGCAAGTACTATATTATATACAAGTCTCAAAAACCAATAGAAAAAATTAAAAACTTCAATGTTTATATGTTTTATTTTTCAATATTAGATATTACGGAAAATGTGCTGAATGTGTTTTAAGCGCCAAAAGTAAATATGATAGAACAAAGAATGTGTATAATTTGAAAGTAAATTTCATACAAACCCTTTGGTAGAACTCACTTGAAAATTGATTTATAAATAGAGGGTGCCCAATAGCTTATATTCACATAGACAAACCAATTATTAATGGATGTAAGATTGTAACATACCACCCAGCTACATAGTCGGCGTCCATGGTGATGCGACTCTAGTCTATTAACATTGACCTAATGGTAGGCCTTTTTTCTTTTGGCGGCTTCGCTCTGCTGTTAGTGTTCAACATGATAGTGTTAGAATGTGTTAGGATATTTCCCATTTTATTCTCATTCAGTCTCTTTATTTGCTGTAATGGGCCTTTATTTAGGCCTTAACTTATGTTTATGATTTAATATAAAAGGGTATGATTAACCACTCATACTCTAATCTTTACTCTTTTAAAATTAACATGGTATTAGAGCAGAACTAGAAGAAGAAAAAAAAAAAAACCCTAGTCGTACCACCATTAAGCCACAGCACCACCACTCCAGTCCGCAAACCCCGGGCGAAGCCACCTAGGGTTCCGACAGCCCCAGTCGACGGCACCTAGGGTTTCAGCAGTGATCGAGTCACGACTCCAGTCAAAGGCACAACCTAGGGCTCTGACAGCCCAGTTGAAGGCACTTAGGGTTCGGACAGACCCAGTCGGAGTTGCCACTCCAGTCGAAGGCACATGCGCATCTCTCTCGGCTAGCTTGGAGCCACAGTGCATCCTCGTCGACATCTCTCTCAGTCTTTATATGTAACTCCTTCGTCTTCGTCTCTCTCTGTCTTTGTAATATGTAAGTCTCTCTGAGTCTTGTGTTCTTTTCTTCTTAATCTCTCTCTGTCTTCTAAAAAAAAAAAAGGAAAAAAAAGAAAAACAAAAAGGAAAAAAAAATGTTCTCTTAAATTTATTTTTAAATTCATTATTATATTTTCCCATCTTTCGAGTTTGTGATTCACTTTGGATGTGTTTGTGAGGGTTCCGTCGCGACATCATTATGGCCGAATTGACTAGTGAGTCTACTACTTGATGACTACTACAGTGTGAGTCTGTTTGACTACTTTGATGACCAATTCTGCACCTTGGCGGAAAATCACCACCTCTCTCTTTAATGGTGAGAACTATCTGGCGTGGTTGCGAGTTTGACTATATTTTTGAAGAAACAAGGGAAGATGGGATATGTTGATGGGCGTGTTCGGGCTCGATATCACCGTCTGAGTTATGATCGATGAGAGATTACCAATTCTCTTATCATGGGTTGGTTGATACACTCTATGGTTAGGAGATCGGTGAGGATACTTGTCTATAGACATAGCACAGGATATTTGGGAGGCTGTGGCCACTACGTATTTCCGCAAAGGTAATTTCTCATAGACTTTGGAGTTACGACGCTCTATTGAGCGGTCTGTTCAGGGTGAGATGACTATTCTCTAGTATTTTACTTTCCTCGGCAATAGGTGGGCGACTTGATCACCTTAGGGACTACAAGCTGTCTGTCCCTGATTCTGATTCTGGGAAATTTGTTGAACAAGTCTTGGTCTTCAAGTTTTGGAAGGTTTGAATGTGGAGTTTGATCTGTTGGTCGTGTGCTTGGTATGGATGCACTTCCTTCTCTCGAAGCGTTTGCTTATGTGCGAGAATGTGGAGAGTTGTCGTTACGCTATATACGGTTGCCTCTTTTGATCAATACGCCTAGTTTACGCCCTTCGAGATGGGGATGCGTGGTTCTCATCCTCCTCTGAGAAGGATATACGTGATTTTTGTCGTCACCCTCACCACACCGTGAAACTTGTTGGAAGTTGCATGGGCAACCATCTGGAGGTTGTGGAGACCGTTCTAGTTCTCGAGGGGTAGCTCGGGCGATCTCGAGCCATTGGCCCAATGCGAAACCCATCATTACGTCTGATTGAGCCACAGTCCACAACTCCAGTTGATTCATCTGCTGATATCTCGGGGTTTTCTACTTCTGAGTTGGAGGTTGCTCTTTGTTACTTGCTAGACCGTCGGGCCTCTAGTTCATCTTCAGGCAATATTGCCTTGATCAAGTAACAACTTCTTCTACAAGTGCTTTCCTCTCTCATCAAGCGTTACCTTGGATTATCGATTAAGTACTTCCGACCACATGTCTGGTTCTTTTGATTTGTTCTCCGCGTATACCCCTTCTTCAGGCAGGATAAAGTTCGAATTGCTGATGGTACCATTTCTTCTGTGTCTGGCAAAGGTTTAATTCATGCCACTACTTCTCTCCTTTTATCTTCTGTCCTACATGTTCCCAATTTTAGTGTTAATCTTTTATGCAAGTCATTATTCCTCGTGACTTAAATTGTAGTGTGACCTTTTTCCCTGACCATTGTCTGTTTTAGGACCTTATCACGAGGAAGATGATTGGCAGTGGTAGACACGAGAATGGTCTCTATATCTTGGATCAAGCGACAAGCTGGCTCACTCATCCATTCAATTTCCATCTACCAAGGAAGCATCTGGCTGTGGCACTGCCGTCTTGGGCATCCATTTTTTTCCCTTTGTTTTTTTGAAAAATAACGTTTCTGAGTTTCATTGTTAGTCATGTCAACTTGGCAAATAACACAGAGCTTCTTTTGCTCCTTCTATTAATAAAAGTTTAGTTCATTTTTCTTTGATTCATTCTGATGTATGGGGTCCCTCTCGTTTTATGTCTTTAAAGGGTCAACGATGGTTCGTCACCTTTATTGATGATTGTTCTAGGACCACCTGGGTGTATCTTATGAAGGACAAATGTGCGGTGTTTTCTGTGTTTCAAAATTTTCATAAAATGCTTTACACTCAATTTGGGGCAGTTGTTAAAATTCTGCGTTCTTATAATGGGGGGGAATACATTGATTTTGGACTTTCTAGCTATTTTGCCACTCATGGTATTATTCATCAAACTTCTTGTACCAGTACCCCTCAACAGAATGGTGTTGCCGAGTGTAAAAACCGGCATCTTGTTGATATTGCGCGTTGTTTATCCTTTGAAATGCGCGTTCCTCGATCCTATTGGGGAGAAGCGGTTCTCATTGCTGCGTTTCTTATCAATCGGCTTCCTACCCAGGTTCTTCATAAACAAACTCCTCTTCAGGTTTTGTTCGGCTTCCAAGCTTCTGCTGCCTTCTCCATTCCTCCCAAAATCTTTGGGTGTGTGTGCTTTGTTCATAACCATTCTCCTACCTGTAGTAAGTTGGATCCTTGGTCTCTTCGGTGTCTCTTCTTGGGTTACTCTGCCACTCAAAAGGGCTACAAGTGTTATCATCCCCCCTCTCGCAAATGGTTTGTCTCTATGGATGTGTCTTTCTTTGAATCTCAGTCTTATTTTCTCTCGTCCCCGGTGTTCCCGTCATCTCTTCAGGGGGAGCCTTGGTGTGAAGAGACTCCTATATCACTACCATCACCATCAGTTATTGAGACTCCTAAGACTATTATTACTGATGACCTACCTATTGAGAATCCCGACTTTCCATCTACAATGAAAGACGGCAAAGTGTATGTCAGGGACAAGGGTAGATAGAAAGTTATTTGGGTACAAGAGATCAATTCAGATTCTCCACTACTATCTTCTTCTTCGATGAGTGTCGAGAATCCTCTCTTTTCGGTGAACCTCCGAGGTAACTCAATTCTTTACGATCTAGATGTTCCCATTGCTAAAAGGAATGGGGTTAGGTGTAAATGTACTCAACATCCTATTTCTCATTTGTCTCCTACACTAATCTGTCTCCTTAAGTATAAAAGCTTTTTTGTCTAAAGTTTCTTACGTGAGTCTTCTTTCCAATTTTAGGATGCTCTTTCTACTCTGGTGGAAGTATGCCATGATGGAGGAGATGAGGCGCTTGCTAAAAATGGCACTTGGGAATTGGGCTGCGTTACCTAAGAACAAGCGACACATTGGCGTAAGTGGGTGTACCTGTAAGCACAAAGCCGATGGTTTAATTGAACGTTACAAGGCTAGATTGGTGGCCAAGGGTTTTACTTAGACTTTTGGAGTAGACTACCAGGAGACATTTGCACCGGTGGCTAAGATGAATTCTATCAGAGTCTCTCTCTCCCTTGCCTCTAATCTTGGTGGCCTCTCCATCAATTTGATGTAAAAATGCTTTCCTCCATGGAATCTGGCGGAGAAGTGTACATGGACATTCCCCGGCTTTGAGGATGTTAAAACCACAAGAAAGGTGTCTTTGATTCATAAGTCACTTTATGGCCTTAAGCAGTCTTCTAGGGCTTGGTTTGAGAGATTTACTCGAGCCATCTTTGAGATATGGTTTCAAACAAAGTCAAGTTGATCATACTTTGTTTGTGAAACACTCCTCACATGGTAAAGCAGCGACCCTCATTGTCTATGTGGATGATATTGTACTCACGGGAGATGATGTTGAGAGGTTCTCGGTTAAAGGAGTATTTGGCTAATGAGTTTGAAATCAAAGACTTAGGCAAGCGGAAGTACTTTCTAGGCATTGAGGTTGCTCGATCCAAAGATGGTATCTTCATATGTCAGCGAAAGTATGTGCTTGATTTGCTAAAAGAAAGCTGGAATGCTTGGAAGTAAAGCATGTGATACACCATTAGAACCGGACTAAAGCTTAGTGAGGATGAAGGAGGCGAGCAAGCGGGAGATGCTAGAGACTAGTGGGTAAACTTATTTACTTATCCCATTAAGCGGCTGATATTGCTATTGTATTGAGTATGGTTAGTCGGTTTATGCATGCTCCATGTGCAACTCACTTAGAGGGTTATCACGGATTACGAGATACTTGAAATCTTATCTTGAAATGGTCTTTATTTTTTAAAAGCATAGTCATCTCGGTGAGGCATATCTGAGATCTTGATTGAAATTTGGATTCGATGGCGATAGAAGATCCACCTTTGGCTATTATTACTTTAGTTGGCGGAAATCTAGTTACTTGGAGAAGCAAGAAACAAAATCTTGTTTGCGGTCTAGTCTGAGGCCGAATTTAGAGCTATGACTCAAGGTGTGTGTGAGCTTTTATGGATTCGATTATTATTGTCGGTTGGGGATTCATCGAGGCAGATTCTATGAGGCTATCTTTGTGACAATAAGACCGCCATTAATATAGCCCTGTCCGGTTGACATGATCGGACCAAGCATGTGGAGAGATTGATCGGCATTTTATCAAGGAAAAACACTAGTGGCACTATATGCATGCCTTTCGTGCGATGCAGGGATCAATTGGTTGATGTTCTTACCAAAGGATTAGGGATTAAACCGTTTAGTGGCATTCTTGACAAGTGGGCATGAGAGATATCTTAGCACCGGCTTGAGGGGAATGTTAGAATGTGTTCTGATATTTCCCATTTTATTCTCATTCAGTCTCTTTATTTGCTGTAATGAGCCTTTATTTAGGCCTTAACTTACGTTTATGATTTAATATAAAAGGGTATGATTAACCACTCATACTCTAATCTTTTCTCTTCTAAAATTAACAGATAGTACTGTGCCCAAATACGATACTAATATGTCTTAATCTAGTCTATAGGTTGCATTCGATCCCATTTTGAACGTGGTGGCTTGCTCTGATACCAAATGATACAAACCTTTCAATAAAACTCATCATCAAAAACTCACATGCAAAGGAAACGGGCCCATGAGCTTATATCCACATGGCCAAACCCATTGTTAATTGATGTTGGAGTGTAACACAAACAACTCCCGTTTATTTGGAAAACTAGGACAAAGGTATGTTCTTATCATTCACATGGCCATGCTTTGTAGTTGACATCCATGGCATGACACTCTATTGACATTGACACGATGGTAGGCCTTTTCTTTTTGGCGGCTTCATTCTTCTATCAATTTCAACACAATAATAATATGCCCAAATATGGTGTTAATGTGTCATAATCCAATCTATTGGTTGCCCTTCATAGCTCGAACCATAAAGACACAACCTAGTTGCTCCCATACTAAAATTGGTAGTGTTTGATCCCATACTAACATAGGTTCCACCCATATCATTCTTGATATGATGCACAGCTTTGATACCAAATAATACAAACCCTTGAGTAAATTGGCATGCAAAAGGATTTGACTTGTTAATTTGGTGAGTTTTAGGGCTTCTTTTGTATTTCTTGCATCTTCTTGATGCTTTCTTAATAAAGTTTGGTTATTTATCAAAAAAAAAAAAAAAAATTGGCATGCAAAAGGAGGGTTCTAAAGTGCTTTTATTCACATGGCCGAATCCATTGTTGATTGATGTGGGACTGTGGGACCGTAACACTAACGATCCCCCTTTTATTTGGTAAACTGGGACAAAGTGTGCCTGCCTATCATCCGCTGGGGAGGTTGGGGTGTTTGTTGGCTGACGGTGTATAGCAAAGCACTGTTGGGGAAGTAATTCTAGAGGTTTGTTTTGGAGAACAATAAATTATGGACATGGAGAAGAGTGGTGGAAGGATGTTTTAGAGTGATTAGGTTATTAGTTTAGCGACAACTGTTGGCTTTTTAAGATATGGGGAATACCGGTGTTTTAAAAGGTGCGCTTGACGGTCGAGGCTCAGTGCAACCTAACGCTTGAAAGTCGGCGGTAATTTAGGCAACAAACCTTAGAGGCTTTTTTTGGTGCAAGCGTGGGCTTCATGGGCTTACCCATTTTTCTACTCAATTGTTGATTAAGTGCTTTTTTGTAGACATACCTGAGGATTCAAAACTATTCAATATAAAATGACCAAATGTAGTCATAAGAGAGCAAAAAGTGATAAAAGATTGAATGTTATACTTTATATCTTTTGTTGGATATTATATTTCTAATTTTAGAAGATTAGATGTTATGTTTAGAGATTATTAAAAAAGGTTATGATTTTTTAAATATTATATATATATATTTGTTATGTTGAAAAATTTACCTATTTTATAATTTTACTTTTCTTCTACTACTTGAGCTTCGCTTTGGTGGGGCGCGTTTAGCTTCGGCAGGCTATAGGAGACCTTATCGCCTCGGTGCGCCTGGGAGCCTTTTAAAACAAGGAATACCATCATGAGGGTAATGAGATAGGCTGCTAAGAGAGTGCCATATAAGGTGGGGCATGGGAGAAGGGTAAAGTTTGGTTTGATTTGTGGTGAAACCATAAACTTAAGTAGAGATTGTTCTTATATTTGTTTTGATTGGTTATGCGACCCTAATAATGTGGTACATTGAGAGTCTCTCTTGTTTGAAGATGGTGAATCGGTAAGAAGGGAAGCTCGATCCGCCGAGGCTTTCTTTTAAAAGGTTTTCTTTGTGTTATTTGAAATTCTTTAGGGAGGCTAGGATAATCATGATTTTGGTTTGTTTCTTATACTAGGTTTGTGAGATAGTGGGGCTTCCCATTGTCTTCTAACTGTGTTGTTTCGTTTGAACAATTTATTAGGAGGCCATTTGATTATTGACAACATTAGAAAGAGGCGCATAAGACATTATAGTGGTGTTGTAAATCAAGCGGTAGGGGGTTCTTTGGCGCGTGGAACCTAATTTACTCACTCTTTGATGTGTTTTGGGTAATCTTTGATGTCATTATTTGCCCCAAAGTAGTCGAGGACGAGAAACACTGCCTTTAGAGGTTTAGACCATGACCGGCCGATAATCTCCTGATTGTTTGGCCTCAAGACAAACCAAATAAGTAAGAATAGTAAATGGGGCTTTCTATGAGAAGCAATAATGAATATAACTGGCCCATCAAGTAAAAGCGTGCATACATGCAGAATTTGTAAGTATTAAAACCTTAAAACCATGCATACATTTATAGATACATAAGTACATCACATCAAGTTATACTCCTTCATACATAATATCCATTTAAAACAAGTTGCTAAATGACAAAAACAAAAACAAACATAAAACAAAGGGTTGACATACAAGCTTGGCTCCACTTGAGTTCAAGTATGCCCCATCACTAGAGAGCACTCTAGAAGCTGATGTGATGTTCCATTTGCTTTTCCTACATATGTGAACTAGGGAAAGAGGGTGAGCTAAAGCCCGATTGAGTAATATCATTATAAAGAGGTTAAATGAATGATGTCTAGTATGATACAAATCATATCTTTATGAAGTTTCTAAAACAAATCATAATTAAGTAATTTTATCATGTAGAAGTTCATAAATCATAACTTTCATATATGGTATATCCAATGGCATAAAGCAAAGGGCTTTGAAGGCATATATCAAAAAGGACCACTGAAGGTCAACAAAGGGACCACATGGGTCTCGCAACGAAAGGGACCATCTAGGTTAAGCAAAGGACCACACTCGTCAACATGTCGAGATCTCGCATGTCAAATAACGAAAGGGCCTTGGTATTATTTAAGCCGGGCAAAGTCTTATCAAACAAAGGGACGTATATTGTTTCCCCTAGGCTGGGGGTTTCTACCTAAAAGGATACCTACAAATACATTTCAAATGAGACAATCATTTATTTTAGTCAAATTAAGAATTTCAAAATAACATTCTTGAGATAATTCCAAAATACATTTGGAACATATTTTTACAAAGATACTATTCACAAATTAGGGCTAGCTTACGGTTGTTAGGCAGCGAATGACCAGCCTACACAAAATACATAACAAAAGATACATTGAAGCACATGTACAAAACAAATATCACACATCTTTAATTCAATTCTCTTAACGTGTGTTTTTAAGCTTATTCCACAGATTAAGGATGTCTAAATGATGCTTTAGAATGCTTAAAAGGGTATAGAGATGCAAATATCATGCATATGAGTGTTTGCCAAAGATTGCTGAAAAATAGGTCTTTGCTTTCGGCGCATAAAGATTTCAAGTCGCTCAAGCTGTGTGTGGCTTGACCGCAATAGTATTAGGTAGGTGTTAAAGTAGAGCTCGAACCAGCCACTTGGTTGCTGAGTCTAAGTCAGTACCTGTCTAAAGTCGAAGTTTCTTGAGCCATTACTTGGTCGCTCGAGCCAACCGCAAATGTTCAGAAAAATCTGGAAGCATGCAAGTGCGCTTGGAGCTACGGATACGTCGCTCGTTTAAGCGGCTAGCTTTGGAGTCCTTCAGTTACAATTTAAAAGGATTAAAAAATGTATTCTCATGTTCAAAGCTTGCAATTTATCATTAATATTTCCACTTGAAGAAACTTTATAAAAATGGCGAACTCATGGAAATTATGAACCATATTTCAAATTCTTCACCTTCCAAAACAAAGCTCAAACCGCCTCAAGATGTAATGAATTGAACTTTTCCTTTCAAAAACACATAATTGAATGAAATGAGGAGGTAAAACACGAAGAATCCCTTGGTTAGCATGTATATGTTAGAATAGGAAATAGTACTACTTATATTTTATTCTTATTTTGATTTATTTTCATTGATGTCGATCGGGTAACGGGTCGTCTGCACTTATACCCATGACACCTCAATTACTCATTATTATCAATAAAAGGATAAGGTCTAACTCATATTCGCCATCTTTCTCTTTCTAAAAACTACATAGTATCGTGAGCCACAAACCTAAATCCTTCAATCAATAATGTTAATCTGTGAAGTCAATCTATCCGCTTTGATATAGGTAACGCCTCCACCGGCGGGCTCCCGCTCAGGTCGCCGCCGCTAACGCCCCACGAAGACAACCTCAGCCTCATTGCTCACCGTCGCAGTTGTCCAACCGTTGGTCTCCCTCTCGACAAAGCTCCTCCTCCTCGCCTGCCGCCTTCGCCGGTCACCGGCCTCGAAGTCATCCGGATGTTTCTCAACCACGAGGGGTATTCACCGCATCTAGTCAACCGGTCGACAACCCATGTTTTGCCCTCCGCTGCTTTTAAGGTCGATATAGTACCCAGGTTCTGAAACAAATTCTTATCGCTTTTACTAAAAAAGCAGGCGGATTCTTAATTCTTTCTCGCTTTTATATTATTGTTGTGCTTGTTCTCATCTTTATCTTCCGGCTTGTGATTACGCCGTGGTTTCGAGGAATGGTTAGTAGAGTCTTCATGGCGTATTTGACCAATGAATCTATTACCTCTCAACCAAATTTCAGTATGAAAGTTCTTATTCCTTCCACTATGACCGATAACCTTAACACCGGGCTTTAAAATCACTATCTCCCTATTCAATGAGACTCACTATTTTCTTGAGGAGCAAAGGAAAGATAGGATATGTTGATTATTTTATTTTTTTTTATTTTTTTTATTTATCAAAAGAAAAAAAAAAAAAGATAGGATATGACCAAAGGGAGATCATCAATTTCTAATTATGGGTTGGTTGGTCCATTCTATGGTTTCAATATTGAGAGGGCTATTTGTCTATGGACACGGTCAGATATTTGGGAGGCCATAGCAACTACTTACTCTAAGAAGGGGACTTCTCACAAAGCTTTGGGTTATGTCGCTCCATTGAGAGGTTTGGTGCAAGGTGAAATGACTATCCTCCGTATTTTACTTTCCTTAGCAATAGGTGGAAGTGACTTGGAAGTTTGTGGAGAAAGAGCGCCTTCAAGTTCTTGGAGGCCTAAATGTAGAGTATGATCCTGTTGGAGCAGATTTACCAATGGACTATTACCTTCCATCTCTCCAACAAGCCTAGTACTGGGGTCGGTCTTCAGAGAGGGCCAATGCACGGGCATTATCTTTTCTATATGGTTGAGCCACCACCTTTATCTCTCGCTGCCTCACTGGCGATGTTTCGGGGTTATCTGCCTTCGATTTTGAGATTACTTCGCCACTTACTCTAGACCGTCGAGCCTCTACTTCGCGGGTGCATCTTCTTCCTTTGCCAATTTAGGTAACTTGGCTTCCTCCACATATGCATTGTTATCTCATTCTACTGTGCCTTGGATTATTGATTCTGGTGCTTCCGACTATATGTCTGGTTCCTCTCTTTTGTTCTTTGATTATAACCCTTTCTCAGGTTAGGAAAAAGTGCGATTGTGATGGTACTATTTTTTCTCGTGAGGAAAGGTTTAATTCATGCCACTTCTTCCTTCCTTTATCCTCTATACTCCATGTTTCTAATTTTAGTGTTAATTAAGGATTAACTTTTTGTGACTCTGGTAGACCTCGCGAGAGACCTATTAAACTGGGACTCCTTGATAAGACTGGTACTGAATCGAGTCGATCTAAAAAATGCAGGCGCATCTTTGGACATGGTTGAGCCACCACCTTTATCTCTTTGTCTTATAGATGTTTTTATCTTTGATTTTGAGATTACTCTTAGCCACTTGCTAGAATCGAGCCTCTATTATTATGCATCCTCTTCTTCCTTTGCCAATTTAGGTAACTTGGCTTCTACATATGCATTGTTATCTATTTTATACATGCCTTGGATTATTGATTCGTGCTTTACTATATATATTTTCTCTCTTTTGTTCTTTGATTATAATTATTATGTAATATTACGATGGTACTATTTCTATAATATATAAAATAGTTTAATTCATGCCACTTCTTCATTATTTATCCTCTATACTATGTTTCTAATTTTAGTGTTAATTTTTTTATATTCGAGTCGTATTGATCCGGATTTGAATTGTAACGGACGTTTTTCCGATATCTTTTGGAAGCCTAATCAAGATGAAGAGGATTGGCGAAGAAGCGGAACATTGTCTCTACATCGAGGATTAGCTAGACAAGGTGGCTTATTCATTTCTTGATTAACATCCTCGAAGGAAGACCTTTGGGACGTACACGTCGAGGACATCCTCCTATTATTAAGCATTTATTTCTTGTTTTGAGAAAAATAATGTGTCTGATTTTCAATGTGAGTCTTGTCAACTTGAAAAACAACACAGAGCTTCTTTTGCTCCTATTAATAAAAATTCAGTTCCTTTTACTTTGATTCATTCTGATGTATGGAGTCCCTCCCGTTTTGTGTCTTTAAAGGGTCAAAAATGGTTTTGTCACTATCAGCGATGACTGTTCTAGGGCCACTTGCGTATATTTGATGAAAGACAAGAGTGAAGTGTTTTCTGTAGGTTTGCATTTAGTTTGGGACGGTTGTAAAAATTTTGCGTTCTGATAATAGGGGGAGAATATATTGACACTGGTCTTGCTAGTTATTTTGCCACTCACGGCATTATCCAAACTTCTTGCACTAATACTCCTCAACAAAATGGTGTTACGGAATGGAAAACAGAAAAATCGGCCCCTTCTTTATGTGGCCCGTTGTTTATCATTTGAAATGCGTGTCCCTCGATCCTATTGGGGGGAAGCAATTCTCACTGCAACTGATTTGATTAATCATCTTCCTACCCAAGTTCTTCAAAAATGAACCCCTCTTCATGTTTTGCTCGGGTCCACGCCTTCCGGGTTCTCTATTTCTCCTAAGACCTTTGGATGTGTTTGTTTTGTCCATAATCATTCACCCACTCGTGATAAATTGGATCCCGAGTCTCTTAAGTGTATTTTCTGGTTACTCGCCACCCAAAAGGGTTATATGTTATCATCCTTCATCTCGCAAATGGTTTGTCCTATGGATATCATTTCTTTTAAGTCTCAGCCTTACTTTCCAGTTCTCATTGTCGCTGCATTCCTTCAAGGGGAGCCTTAAAAAGAGATTCATGCCACTACCACTACCTAAGGAAATGTATAGAGGAGGACGCTGAGCCGCACTGTTGCGAAAAGGAAGAAGACAAAGTTTATGTCAGACAAGATAGATGCAGTCACTTGGATACAAGAGACTACTTTCTCTCCTCTATTGCCAACTTCTTCTCCTCGATGAGTGTTCAGAGTCATCCTCCTAGGAGTTCGTAATTTAATTTTAATGTCTACATGCCCTCGATTCAAATTGATGTTCCATCGCCACAAAGAAGTGCTAGGCTGCGTATCGTGATCCTCTTACCAATCAAGTGTCTCTTTATCCTAATCTGGGCTCCTTCATATAAAGTCTTTCTGGCCTAAAAAATTTTTCTTCCTTGCGGAGTCTCATTAACAATTTTTCAGATGTTTATTCTCGAACGGAAACATGCCATGGATGCCAGAGGAAAGATAAGAGCTCGCATAAGAATGAAAACAGGAGCAGGTGGAGTTAACTTGAGGCAAAATCCAGCTTGGGTGTAAGGGTGTACATCAGAAATGACACAAAAATCTAGGTTGGGTGGCGGGTGTACACTATGAACACAAAGGCGACGGTTCCATAGAATTCAGGGCACAAGGCAAGACTCAGCTATGTATGGCGTTTTACTTTAGACTTATGCTGGTAGATTACTGTGAGACATTTGCATCGGTTGTTAAGATGAACTCCAGTTGAGAATATCATTATTATCTCTTGGCAAGAAGAATTTTGGATTGGTCACTTCAAGAGGTTTGATGTAAAGTAGAATGTTTTCTTCCTTTATAGAAAGACTCTAGAAGAAGAGGTCTATATGGGATATTTCTTTCCGGTTTTGGAGGATGCTAGCTCCAAAGGTAAAGTGTGTAGGCTCCGAAAATCACTTATGGCTAAAGTAACCTCTAGGTTTGGTTTGAAAGGTTTGCTCAAGTTATGTTGAGATATGGATTCAAGCTAAAGTCAAGCGGATCACACCTATTTTGCAGGAAACACTCCTTACTGCAGTAATTTACCACCATCTTGTATTGTTGTATGTTGATGATATTGTTCTCTGATTGGTGAGATGAGATGTTGAGGAGATTCCCTCACTTGAAGGAATGCTTAACCAAGGAGTTTGAAATCAAAGACTTAGGGCAATTTGAAGTATTTTTGGTCATCAAGAAGTCCGAATCTCGGTTCAAGGATGGCATCTTCATATGCCAAGAGGAAGTACTGTGACTTGACTTGCTAATGGAAATTTGGATGCTTGGTGGTGAAAACCATATGATACACCCTCTAGAATTGGAGCCGTGGTTTAGTGAGGATCAGTAGAGATCCTATGGGACAAAAGTGGGCGATACATACAAAGGCTATTAGTGGGTGGTGCTCATATACTTATTACACCTGCACCAGACATTGCCATTGTAGTAAGTACATGGTTAGCCAGCTTATGCATGCTCATAGAAATTCCCACTTAGGGAGGCGCTATGAGAACTCCCCAGATACCAAGGCTTTTCTGGAAAGGGTCTCTATTTTCTCAAAACATGGACATTTCAAGCGCGCGAGGCATTCACTCCATGCGGATCATGGACTACCATCCATGATGCATGATCAACCCTCGGATATTGCACATTTACGTTGAGGCAAATTTAGTCACGTGGTGAAGTAAGAAATGCATTATGGTTGCTAGATCTAGTGCTCACATTGTACCTGTGGCTATGCGTGCAGGTGTAAAGTGTGAGTTGGCCGACAGACTATTACTGGGAGACTTTGGGATACATCGTGATCGATTTCCATGAGATTGTACTTAAAATAAACAACAGCCACAATCAATAAGAATCATAATCCGCTCAAAGATGATGTAACCAAGCATGTGAAGATTGGATAGACGCTACCATCAAGGAAAAGCTCACTATGTAAACCATATGTAATTCCATTCCATTTTGTAGAAGATTAAAATCGACTTCTGACTTATGTTCTCACCAAGGAATAGGAAGCAAAAACCATTTGCTGGCATTCTTAACAAGTTGGGGCAGCACGAGATATTTTCGTACTAGCCTTGAGGTGGGGAGTGTTAGAATAGGAAATAGTATTACTTAAATTTTATTCGTGATTTGATTTTATTTTCCTTGATTGATGTTGACCTAGTGTAATGGGTGGGCCCATAATTTATGCCTTATGGCGCTTCACTTTAGTACTCATTCTATTCAATATAAAAAGGGATGAGGTCTTAACTCATTCCTCATCTTTCTCTTCTAAAACTTACATTATAAACTCCAGTATGCATGGTATGAATTTGTAGAAAATCAAGCTTAAAGATGATGAATTATGCATGCATGGTCCAATTTCAACTTAATCCTACAAGGTTAATTCAAGTGATTCTAGCATCTTTTCCCCCAATTTTGTGCAAATGATCCCATGCTGTTACATGAATTCAACTTTACATGGACGGAGTGTATGCATAAGAATTATGGGTGATAATTCACGAGAGTTTGAATTGACAAAGTTAGCTAAATCTTTCAATCTTTTCTTCAATCTCATACAATTTCTTCTTCTCTGTGGTTATCTCTTACAATCTCAGCCACACTCTTGATAAAAATGAGTCTAAAGCTTATTTACGCATATATATATATATAAGCAGATTGTTGTTAAATTTAAGTGGGCTTATGCTAATTAATCAAATTAAGTTTCCAATTAATCCTAATCATTTTAATTGATTTATTCTAATTATTTTGATCCAAATCAAATTGGCTAAATTTGCCATATGAACCCAAATAAATATTCAATTAGCCTATCGAATCAATCACCTTGGTCAATCCTATTGAGCTTAATTAATTTGCATTTAACAAATATTTCGTATAAACAGTTAGATAAAAATTAAACATACAATCTTGCAATTATGCTCAATAAAATAATAATATATAAAATAAATATATAATGCCTGGTCGTCACACTAAGCTTGATAAGTTGGAGTTCTTGTTTGCAAGATGCTTAAAGGAAAATTAGCGCATACCTACTAAGTGTGTCTTGTTAGCAGTTTGAGAGAGCATGGTAGGATTTTGAGGCCCCTCAGTTGCCTTTTAAATAGTCTAAAGGGATCTTTGTTTCCTTTCTCAAATTTTACGATTATTTATTTGGTTAAAAAATAGGATTGTTCTTTGTCTATTTTGTATTTTGTAAAAGTTTATAGGTGGCTTGTATATGCCTGTGGATGTATGGTACACAGGCTTTGGCCTTACCTGAGTGTATGGTTCATCCTCCTTTAGAGGCATTTTTGCTAATATAATTTTGCTTTATAAGAGAAAAAAAATTGCCAAAGCAACCCACTCTTTCATTGGGTCTATAAAATACAAAAGATTTAGATAAAAGCGGTGACCTTGATCTAAGCTTTGGGATGATATTGAAAAGTGTTGCAAACTTAGGATGACAGATTAACTCTTGATTTCTAGATTTCATTCAAGTGAAAATTGTGGGTTTAAAGGATTTGAGAAAATTGTGACAATGACTGCAAAGGATTGGGTTTAAGAAAAAGGATTTCTCATTCATGTTCTGAGGAGGGTTGTCACTGTAGGAACTCATAGCCTCCATTGTGTTACATTTGTGGGTTGTCTGAGTTGCCATGCATGCGATCGACTTTCTCACTGCAGTTGTGGCCTATAGAGGTTAAGTTGAATAGTGATGAATAATGTTGCTGCTATAGAGGTTATGTAATAGTTGTTTCTTATTTAGTTATTTCTTGTTATATTCTCATAGGAGGAATGTCTGAGCATGCTCTGGCTGATACTGAGCCTCTTTAGTGTTATTTTAACAGAACTTTTGGATTGCATAAGCAAGATTTTTGTTTATAATGTTTCTTAAGCTTTACTGTTATGAAGTGTCTTTCTGCTCACTCTGTAGATTAGGAAAAGATGAATGTGCATATTATGTTTATTAAGTGCTTGTTAAGATCCGGGAGGATGTAATGAGCTATAGCGAATGGCAAGTTTTAATAAAGTCAGATAGAAGTCCTTAATTTTGATGTACTATCACTTTGAGTAACTAGAATAAAAGATTATATGGTAAATAATACTTTACATTATACATTGTAGTGACTTTGTTTATAGATGTCAACTGGCAAATGAAGAAAACAATCACTTTGATTAACTAGAATAAAAGATTATATGGTAAATAATACTTTACATTATCCATTGTAGTGACGTTGCCTGTAGATGTCAACTGGCAAATGAAGAAAGCAAATACATTCATTAAAATGCTAAATGCAGTAGCGTAGTAGAGCAGCAAACAAGTCAGTAATGTCCATGGTTTTAAATAACGGTATCAGGATTTGTATTTGTATCGAAGATACAATCATATATTAACCAATATTGGACAGTATCGGCCAATGTGTCAATGAATAACAATATCAGAAGTCCAAAATCACGATATGTAATGGGTGACACAATATGAAACGTTCGATATTCAAAGCCCTGGTAATGTCAATAAGTGAAATTATTTATTTATTTAATATATTAGTGTTTAATTTTCAAATTTTTACTTAGCAGTCTTGGGATCCTTAATCTTATTGGTATGGATAAATGATTCAATTGAGTTTAGAGTAGACTTAACTGTATGCTTACTAGCTAATGAGAGAATATGAAATGCTATGCTCATTTGTTCAAGTTGTGATTAACTGCAGGAGCATTGTCTTCTATGGGAATCTGCTGATATTTGATTTTCTTTTTACAGGCAGAAAAATCTGCTTCCTGCTTTTGAATCTGCAGAAATGCGTACATTAGCAGAGAGTTTAAGTAGGTAAATTTCTAACACTTGGGAGTTGGCCGTCCTTGGTTTATGAAGAAGACTGGAAGCATTTTCTGTTTTCTCTGCAGGATATTATTCGGGAAATCCAGATGTGAAGTGGGAAAGCATAAAAGGATTAGAGAATGCTAAACGGCTACTTAAAGAAGCAGTTGTCATGCCAATAAAATATCCCAAGTAGGTCTTGTTAGTGAACACCTAAACACTGGTAAAAAAATATTTATTTATTTTTAATAGTAATGCAAAAATTGGTTTAATTGTTTTGTTGGTTAAGATCCAACCAACAATTAAGGTATAAACCAAAATTAAATGTTAATATATTAAATAACTTATAAACAAAAGCTAAATTTTAAAATCATGCTAAACATAAAAAAAAGGGTCCAGGGAAACTTACTTCATCTCACAAAACAATCATAGCATCACTGATAAGTCTGAAGTTCCTTTCTTTCCATTGCACAAAACAATTTACCTTTTAAAATGAAGTTTTTTATGTGGTGTTTGGTGGATAGAAGCATTATGACCAATGATAATTTTGAAAAAGAGGAGACCTGATCACTTTCTTTGTTCTCAATGGTGCATCATGTGTAGGAGATATGAGGAAGGAATCAATGAATCATGTATTTCTACATTGCCCAGTGGCTTTCAGTTTATGGCTTTGTCTTTCTTGTTTGAGTGGCTCACTATGTGTGGCATCAGATGCTTGTTTGCATATGCTCTTAATTGATTTTTGGGATTTTGGTGGCAATAAGAAAGCCAAAACTTTGTGGCATTGTGTTGTCTGTGCTATCTTTTGGACTATTTGGTTAGAAAGAAATGGATGGATATTTGAAGACAGGGGGCAGAGGTTGATGCATTATGGGACAAAGCATGTCATTTGGCTTCGTTCTGGGCATATGTTTCTCCTCCATTTAAAAGGGTCCCAATTTTTTTGATTTCTACAGATTGGGGAGCAGTTTGTTAGTCTTAGTTTTCTTTCTTTGACATGTTTAATAGTGACTTTCTTTTCCTTTTTATGGTATAAGAGGATTCCTTGTCCTCACTTCTCTTTTACTTGATTAATATAATCATTTTTATCGCTGTTGGAAAAAAAAAAAAAAATTTCATCTTTGTATAAAAGAAAATACTATTTTGGGTGAAGTACGGCTTCAGTATATACTAAGCACCTCTACAATACAACAAATATTAAGAAGGAAAAATTTGGTATGTGTTTTGTGTACCTGGTATGTATGTAGAAGTAACCATGCAAAGTACCAGTACTTGGTACGGGTATGACATGTTTGTTGAAGTACTATGCTTCATAGGTTTCGAAGAAGTGAAGTGGTAGCATATGAATCGATATAGGATACGCCTTTGAAGTATTTACTTTATTGGTCAAGCTTTGTTTTTGTGCTAGGTACTTCACTGGTCTTCTGTCACCATGGAAAGGTATTCTACTCTTTGGCCCTCCTGGAACGGGAAAGGTATGTGGTCTTGGTCTTTTCTTGGTTGTTTGTTTGTATTTAAAAAATGCTTGGATTTCTCTAATTTTCTTATCTCTTGTTCTTTACCGGGATTTGTTTTCCTGGGTGCCTTATAATGTAAACAAATTTGGTTGGTACTTTACAGGATTGTTTGTCATATTGTTGTTGTAGTTGTTCTCCAGATGTTTAGCCCAATTAGTAGATGGTGCGTAGACTTTCTATTCTCTCAGCTCTGAACCTGTTACATAGACAATTTTTTGAAGAATAGTTCTTTTCTCATACAGGGGCAATTGATGTGCCCGAAACATGAATTTCTTTCTTTCTTTTTCAATATTAATTTATTTAGATTGGAGGTGATGAACTTTGGGGAGGGGAAGTGGAGGGGGTAAAATTATCCAGGGAATGAATTGTGAGAAAAAATGGCTAGGTGCCCTCTAGGACATTTTTATGTTGGAAGTTTCATTTCTAGTTTGAATCTTTGAGAGAGCATGAATATTTAATCTTTGTGAGTTGGGGACAAGCTCCTTCACAGAAGTGTTTCTTCATGCTGCTTTGAATTTCTATTAACTTGCCCAGCTCTTTAGATAAGTTCAATGGTTGTATTGGACCTTTTAAATAAGGATCAGATTTAAACCCTGTTTGGTTGTTGATAAAATTGATGTAATGAAAATCCAAAGGATGGCTTTGAATATCAGATTTTTGCTGTCTTGATTTCTAACAAATGAAAAACCATCTTCAACTTTTCCAAGTGATTAAAGTTTTTGCAAAGTTGTGTAGTGGTTCCTGTTGTCCCATGTCTCGCAAAGTGAAAAGTTTGTGATTTACAACTCTATATTCTTTTCTTTTAAAAGCTACCAAAAAGAGCAACGTCAAAAAATCAAATAACGATTACATACAAAAATTAAATTAAGAATTTTTTTTGTGTTAGACTTTGTTATGTTTTGTGGATGTGTGTTTAGAGAGAGAGAGAGAGAGAGAGAGAGAGAGAGAGAGGATGAGGTACAATCTTTGGTGTTCTTTTTTTTTTTTTTCCTTTTGTTTGTTTGTTTTTTTATTTTATTTTTTTATTTTTAAATGACTTTGGTGTTCTCTGTTATGGATATCTACATACTCAACATGTGACATTTTGGTTTTTGGGTCCGCTCGAGCGGGGAATTTGCCGCTCGAGCGTGGATTTGTTGCTTCCAGTACTTTGCCACATTTCAGGCGTGTACGCTCGAGCGTGGGATGTTACGCTTGAGCGTGAAATGTTAACTTCCAATAATTATACTGTAGCGCTGCAAAACTTCTGAAATTTTTCTTTCTGCGCCGGCGGTGGGCGCCGGCGGGGGCCTTCTTAATTAGACGCCGGGAAGTCACGCACGAAAGGGGAACGCAATGACAACTTTTTAAGCACAGCAATGTTAGATCATTTACACACTTCTCTTTCTTTCTATTCTCTTTCTCCTCTCCCTCCCTCTTTGAAACCCTAGAACTCCATTATCAAATACCTTCCATACCATTGTGATCCACCCAAATTTGTTTGTTAGGAGCAACAAACACTTGAAGAATAGCATCATCCTCCAATTGGATTTGAGATTTACGATAGGTTCGTGAGGAAGCTCGACATTTGGCTTGATAGTTGAGGTAGGGATGCTTTTACTCTTGTATCTCTTCATTCTTGAAGAAATTTCATGGTATTGT